>QEPC01004521.1:3361758-3388471 GCA_003113815.1 Sphenodon punctatus
CCGCCGCCGCCGCCGCTGCACCCGGAGCTCCGCAAAGAAAGGTACAGCAGCACTGTCACTTGTAGTAGGGGTGATCCCTGGGGGGTTGGGGGGTGTTAAACACCCCCCCCAGGGATCGGGTCTATACTTACCGGCGGCTGCGGGGACGCCGCGGCCGCTGGTGCTGGGGGGGGCGGCTCTTTTTTTTTTTAACAAAAATCCAGGCTGGGCAGGGTGGGTGGGGGGTGTCCCCCCTTCCACCCGCGCAGCCTGGACTCAGGAGGTTTTTTTAAAAAACTTTTTTGGTGGGACTTACATTGCTGCCATTCATTTAAATGGCTGCAATGTAAAAAAAATCCGGTACCCGGAATCCGGTAACAGGACCGGATTTACCGGGTTGAATCCGATAATGCCGGTACGCCCAGTACCGGCATTATCGGATACCGGATTTACCGGTATGCCCACCCCTAATGTCCAGTAACCTACCCTCCTGAAGGGAGACATTGACAATCCCAGCCAACAATGGCCACAGTGTCTTCCAGCCGGCTTTCACCAGCTAGGACAGGCAAGGATCTGATTCACAACTGGTTGCTCACACCACCCCAAACACACTCACCATATTGGTGGGTGATACTAATTGAAACTGATCCAATCAAATAGGACAAGGCTAAGCTTCCACAGTCCCAAACTCTGACTCTCTGCAGTTGAAATAGGAGCACCCAAGTTGTGGTGAATACAAGCAATTTTGTCAGCAAAGTAGTTAATAAAAACGTCACAGCGCTCAATAGATGACAAGTTCGTGGGAGAGACCAGCAGGATTAATCAGGATATTCACCACCCAGAACAGCTCCACAGGATGAAACGTTGCAGACACTACGATAGTGGAGAAGAGAGCTTTCTTCGCTGCCATCACAGCCACAGCATAGTCCTTCAAAAATGATCTATGCTGCAAACAGTGCGATTCACAAACTTGACTTCAGTGCGAGTCAAGTGCCACCTGTGCTCTAACTGCCTACCCTCTCACTTCAACCATTAGAAGCTGTGAATGCAAACTAGGAAGTTTGTATTGCAGTACCAGAATCCAAGCACTGAAACCTTTCATAGAACAGTGGTGAAATCTTTATTCCCTTCACCCATTTCATGTATATATTATATAGCAGGCAAAATATTCAGAAATCTAATATTTAACATATTGATAATTAGCACTGTAGGGCATTTATCACCATGGGTTTCCTTATGCTGCAACCCCCCTTTCTCCCCCCACACATGCAGCCCTCTTCAGTTATCAGTTATGCTCTGTGATGGCTTCCCCTGATAGGGGCTGGGGAATGGTGGGTGCATGAATGCACCCATATGCTTGTGCATTCCCATTGCCTTTGAAGATAAATGCCCTAAAATAGAGAAACTGACACCAGTTTAACCACACTGCGCAGGGGCATCTTTCCCTAGTCTAGAAAGGCCTTTAGCAAATGTGTCCGTTGATGTAAGGGAAAGAAGAGAATTCAGCAAACTCGCTCTCCGGTACTTCGGCTCCTAAGAAATATGCTCTGAAAAAACACAAAAAGGTGGCACCCCTTTTACCTAGTTCTTTATCAGAGGAAAATCAAGCTTTAAAGGGTATGGCTTTTGGCCAAACCCATGTGAAGGGAATCTTCAATGAATTTTGTCAATACTCTGGTAACCTGAATCCTGTAGGGTTTGCATAGTGCCAGATACTATTATATAAAAGTAAATGTGTTACCTTCAGGATGAAGTACAGCCCGTGGCTGTGCAAATGATGGCTTCACCACTTCAAACCACCAGAAGAGCTCTGCCATGAACACCAAGTAGTTACTCTAAAAGAGGTGACGGGAATAGAGTTGTTGATAAAACCAGATTAGTCTGGATCCTAAATATTATCTCGAGATGGTTAAACATTCATGATAGCTGCATTTTGTCCAATGTTTCTCACATTAGTTATGTACTTGAAAGATGGCAGGTCTATATTACTATACCATTGCTATCAAGATTATATATAAAAACAGGAAGCCTGAACGTAAATCCAATGACTCAGTATAAATATGATGAAATTTCTATAATCACACTACTTTAAAATGTCATTTCTATTTAATAATGCAATGGTAATGATGCATCTTTTCCTCCTGCAATATGTTTAATGCAGCAGCATATTATCCAGTTAATCATACACTTAAAAATAACAATTTTCCTTATCTAGATATCTAATAGTACTGCCTACTATTCAAGTTGATAATTTTAAATCTCCAATTTACTTTTCATCATTTGAGCGGTTTGATTTTTGCATTCCACTCAGCTTAGACAATGAAAGATAAGTTTAATCCCTTCTTAACTTCTAAAACTAGCAGAATGCTACATTTGTTCCCCAGTTTAGAAAATTAGTTAATCTTAAAATAAAGCTTTTTTTTCCTTTTTCCATTTCAGAAGCATGGAAATAACTTTATTAATATTTTGGTTGGTAATAAAATTGACATTTTGAGCCTTCAACATAAATGCTATCATTTCTTTCCTTTGAGTCAGACAGTGGAGGGATGGAATTGTTTAAATTAACAACTCCAGAGAACCGTTTCACAAGATGAGCAGAGGAACGGACTTTATGACATGGAGGGAGAAGAACTGAGTCTGTAAACCAGCAAACATCAGAAAAAAGTTGCAATTTGTTATAAGTTAACACCATTATATATTATACAGCGCTGGGACTTTCAAATGGTATCATAGCATAAACCACACCACAACAGAGAGATGGTTTCCGTATATTATGCCAGGTTATTGGAAGTTGATTCTGAGTGTAGGCTCAAGTACAGATCAAGATACTGATAATGCATACGTTATCAATGTGACATTCTATAAGATCAACATGTTAAGTGGCAACAGAAGCTAATGATTGTTTTGTGCAGTCAGGCCTACAACTACCTCCCAGAAGATCCTGTTATTTTTCTTAAAGCCTGAGCCTCTAAAATACTGCAAGAGACTTGCTGTACATTAAAAAAAGAACAGTTTTGAGCCCTCATGGTTTTTATAGAGACAAATGTGAAAACATGACACATTCAATTGAATTTAAACTCAAATGTATTTTTTTTAAAAAAAAAAAACCACTGAGGTTTTTAAAGCAAATCTCATAATTAGTTGAGGTCAGCATGGGAAAAGCAGGAACATCTGCAACTAAGGTCTTTGGTGTGGGGGTCCATGTGATGGAAGCGGAACGAACTCAGGCTACAAGTGCCCTGACTTCTCATTGTAAAGTTAAAGAGGTAGTGAGGGAGGGGGAAGAGAAAAGCACGTCTGACTTCACCCATCCAGTTTCACTGAGCTTGTGGAACCAGGCTGATATCTGTAGTCCCACTACAGCCAAGGTGGAATAGGTTGGGATTTTCCAGAACATTTCAGAGAGAGAGAGAGAGAGAGAGAGAGAGAGAGTATGTGGCTGATGTGGTGGTCCCAAATATAAGAGATGGAGAATGTTTTCCATCTCAGAACATTTCACACAGCCTTACTGCCTGGAATAATGGACAACTGGCAGAACTGGTAGGTCAATAATTTTCTTAATCTTGTAACATTCCTTCATCTGTTTTCATAAAAACCAAAGTAAAATGTTATTTTAATTAGAATTGATCACATTCTACACATGATGTGTACCACAACACATCTATTTTACTACAGCAAGTAACGAAAATCGATGAATTTACTGAGTCTTCTAATTTAAAAGACTTTTGGGGATTTCATTTTATAAAGCAATCAGGAAAATTGCTATTTTGAGCTTTTTTGTTATTAAAGCATATACATTATTTTGCTTTTATATTTTCAAAACAGTTTACATAAAAAAAAACAAAAACAGAGGTCACAATCCTACCACCACTTACTCATCAATAAGTGGTTTCAGAACTGGGGCCAGGCTCTGCAAAAAGACTTAAAGTACCAGTAATTGCTTTTCCTTGCAGTGTATTAACTCCCAAGTAATTTAAATGAATGTAAATATTATAATATTTTGCTTTCATTCATCTGACCACAAGATGTCAGTGTAAGAAAAAAGTGAAACCATATCCTTAATTTTCAAATACTCTTTGAAACCAATTTGGTTATTAATTTCCATTGTGTGTCATAATATAGGCAGTTTTTGCACGGGTGTGTGGAGGCGGAGGCCGTCCATGTGCACGGCGGTGGGTGGGAGATGGGTGTCCGTCTGTGGAAACACCATGGGGGGTGGTGCGTGCATGCACGCTCCCGGTGCACACCCATCTCCACCCATCACGCATGCACGGAGACATCTGACAAAGGCCCTTTTCACACAGACACTCTAACACTGATAAAATGGGTGTTACATTTTATTATACATGTTGCAGGGCTGCAGGTGTGCTCTATGGATGCCCACTCTATGGGTGGGTGTATGCACACACAAACACAAACCTCCACTCACCGCAGTCGTACACCCATGCCCCAACCCACTGCAGCCTGTGTAAAAAGGGCCATAGTTGGTAGCAGCCCTGTTATCATAATCGCATGACTGTTTTATATCCTTGCAGACTTAAATTTATTTAATCCTGCTAAAAAGCAAACAGAGAAGGGCACTATGTTTCTTGTTTTTAACCTACATTCACTATATTGCACAATTGTTTTAATTAACATTAAGTATTACAACTAAAACATTTCACAACCAAAGGCTCAATCCTAATCCAAGAAGGTCAGTGGGGGTTTACTGTGTTAAAACTGTTGACTCTAGCTTGTCTCCAGTTGTCGGTTCTCTCATATCTCTAAGATGGTCTTGCAGCTTGATTTTACTGTCGTGTTTTTTTTGTCATCCCTTTAACCCTATGCCCTTGACAAAAACAACTCGAAGCCCACAGTAAGTATCACTACACGAAAACATAGTTTGGGAAGCATTACTATATCAGAAACCTAAATAAATTTAAGTTACTTACCAGTAACAAAAGTTCAACAGAGCTCCGCATATTCTTACCAAGGGGATATCTTCCTGCTCTAAGGAAACTCCTTTTTCATCAGCAGTTTCCAGGCATTGTCTGGAACAATCTAGAACTGAGCTGAGGCTCCACCTTAGCACTCCCTTCCTTCCTCTGCATGGGCATTTAATCTTGCAAAAGAAGGGATGATAAAATGAAGATGTGGAGCCTTCCTGCCTTAGTTCCTTCCAATCCCCAGGCAAGAATACAATGAAATCATGCACTCCAAGCCAGAGGGGAAGGATGGACAGGTGGTGAGAATATGCCAACCTCTCTCAAAGAACTTTATTACTGGTAAGTAACATAAATTTCTTCTTTGAGGAGCTCTGTGATTCTCACTGATGGGAGAGTAATAAGCAGTTGTGCACTTACCGAGGGCAAGGAATAGTCTTAGGAAAAAAGAGAACACAGCACAATTCTCCCAAATGCCGAGTCTTTGAATGTCAATAAGTCCAAAGAGTAGTGTTCGGAAAGGTGTGCAAGGAAGACCACGTTGTTGCATTGCAAACATCAACAACAGGGATTCTGCAGACGTGGAGAACTGTTGGAGACAGGATGCTGGGCTTGATGGACCACTGGTCTAACCCAGTATGGCACTACTTATGTTCTTATGTAAGTGGCAACGGCTCCAGTGGAGTGAGCCGTTTAGTCCTGTGGCACGACTCTTCCGGCGACAATGTAGCAAGTATGAAGATATGATACTGCCAGGCACAGTTTTAAACATATCACCTGTGACTATGATGCTCTGGGAAGGAAGGTGAAGGACCTTGGGGCACAGGTGATGTTCTTGTCAATCCTTCCTGTTGAAGGTACAGGCCTAAGAAGAGAGAGAAGAAGTGAACAACTAGCTACGCAGATGGTGTTGACATGAGAGGTTTGGTTTCCTGGGCCACATTCTATGCTTACGCAATGAAGGACTTCTGGCAGAAGATGGGTTGCACCTGACGAAGGCTGGTAAGAATGTATTTGGTGGAAGGCTAATAAAGCTGATCAAGAAGGCTTTAAACTAGATCCTGGGTGGGGGGGGACGGACAAAACCCCCAAAGATAGGAACTTGTGTGATATGTTGGGAACTGGGAGAGCTGTGGGGGTGCCATGTAACCAAGGAAAAAATAGCAGGGGAGTCACTGGGGTATAATACTCATGGTCTTCGATGTCCGCACACTAATGCACAGAATATGGGAAATAAACAGGATGAACTTGAAATCATAATAGAGGAAGATAAATATAATTTAATAGGTACTACTGAGACTTGGTGGGATGACTCCCATCACTGGAATGTAGTAATTGAAGGATATAACTTGTTCAAAAAGAATAAAAGCAACAGAAAGGGAGGGGGTGTAGCATTACGTATCAGAAATGAATGTACCTGCACAGTAATCCATGGGAGTGAGCATGGCAGTTCTGTTGAGAGCATCTGGGTAAAAATAAAAAAACAAAGAAATAAAAACAATATCATAGTTGGAGTTTACTACAGACCACCAAACCAAGCAAAAGACATGGATGATGCTTTCCTAAAACAGACTGTGGAACTTTCAAGGAGGCAAGTAGTAGTAGTAGTAATGGGGGGACTTCAACTACCCCAATATCTCTTGGAAGACAAACTCAGCTAAGCATGGAATGTCCAATAAATTCCTCCCTTGCCTATGGGGTGGGGTGGAGGAGGGGGTCAGCTATCAGTCTTGATCCTAAACAACAGGAAGACTTGGCCAATGAGGTGAAAGTGGTGGGAACTTTGGGGGAAGTGACCATGCCATTTTGAAATTCATGATCTTAAGGAATAGGATTACCTGCCTGGTAATACACAGCTTGGGGCTGGCAAAGTACCTTGAACTTTAGGAAAGCTGATTTTAATAAACACAGAGAAATGCTAGGTAAGAACCCATGGCTAGATAATCTAAAGGAGAAAGGAGTCTGAGATGAGTGGGAGTTTCTGAAAAATGAGATACTAAAGGCAAAATTACAAACAATTCTAATGAGAAAGAAAAATGGGAGACATATAAAGAAACCAATGTGGCTGTACAAGGAGCTTACTAATGGACTGAGAATTAAAAAGGACACGTATAGGAAATGGAAGGAGGGACAAGTTACCAAGGACATGTACAGACAAGCAGCTCAAAATTGTAGGGACAGCATTAGGAAGGCTAAAGCTCAGAATGAGCTGAGACTTGCAAGGGATGTGAACAAAAACAATGTTAGAAGTAAACGAAAGAATAAAGAAATGGTAGCTCTGCTACTCCAGGTGACAGGGAGAAGGTGGAACTCCTCAACTATTTTGCCTCTGTTTTCTTCCACAAGGGAAACCATGTCCAACCTCACAAAAGTAGCATGAATGATGAGGGTTGCAGCTCAAGGTAGATAAAGAGATGGTCGGAGAATATCTAGCAACTTTAAATGAGTTCAAGTCTTCCAGGCTGGAATTCCTAGGGTACTGAAGGAACTTTGCTGATGTACTCTCTGTATATCACCTTTGAGAAATCTTGGAGAATGGGTGAGGTGATGGAAGAAAGGGACAACATTTGCCTGTCTCCAGTCTTCAAAAGGGGAAAAAAGGAGGACCTGGGAAACTATAGACCGTTCAGCTTGACATTAATATCTGGAAAGATACTAGAACATATTATAAAGCAGTCTATTTGTAAGCATCTAGAAAACAATACATTGATTACTAGAAGCCAGGATGGATTTGTCAAGAGTAAGTCATGCCAGACTAATCTTATCTCCTTTTTTGATCAAGTTACTAGTTTAGTGGATCATGGGAACACCGTAGATGTAATGTACCTTGATTTCAGCAAAACATCCAACAAAATGCCCTATGATATACTTTTTGACAAGCTGGCAAAATACCGGCTAGGTGATACTAATATTAGGTTGATTTACAGCTGGTTGAAGAACTGTACTCAAAGGCCTTTTAACAACAGACCCCCACCCCAGCGGTGGTCTGTGGTTGCACCGCTGTGGGGGCGGTGCAGGGGGTGGGTACACCCATCCCCCACCCATAGCAACCTGTTTTCTCACTGGTTGCTCCATGCAGGGGCGATGGGTGGAGGTGCGTGTTTTGCGGCAGCGCATATGTATGCCCATCTGCCTGCCACCACTTTCAAACAGGATGCACCCACCCATGTCCTCTGTTTGCTTTTTGAATGCCCCATGTTAAACTCCATCCGAGCCGAGGTTTTGATTCTGGCTTCAAAATTATTGGAAAAGAATTCGGTGGCTAAGTGCTACAGATTATGCCTAGATCCATTAGCAACAGATCTGACAAAAGAAATTGCCATTTTTGCGAACTTGGCAAATCAAGTAAGATTGAGATGGGACGGAGGTAGCAAACAGGACCCAGATAAATGAGTAGGATGGGTGGTTGGACATTGGACTAAGAGAGTGGAATGAAGATGGAGGGATCTGTATTCCCTTAGGAAAGAAGAAAGAATTCTCCTGCAAATAAGGTTAAAGGGATGAATTTGTCAAATTCCGTTTCAACATAGTGGTCCTTGGCCCTTGGTGGAAATCTATCTAGTGCTTCATATGTCGACCTGCCCTTAATAGGTACAAAAATACTTTGTTAATAGATGAGTATGAGAATCGGGTTAAAGTTAGGATTAGTACGGTGTTGTATTTCTTATGTTATTTTTATTAGTAAGTCTGCTGCTTTGTATAAACTAGTTGGCTCGATAGATGCCTACAATATCTGTTTTATGTATATTTATGCTTTGTTATAACTGATGGTTAAACAATAAATTTAATTCATTCCATGTCCTCTGCGTACATCAGTGGGTGTGTCTCATTTAAAAAGGGCCCAAGAGTGTTCATCAATGTTTCCTCATTAATTTGGAGGAAGGTCTCTAGCAAGGTGCTGCAGGGCTCTGTCCCAGGTCTGGTACTGTTCAACATCTTTATTTATGACTTGGATGAAAGAGCAGGGAGAATGCTTATTAAATCTGCAGATGACATGAAACTGGGAGGGATAGCTAACACCCTAGAAGACAGAAATAAAATTCAAAATGATCTTGAAAGGTGGGAAAACCGGATAGGTTGGAAAACTAACTGAATGAAATTCAACAAAGATAAATGTGAAGTTCTGCATTTAGGTAAGAAAAATCAAATGCACACGTATACGATGAGTGATATCTGGCTTAGCAGCAGTATATGGTAGGGATTGTAGTACATAAGGATTGTAGTTGCTGAAGACATCAATCATGGTCAGTCTCATGTTCAGACTGATCAGTGTGATGCAGCTGAAAAAAATGCTAATGCAGTTTTAGGCTGCATTAACAGAAGAATAATTTCCAAGTCACAAAAAGTGACAGTTCCACTCCATTCTGCACTGGTCAGACCTCACCTGGAGTACTGTGTCCAGTTCTGGGCACCACATATTAAGGAGGGCATCAACAAATTGTAACGGGTTCTGAGGAGGGCAACAAAGATGGCCAGGCATCTGGAATCTATGAGAAAAGGTTAGAGGAAATGGGTATGTTTAGCCAGGAGAAGAGAAGACTAAGAGGAGACATGATAGCAGTCTTCAAATATCTGAAGGACTGTCACACAGAAGATTAGATGCCAAAGACTTATTCTCTGTTACCCCTGAGTGCAAAACTAGATATAATGGGTTTGAATAAACTTTCTATCGGTAAGAACTGTTTGACAATGGAACAAATTGCCTAGGGAGACGAAGGGTTCTCCTTTGCTGGAGGATTTTCAAATGGAGGCCGGACATCCATCTGTCAGGGATGCTGCAGCTGTGGATTTCCTACACTGAGGAGGGTGATGGACTAGATGACCTCAGAGGTCTCGTCCAACTCTACGATTCTGTGAAGTATCTACTTTGAGATGCTTTGAGAAGAAATCTAAACCCCCTATAATGCTGGCCTCCATGTTAGATGAAGAGGGCGTCTGAAGCTCTGACCAGTTTCATATGGTGAAGGTAAAATGATAAAGCCCTCTTCAAGCCCAGGGTGTGATGTGCAACTCCTCCAGGAGAATGTGGTTTGGGGAAAGACACAGGTGGTGAGAGAACCTGATTAATATGGAACGGAGAGGCCACTTAAGGGATGAAAGATGGGTCGGTACATAGGTCCATTTTGTCTTTGTGGAAGACATAATAAGGAGGAGATGTTCTTAGGGCTGCCAATTCACTAACACATAGAGCTGAGGTCAAGGCCACTAACAAAACCATTTTGAGAGCGAGATGTTCCATGGAGCAGGTAGCCATGGACTCAAAAGGTGTGACCCAAGTTTGGTAAGAACCAAATTGACATCCCATTGGGGGACTGGGCATATTACGGGTGGGAAGGTAGTTCAGCAGTCCCTTCCAGAGGGCTTGAAATAGGGGATGATAGGACTTACTTTCCCTCCACAGACTGTAGATGGGCTGAGACAGTCACTAGGTGGACCTTCAAAGATGAAATTGAAAGGGAGGAATGTTGCAGGTGTAACAAATAGGCAAGGATGACAATAATAGTGAGGGAGGAGATAGGAATACCCTGTTCTGAACACCAGATTGAGAAATGCCTCTACTTTGCTGTGTAAGAGGCCCTAGTAGAGGACCTGCGTGAATACTGGATGATTTCTGAAACTGTGGGTGAAAGAACAGGCGCTATGGCAAGATTAGCCAGGTGGAGAGATGTATGAAATCAAGGTTGTGATGCCGTACCTCCCCTCGATCTCTATAAAGGGGTAGCAGAAATGAGTGGTCAGCAGAAATGACTTTGTAGAGATCTCTCGAAAGGAGATCTCTACAAAGGGGTAGCAGAAACGACTAGTTCGCCAGGTCCATTAAGACGGGAGACCATGGTTGCCTGGGCCATGAGGAAGTAGACCAGGATCTCCCTCCTTGCCTCTCCCTCCTTGCCTTGTATACTACCTTCTGAAGGAGCGGAAATGGTGGAAAGGTATCCATAAAAGTGATGTTCCAGGGTATCATGAATGCACATGACAGGGACTTTGGGTCATGCCCCGCTTTGCTGCAAAAGTTCAGAAACTTTGCATTTTCTGTTGTAGCAAAGAGTTTGACAAATGGCTGACCCCACTGTGAAGAGACTGTTCAGCACCTCATCATGGAGGCTCTATTCATGTCGATCCTCCTCATGTCTGAGTTCATTGGCGACAATATTGGAGGGGGTGGCCAGGTGGATTGCCTGGGGTGTGACCCCATGGTGAACATACCAACACCAAAGATCCTTTGTTTCTGCTGACAAAGTGGATATCTGGTGACTGAGGTACCACATGGCTGACGGGCTCTCTGTCACCACCTGTTTGATGCAGTGCTGTGACAAGTGAACACCCAGAGGCCCCAATCTGAAAGCCCTCAGCTCTAAGATGTTGATGTGAAGCTCTGACTCCTCTGAGGTCCATATGCCATGTGCAGCATGTGTGCTTCCCTGTCTGTCAGGGAGGGATCTGTCATCATCGTAAGAGAGGGTTCTGGTAAGTCGAACAGCATGCCCCTCAGGACATGATGTGGCTTCATTCACCATAATGAGTTTATAAAAGGTGTTCCAAATTGTAATCTTCTTGCTCATTGGGCTTATGGTGGAATGTAGAAAGATCAGAGTCAGTGTTGTAAGGGATGCACGTGGAGTTGTCCCAGTGGTGTTACTGCTGTAGTTGACATGAGGGGCCTTGAACCAGTTGTGAATCAGATCCTTGCCTGTCCTAGCTGGTGAAAGCCGGCTGGAAGACACTGTGGAGTTGTCCCATTGGTGTTACTGCTGTCGTTGACATGAAGAGGCCTTGAAGTCTCAAGAAGTGGTGAACAGGGTGAGTTAGATGGGAGTGGTTTATTTTATTTTATTATTTTTAGAACTCATGTTAAAATAGGACTTAAGAAGTTATCTTTGCACGCTAGCACCCCCACCCCCGACCCTACCAACTATCAACCTTTCTCTAACCTTCCCTTTTTAGGGAATGCTACTGAACGGGTGGTTGCCCAACAGCTCCAGGCTCATCTCAGTGACGTCGGATTCCTGGACCCATTCAGTTGGGCTTTCATCCAGGGTAAGGCACGGAGACTGTGCTTGTGGACTTGGTCGATGACCAGTGTCTGGAGATTGACAAGTGGAATTATACTTGGTTGATCCTGTTAGATCTTTCAGAGGCCTTTGATACAGTTGTTCACGAGGTGTTGTTGACACGATTGTGAGACCTAGTAGGGGGTGTGTGGGACTGTTCTTGAGTGTTTCCGCTCTTTCCTGCTGGGGAGGTCCCAGGGAGTGGGGATGAACGGGGGATGAGCGATCGCTCATCTTCTCAGGACTTCTGCTGTGGGGTCCCGCAGGGTTCTATTCCATCTCCCTTCTTGTACAATGTGTATAGGAGGCCACTCAGCTCTACCTCTCCTTTTCATCTGACCCAGGCCCTGCCGTCTTGGTGCTTACCCAATGCCTGGCTGCTGTCAGGGACTGAATGAGGATGAACTGATTGAAGCGGAATCCAGACAAGACTGAAGTGATGATGGTTGGCTGGCCTTGTGACCTAGAGGGGATTGGGATTCCTGTTGTTGATTGAGTCTGCCCCCCTCTGGTCAATTAGGTTCACAGCTTTGGAGTGCTTCTGGGCTCCTTGCTGCGCCTGGATTGTCAGGTTGCGGTGGTGACCAGCAGTGCTTTTCACCAACTTAATCTAGCGAGGAGGCAACGACCTTTTCTTTCTGACTCCAATCTAGCCACTGTCATCCTTGCTTTCATCACCTCAAGGGTGATTATTGCAATGCGCTCTATGGGGGGCTGCCACTGATGACTGTTTGGAAGCTGCAGCTGGTGCAGAATTCAGCGGATCACCTCCTTTCTTGCCAAGAACACATTACACCAGTGCTCCGAAGTCTGCACTGGCTGCCTATAGCTTTCCAGGCACAATTTACAATGCTGGTTTTGACCTTACAATAATTGTAAGGGTCCCACATATCTGAAGGACCACCTGTTTCTCCATGCCCCACTGCAGCCCCTGCAATCAGCTGGAGCGCCTCTCTGTGGGTACCTTCTGTTCGTCTTGTTCATACGACGAGGGCTCGCAGAGGGGTGTTCTAAGTTGCTGCCCTGTTGCTATGGAACTCCCTTCCCCCAGAGGTTTGTTTGAGTCCGAGCCTGAGCATCTTCTGGAGGTGGTGAAAGACTCTTTTTTGTTTATAAAGGCATTTGATGGGCAGGGATAGGGTGGGAGTTTTTTTGGGAGGATGGGGTTGGCGTGGGTGGTTTTGGGATAAGGGTAGAGTATTTTTGTAATGTATTTTAAGGTTATTTAATTGTATTATGTTTTTAATTACTGTAAACAGCCCTGAGCCTTTTGGAAAGGGCCGGGTATAAAGTTTAATAAATAAAATATATATTCTCTGGACACAGTGCCTTTGGTGCTCATGGCGCATTCCTATTGAGCTTCGTTAAAGAAGGCGAGAAGGGGCCTGGAGGCTGAGCAGGTGAGAGTAGGTAGAGATGGGGCTGACAAATGAGGGGCCCTGGTAGGGTCACAACAGAAGGTTGTGGTTCCGTAGCAGGGTGTCCCCTATAGCCAGGACTGGCTGGCAGATAGGGTGACGGCGAGTGTCTCAAATCCCAGTGCTGAGTGTAATTGGAGATCTGCTCCAAGAACAGGAATGCTATCCAAGAACGAGAATAGTCATGGCTGTAAAAATCCCTGCATCTCCTGTCACGATAATAGGAAGGTTCGCTCCAGCAGTGTGGTAGGCAACAGCTGCAGGGGGAGGAACCCCTAACCCTGTAGGGGTTCATGTAATCAGGGGGATCATGAGCACCTCATGCTAGCGGATTGATACCCATTGGGACTAGGGATGAAAGTCGATATCGATCTCATGATTCTCACTAAGATTACCCCGGTTCTTGACTCATTTTTTGCGAGAATTGATAATCAAGGAAGTCCCGGTTCTCAACACTTTCTTGGTTGAGAATTTTTCTTGATATATTTATTTATTTATTAGTTCATTTTAAAGTTTATACGCCGCCCCCTCCTGCCCCAGGCATCTTGGGGTGGCTCGCAGCATTTTAAAACATATTAAAACAAACAATTATAAAACTACAATTAAAACAATATAAAACCCATCCCCCTCACCCTAACCCAACCCACCCACCCCATCTCCCTCAGGAAAGGCCTTGCAGGACAGCCAGGTCTTACACTGCCTACGGAAAGAGGGGAGGTCGGTAATCAAGCGAACCTCCAATGGGAGAGAGTTCTACAGCTGCAGCGCAGCCACAGAGAACGCCCTCCTCATGGTGGACACGCGGGAAACCCCGAGAAGGGCGCACCCGGCCGACCGCAGGGGCCGATCCAGGTCCTGGAGAGTGAGGCGGTCCTGCAGGTAGGTGGGGCCCAAGCCGTTTAGGGCTTTAAAGGTCAGCACCTACACTTTGAATTGGTCCAGAAACCTATTGGCAGTCAGTGCAGAGTCCAGAGCATTGGTGTAATGTGTTCGCATCGGCCCGTCCCAGTCAAGAGATGGGTCACCGCATTCCGCACTAGCTGCAGTTTCTGAACCAGCACCAAGGGTAGCCCCACATAGAGTGCGTTGCAGTAATTCAATCTCGAGGTAATAAAAGCATGGATGACTGTGGCCAGAGCCGAGTCCGAGACATACGGCCTAAGCTGACACATCAGATGTAAATTGGCGAAATGCCCCCTTTGCCACAGTCATCACCTGGGCATCCAGGCAGAGCTGCGGGTCCAGGAGCACTCCCAGACTCCGGGCCTGAGAAACCCAAGGGAGGACGGACCCCATCAATGATGGAGGTCATCACTCCCTAGGCTCTCCACAGAATCATCACCTCCGTCTTGTCAGGATTTAATTTCAGGCAGCTCGCCCTCATCCAGTCCCCCACAGCTGATAAACACCAGTTAAGCACCAAGACTGCCGGGCCTGAGTCGGAAGAAAATGAGATGTAGCTGGGTGCCATCAGTATATTGATGACATCTCACCCCATACTCCCTGACGACCTCCCCCAAAGACTGTATGTACACATTGAACAAGAGAGGCGATAAGATGGAACCCTGCGGAACCCCACACGTGAGGCCCTGGGGTAAGATGAAAACTCCCCCAGCACCACACGCTGGGTTCTCCCAGTCACAAAAGAGCAGAACCAACCATTCAAGAACAGTCCCGCTAATCCCTGCCCAGTCCTGCAGCTGAGTCACCAACAACTCATGATCAACGGTATCTAATGCAGCCAAGAGATCTAACAGGTTTAACAGGGTCGAATGGCCCCGGTCCAAGTCATGGGAGAAGTCGTCAGCCAAGGTCACAAGAGCAGTCTCCGTGCCATAATCCAGACAAAAACCCGACTGCAAGGGATCAAGAAAACTGACCTGGTCCAAATGCTCCCTAAGTTGCCGAGCCACCACCTGTTCAATTAAAAAGGGAAGGTTAGAGACTGGCCAATAGCTGGTCAGGGCGTCAATGTCAAAAGATGGCTTCTTGAGCAGGGGCTGCACCACCGCCTCCTTGAGACAGTCCGGCACCCTGCCCTCCCTAAGGGAGGTGTTGACTATCCCCGCCAGCAGCGGCCCCACTATCTCCCGGCAACCTTAACTAGCCAGGACGGACATGGGTCTAGTTCACAAAAGGTGTCTCGGACAGTCCCAAGAGCATCCTCCGCATCCGAGGGCAACACAGTCTGAAACTCATCCCACAAAACAGGACAAGATGGGGCTTCTACTGCCTCTGACCCATTTTATGCTAATAAAGTTGCATCAGAACTGTGGTGAATTTGAGTGATTTTATCCGCAAAGAGGTCCACAAACAAATCACAGCGAGCATTTGATGATTATAAGCCCAGGCGGAGGGAGGCCAGACTGACCAGCCTGCTCACCACCCAGAACAGCTCAGCCGGACGGGACTTAACGGATGCAATGAGGCCAGCAAAGAAAGTCTTCTTTGCTGTCCACACCGCAATGGCATAGGTACGTAACCATTTATATTAACATTTACCATGTACCGCATTTGTCCTGGTAATCTGCATGCGCAAAATGGCTGCTTTTTCCCAAAATGGTGGCGATGCTGCCAGCACCTTCTTGGAAGAGGGCTGTACATTGCAGAACACCCACGGTGACTATTTTGCACATGTGCATTACCAGGAAGAACTTGGTACATGGTAAGCAGTAATGGTAAATGGTATATTGAGAAAAATTCTCGACCAAAATCTTGAACCATTATCGAGATCATCCTGAGATCTCGGTAACAGTTATTGATTCTTGCGAAAAATGAATTGCTTCTTGTTGCAGTACTAGTTCCTACTATGCAGTGCCCAGTGGTGCTGTGCTCTTTGTGAGTGGCATGGCGAGGTATGTGGCTATCTGGACCATCCACTGTTGGGGAGGGATAGGAGGTGAAAGAACTATCGGGGATTCATCCTTCTAGTAGTTTCCACAGTGAGTGATCTCGTTGGGGTTACCGTCCCTTGATCAAAGCCAGAGGACTGGGAAGGAGATCTAAGGCTGCTTGCCCACATTAAATAGAAATTAATGTTAAATTGTGTAACATGGGCAAACAGCCTTCTTCATTCATTAGTAAAGCTAATGTTAGTTCAATCATAGATGACAGGGAAATCCAGCCCTGTCACTCATCTGAGTTCAAATCAACGTTAAATTTGAATGTGTGCAGTGCACTCAAATTTAACATGAAACTCATCAAGGGGAGCAATGGAGCAGAAGGAGCTGCAAATTCTTCCAAGCACTTATTCTTCTCTGCTGGGCTCCAATCAGGGCCCAGTTTGTTGTTGCCATGGTACTGCTGCCGGGGAAACCCTGTTAGCTGGCTCTGGTGTGTGCAAGAGCGTGGGGCTGGCAGTGTCTGGACAGGACAGGACAGAAGCAGCCACGGCACGCTCAACTAGAATGTGGTGAGTGTGGGTGGAGTGTGGAGCTTTTGAAGGTAGAGGGGCTGCAGGGACGAAATGTGGGTAAGGATCCACTTTTTCAGAATGGATACTTCCACTAAAAACACAGTGAGAAATTAATGTGGGTATTAAGCCCACATTAATTTCACGTTATTTCTTGTGTCTTTTGAGATCAAATCTCTCAGTAAAAAGAAGAATGTGATTAAGCAGCCTAGCTCTCCTCTTCTCTTCTGTTTTTTTCTAGGTTCCTCCCAAGGAACCACAGTGTCCTCCTGAAGAGGTTCCCCCTTCAAATGGAGCATAAGGGTTGCTGCAATTGAGGTTGGCTTAGCAGCCTGTTCAGTATCCTGAGAGGTGCCAGAAGGGATACACCAAGGGCAGTGGCAGTGGTGGTGTGAAGGGTGCCGACAGGTGCAGAACATCCTGAGGAGGCTGCTGGTGACTGTTGTGGTGCTGGCCGTCATGGACAGCGCAGAACCAGCCTGATGGCAACTGTAACCTCCCTGCAAAGCTTTTTTTAGTAAGGATGTCCAGAAGCCACAGGTAGCATGCAGTCCTTCCTTGTCTGAGAGGAGAGGGCAGCACAAGCCTTACAGGACTTCGTGTCATGGGACTCACCCAGACATGCCACATACCTGTTGTGCTGATCGGAGATAGAGTGCATGGCAGGACACGACAGGCACCTCTTAAAGCCTGATTTCTTCAACACCGGTGTAGTGAAGACAGTGGCAGCTAGGACTAGCAAAGGGTAGGAAACCCTGAAGAAAACAGCCTAGCTATAACTCTGAAGACTGTAAACTAACTAAAAAATAATTTATTTATTTATTTTTTAAGCTGACAAGTATTTAGAATTAAGCGATGGAATGTTCTAATCTGCCAAGGGTGGTTGGCAGAAACTGAGACAGGGAAGCTCAGTCTCCTCCTTTTTTCTTCCCTCCTCTTGTGAGAACAACAGCCCACGCAGAGGAGGGGGAAAGGGATCCAGGCGATCTGCCTGGAAACTGCTGATGAAAAAGGAGTTTTCGGATGCCTGTGGAGCAGGAAGATATTCCATCAGCGAGAATCGCGGAGCTCCTCAAAGAACTGTAATTACAGTTCTCACAGAGTACTGCCTTCCACAGAAAATACTTTCAATGCATCTCTTTGCTATGAGTAAATAAGCCAAATTAACACAAGAACATAACATAAGAAGTGCCATATTGGGTCAGACCAATGGTCCATCTAGCCCAGCATCCTGTCTCCAACAGTGGCCAATCACAGTGACTTGGGAGAAGCACCCAACAGGTCACAATGGGGGATCCATTCCCTGTTGTTTCCCCCCAGCTCCCGTCATGTTCCCTGTCGCGCTAATAGCTGCTAATGGACCTATCTTCCAGAAACTTGTCCAAACCTCTTTTAAACTCAGCTATAGAACTGGCCCTTACCACCTCCTCTGGCAGTAGATTCCACATCTAAGGAAGCCTTCAGGGACAAAAGTTAGACGTTCCACCCTGTATGCAGTATGGGCACCTAGAAGCACCGTCCATACCGCATAAAGGGAAACCAGCAATGATTTAATAGTGCTGCTTGGGGCACTATTTCATTGCAGAGGGTAGTGCAGCACTAAAGGCCATACCTGGGCGTCACACAGTAGGTGCCCGGGCCACAGGACTTCCCTCACTCACAGATTGCGGCTGTGCGGGGAGTGGGAGGAGTCTGGGAGCTGCTGTGCAGCTCTTAGGCTCTCCCTCCTTCCCAGACCCAGAGGGAGGGGGAGCCTAGGAGCTTCAGCGCTGCCTGCCAGAGTCACGAGGCAGGGTGCGCTTGAGCTAGTTTTTCACCTGAGTCCTCAACGTTTCTGTCCTGCCGGCTGGCTGCCTCCCTCCTTCCATCCGATCCTCCAATGTTGCCTTCTGCCTGCCTGCCTGAGTGAGTGAGGACACCACAACGCTGGTAAGTGAACTGTCTTCTTTTCTTGGGGCTCTTTTGCTCCTGGGGTTCTTGGTGCCTGGGGGGATAAGCCATCCCCCCCTCCCCGGCCCCGAGAACCCCAGGAGCAAAAGAAGTGATGGGATGAGATTGAGTGGAAGCAGAATGGGGGTGGGTAAAACGGGAACTCTTGAAGAGAATGGGGGTCTGGAGGAGGAAAATGGGGGTCCTGGGTGGAATTGTGGGTGGGGGCAGAATTGGGGTCTTAAAATTAGTGTGTTAAAATGTTTTAGAATTAGTGTTTTAAAATTGCTGCAGATAACGGCACATTGAAAAGCAAAGCTCAGTGCTTATTCTATCACAAAAGCTATATGAAACCTGTATTGAATTGGCTGAGTGACAATTACATGTGTTTTGTATTTTATAACAAGTATAAAGTTCCTTAACAAATCTACCATGATGGCGTAATTGTGTGTGCTGCACAATCTACACACAAATCTATCATGCTGGTGTGTACTGAGTGAGAGATTTTAAAAACAATATTTGTTTAAACCCCCAAGTAATGATGAACACTCTGGTGATATACCCTGTATTGCTTTGGTATATTAACTATGAATTTCATATTGAAATTTCTTCCTTTATTCTCCCTGTGATGAAATTCATGAAGGCACTGTGAACTAGCTATTCAGCTGGTGTAAATGCTTTATGCTAGCAGGAAATCTGGCCTATTCATTTTAAGGATCAGTTAAGGATGCTTCTAGATGTCGCAATACTTTGTAGGTGCTTCTGCTGGAGTCCATGAGTGATAATCATGGTGTCTGAAAGCACTCCTACGTTTTTATTACAGTTTTGTGTTGTGTTAATGATTGCAAACATACCTTTTTAGGCTAAAATTTTTCATCCATTATCTTCAGGCCTAGGTTAATATTCTTTGGTTAAAAGTGCTTTTCCTGCATTTTGGTGTGAGTGCTTCCTGCCCTCTCCAGAACTGTGCATGCCTCTTCTCTCTTTGTAAAACTCTACACAGCATTTATGGTGTGCCATTTAGGATTTCACATAATCCTGTTGGCCTTTGCAGCATTTTCTGTGCATTGTAGTTATGACCATGATGGTTGGGCATTTCAAAAGGGCCTGTTTGTTTGGACAGGCATTTGACTGCCATGAACACAGTTTAGGTAGATATCGGGATGCTGGTCTGGATGGAGCTCGTTTGGTGGCAACACAGGCCTGAAACTGGCCATGTTTGTCAACATGCCCTATAATTCTGTCCTTAATTATGGTTTCCACCATTTTGCCCGGCAAAGATGTCAAGCTTACTGGTCTGTAGTTTCCAGGATCACCTCTGGATCCCTTTTAAATATCAGGGTTATATTTGCCACCCTCCAGTCCTCAGGTGCAGTGGCAGATTTTAGTGACAGGTTACAAATTACTAACAGTAGGTCTGCAATTTCTGAAGGAACTCAAATACGAACTCTGGGGTGAATGCCATCTGGCCCTGGTGACTTGTTAGTATTCAGTTTGTCAATTTATCTTAAAACATCCTCCAACGTCACATTGATTTGTAACAGCTCTTCCAATTCCTCGTCCACAAAGCAAGGATCGGGTGTGGGTACCTCCCCCAAATCCTCTGCAGTGAAGACCGACGCAAAGAACTCATTCAGCTTTTCTGCAATGTCCTTATCCTCCCTGAGCGCCCCTTTTACTCCTGTGTCATCTAATGGCCCAATTGACTCTCTAGCAGGCTTCTTGCTTGTGATGTATTTGAAAAAGTTTTTGTTGCTTGTTTTTGCCTCTTTAGCAAGCCTCCCTTCAAAATCTCTCTTGGCCGGCCTTATTAACATTTTACATTTACACTGTCAGTGTTTATGCTCTTTTGTATTATTTTCATTGGGACTAGCTTTCCTTTTCTTAAAGGATGCCTTTTTGGCTCTAATAGCCTCCTTCACCTCCCCATTTAGCCATAGTGGAAGACTTTTGGTCTTCCTGCTTCCTTTTTTAACTTGAGGGATGCATTTAATCTGGGCTTCCAGAAGGGTGCTTTTAAACAGCCTCCACACCTCTTGCAAACTTGTAGCCCTTGCAACTGTGCTTTTTAGTTTCTTTTTAACTAGTTTCCTCATTTTGTCATAGTCTCCCTTTTTAAAGTTAAATGCTAGTGCTGTACTTTTGTTTGTCTTTCTTCCCCAGAAATTATGTCAAATTTGATCATATTATGATTGCTATTGCCTAGTGGCTCCGCCACAGTTACTCCTTGCACCAGGTCCTGCGTGCCACTCAGGACTAGATCTAGAATAGCTCCTCCTTTCAAGTATGCATTTGGCTGATTTTAATATGTCCCTTGTGTTAAAATTTAGATTTTAAAATGTATAATGAACTCACAAAATCACACTATTACAAAATAAATAAATGAATAAGGCAACATTGCACAAGATGACAGAGCAATTCAAAACCAAGCATTATTGTGTGCAATATGCTAGCTGCAAATCTATTATGCAATAATTTTATAGTGGTAGAAATATATATTATTAATATTTATAAATTAAATTATATATAAATTATATATAATTTATATATATATAAATTATATATAAATTAATATTTATATAAATATACATATATATAAAACACTAATATATAACTTTAAGAGAGAGAGAGAAAGAGAGAGAGAGACAGAGGACTGCTTCTCTTTTAAAGCAAGTGTTGATCCTTCTGGGTTATGGTAAATGGATTCTACTGGCTGAATTAAGTAGGTGGCTTGTCTCTCTAACCAGATGTAAAGGAGGTGAAGGTGGCTCTCTTAGCCAATGTATCTAGAATGTATCTAGAATATACTGCTCGTCTCAGCAGTCCTGCAGCAGAATTTAACCCTGGCAAGATGGACTTCATGTTACTATACTGTTAGTTTTTGCTTTTTATTAGCCTAATCCCAAGTGGACAGTATATTAGGGGAAATTGGTAACAGCATCTGCTCACAGACGATTTGGAATTAAACAGGTAAAGAACAATATCAACACATAAATGGAACAATTTATGTCAAACTGGCAGTAAAAATACCTTTCCTTTTACGTTTTGGCAAACCTGAAGGATAAAAATCAGGATGACATGGAAGTAATGCAATTTAGTAATAAAGTAAAGTATTTACTTTAATAAAGTAAAGAATGTTGATAGAACTATATGAGCCACTGGCAATTATATTTGCTAAATCCTAGACGACAGGCAGGGGCCTAGAAGACTGGACAAGGGCTAACCCATATTTAAAAAAAGAAGTCCCAGAAAATTATAGACTGGAGAGTTGGAGCAAGCTGAAGGGTTTGGGGGCAGGAGGAGGACACTGTTGTGCTGTTGACTTTGGGTGCCAAGTGCAGCCACTAGAGACTTCCCACCTGAAATTGGAGGCTGAGGCTTCCTTTGGCTGCGGGGAATGTAAGGCATGGGTGGACACCGGCACAGTTGGCAGGTAAGCAGCAGCATGAATATGGCTTCGACCCCTTGCAGTTGAGTATTTCCGAGTTAGAGAGAAGGCAAAGATGCTCTAGTGCCTCTTTTCACATCTCACCCAAGAGCAGAAGTAACAGGCCAGCCTCCTTCCTACAAAAATGGCCTCAACAAAGTCTAAAACAGGACCAGGATTTTCCCCAGACTCCTTTTATTTACAATGCAAATCAATACACATGCTGCTACTCATTGCCATCAGTGCCCTGCCCACCTTCTCCAGCAGGCCGTGGTCTGGGCACAACCTGTCCCAGGGCATGAGCTCTGGCCTTAGGGCCTTTCCAAGTGGGTTCTGTCCTTGGCCTCTGCTTGCCATACTAGCTACAGGGCAGCCTGCGTCCTGCACCTCCCTGACCTCATCCACCTTGTTGGGCCCTATTAATGCAGGGTTAGTTTCCCCTTAGCACCATTCTCACTTGGGACTACTGAGGTGTACTCCTTTCCTGAGCTCCTGCCTCTCCCTCTCAGGCTTAACGTGAGTGCCATAAGAAGTGGATCAGACCAATGGGCCATCAAGCCCAGCACCTGTCTCTGACAGTGGCCAATCTTAGTCACTGGGGTACCCAACAGCTCAGGCAATCGGTTCCCTGTTGTTCACTTCTAGCTCCGGATAGTAAGAGGTTACGATTCCCAAAACCCACCTGGCTAATAGCTGCTAATGGACCTATCATTCAGAAACTTGTCCAATTCTTTTTAAAATCCAGATATACTACCGGCCTTGACCACGTTTTCTGACAATAAATTGCACAAATTGTGCGTTGAGTGAAAAAATAAAAAGTTAAAAAAAATAATGCTCCTTTCTGAAATTTCCGTGCAAAACTTTAATTGCACACAATGGAGCACCCCAAGTTTGTGGCCAAATCTAACCTGTGACAGGGTATAGCCCTTTAGAAGATTTGCAGCACAGCCTCTTAAAATGGATAACTGACCCAGCAGGGAGGAAAATGAATATAAGAGGCTGAGCCAGACCACCAGAGAAAAGGTGCTGCTCTGCATGGTTCTCAAACTGGGGGGCAGGGAAGAAACAGAACTGACAAACGCTTAGGTCCACCTCTGAATACACAAAAGGGAATTTCCAAAATACAAGGAGAAGAGAGGGGAAGCAACAAGAGGGTGACAAGAACTAAAGGGAGTATGGTATATTTGTGCATGTGAGATGGGGAGAAGGTACTCAGCTACCACAGAAGGGGTGGGAGCCCTGGCGTAAAAATGCTTGAGAACCACAGCTCTGGGGGCTAATCTCTTCCTTCAAGATGCCGAGGCTCTTGTCCTTCTAGAACAAGAGACTGGAAGCTCACCCAAAGCTTTGTGCCAACAGGGGTTCTCCTGAGCTTGTTGCTGGCAAGTTGTGACGTGGGCTTGGCTAGAGGATAAAGGCGAGAAGCCCAGGGAAGGACTAAGCTAAAGCATGGGAGGCTGGAAGCCCCACACATCCACTGAAGGAAATGTGAAATTTGAATAATTTGGAGACACTCAGCTCACTGTTCTAGTACCACACGCTTGGGTGAAGAAGTCTGTGTATAATGTGATGTATAGAGCCTGATCCAACAGGGACTCATGATCAAAATGGGCAACGGGCTGGCATAGTTTGAATTCTACAATTTCCCACAATTGTAGAAAAATGCTACAACTGTAGCTAAAGAAGGTAAATTTAGATAAAATTATCCAGAGGCTAAAGAGGTGTTTAAAGCCACCGTTTGGGTCAGAACTAGATATCCCATGATAGACATGACTATGTCCTTGCTTAAAAGAAGGTGACATAAATGGGATATTGAAGCAATATTCTCTACTACCTTGTTTATAGTGATGATTCTGATTGAAACAGGATTCTCTGGAAAAGGGTTCAGTTTCACAACACAACACAGGAAGGAACAACAGTATGGACTGGGAGCACCCTGATTTGTTTCAGTGGTAGCACTGGGAACAGCATGACTTCCCTGAAGATCCAACAGTTAGTTGTGATTATGCTTTTCCCCTTAAACGCGCCTTCTGCAAACAGCTTGCTTCTGTAGGTTATTTATGGCACCAATATCCGAGATTAACAGAAATTTGACACAAATATACCACCACCTGCTCTGCAGAATTATCCACTTGAGAAGTTGCTACATCCAAAGCCATGGACACTGCGACCTGAAAATATAATGAAGATTCTTTGCCCATCGCAAAGCTGTAAGCATGACAGAAATCCTATATCATTGCATTAATGGTAGCTACTAACCCGCTGGGGTAATTCTCAAACCAAGGTCCACTGACCCTAATGAGATCCCTTGAAGGTTTTACACCTGATGAAGAATGAAAACAGGAGGAGACCGTGACATTGCATTAACTCTTCCAAAACTATATCTACTTTTGCTATTCTTCAACTGCTAGCAAAATTTTAATATAGCTATTTGAAAGTGTGCATTATATGAAAACATGCACTAATGACTTAAACAAGTCATTCACTTTTAAATAATTCTGATTGGCATAAAGAAAGAAGATTAAAATTGCAAACTAGCAAGTGTATTTTATGCATAATAGTTTCCCTGTGGCACCGAGGGTGCTCACTGTAATATATAACACACTTTGTGGATGCTGCAGAAACGTTAGTCAATTCCCTTCTGGCAATACAGGGTGCATTACCAATTAAAAAAATTAATAAAAAAAGAAAAAGAAATGAAATACAGTGGAATAAAATAATATGAGCAGGAATGGGCTGGGATTACTTGTTAATATCAGAGTAAACTATAAAAGCAGGCTATTGTTTTAAACTTCTACAATAATCTCTTCTTCTCATGGCATTCGGTTAAAATCACAAATGCTTCCCCCCCGCCCCCCCTCCTTAAAATTCATTTTGGAACTATGCTGCAAATAATAAAGGATATTTTATATTATACCACACATTTTTATCATTCCTAGGAAGTTTTCAAAATGAGATTAAAAAAAGCAACTTCCTGTGTGTTTTCTATGCAGATATTTTATTTTATTTTCTGTTTACAACTCAAGCTTTTTCTTAGTTATTATGCAACTCAGCAGGATGATACTTAAGTCATTTAATGAAAAATACTCCCAGCAGACATCCTGGGAAACTTGGAAGGCCTTCTTAGCTGCGAATCTGTTTTGCAGTTTGACCTTTGCACACAAGCAGAGCAGTGCTCACAGCATCAGCTAGTGTTGTCATGCCAAGGTTTGAGAATGAAACTTGGCAACCCTTCTGCGTGATGCTTACGTCTGAATAAGTATCTGTGCCACAAGAAGCTTGAGAATGCATGACCATAGTGAGCTTTTTCTATCAATAAATGTCCTAAAACCATAACCAAACCCACTCTCAAGTTATTCAAATCAAGGAAAGTAGTAAATATTGCATTTTTCAAGTGTAATATTTTTTAAAAAAAATAGGTACATTTATATTCAAAGGTTCATGCTCTAAGCTGATTTAAATTCATCACATGGAGAACTGATTTATATAAAATTGTTTTATGTTTGTCCTTTTCGTTATTTTCACCATAGCAAGGCTTATTTTCATTGCTTATAATTACTGAACATTCTTTTATTTTATCATCAACTAAATAAAGTCTTTACACTAGATTTGCTACCGACTTTTCTAGCCAGGAAGCTGGATACACTATGCAGTTCTGGTTCCATTAAAGTAAATATCTAAGCTTCACCTAGCTTTAAGGGGTCCAGTATTTCACCAATTCATCTATTATAATTTCATTAACACACAAAAATAGATTTAAATTTAAAAATCTCTCAAAAATCATTTATTTTTACCCACCATTTATTATTCTGCCACATATGCCTACAGTTACAAAAATTACATTACTCGTTGCTATCAATAATAGTATTAAGAGACTCATATTCCATAATATATCCATGATACTTGATATATCAGCTTATGGTGGTTACATGGGAGGAGAAATAACGAAGCAAACTTCATGTTGACTTGCAAAATTAATCCATAGATTGAACAGACCAAAAGAGAGCAAAAGCCTGTGGCACTAAGAACTTGATCAGTGAAATTGGTGGCAATGATGGTTCCCAAAGGGAAAGAGGGGGTACTTAGTGGTAAACTGTCATTCCTTGAGATGGCTCCGTGCATTCTCACCATTGGGTGTATGCATCGGAGGCACATTCCGTGGAGCCTTCAAAGTAGTCTTTAGCTCGAGACGAGCCCCATTCCTTCTCTGGTACACAAACCTTCCCAAGTACCAAGGCAAGGGTATAAAAGGGGCAGGGCTGTTCTGTCCCTCTCAGTTCTTTCCAATCGCTACCTATGCTAACTAAAAACATATAAAATTCTGAGTAGTGGGCAAGGTGAGTGGGATGTGGGAATGCATGGAGTCATCGTAACAATAGTTACCAGTAAGTAATCTTCCTTTCTTTCTCAAGTGGCTGTTGTCACGCCCACCACTGGGAGACTACAAAGCATTATGTCCATTTGGACAGAGGATTGAGGAATTATCTTAAAATAGAATTTAGTACTGCTCTCCCAAGTTAGCATCCTTCTTGGCTGTCAAATCAAAATAGTGCCATCAATTTTTTTATTTATAT
>QEPC01004521.1:3395197-3427221 GCA_003113815.1 Sphenodon punctatus
GAAGGTTGTTTCTCCTTCCCCTGTTTTCCAAGTCCTCTATCTTGTGCAGGGCACCCCCCATCGCCTTTTCCACTTCCTGCAGTCTTTCCTCCCATCTCTGCTCCCTTCCTTCTCTCTCCAAGTTTTTATTTTCCAGAGCTGCCACCCGCTCTGAGACACCATCAAATTTTTTAATAAGGGTATCTACTACACTGCTCACCTTCAGGATACCCTCATTCAGTACCTCCCATTGCCTCCTTGAATCTTCATATAGCTTTTGTATTGTTTGTGTGAGGCCTGCAAGCTGCTCAGCCACACCATCCTGCTCCCCGCTCTTTTGCTGCCCTGCAGTTGCGGCGGCCATCTTGGGGCTCGTGTTGCTTCGTTCCCCTCGCCCTCCACTTACTATTTCTGCTGTTGCCTTTTTATTGCGCCTGGGGGGATCTTGATTTTTGGTTGTTTGGGGACCCGGCAGGTTCCTCCGCAGACTCCTACCCATGGATCTAGTTTTTCTGTCCTTTTTGTTGTTGTTTTTCTATCATTTCGGCCCAGGTTGCTGGGAGCGCTCGGCAGCTGCGTCTACTGCCCACGCATGCCCAGTGGCGCCCCCCCGCCCGAGTCCTTTTAAAGCCCCAGGGATGTGTATGGGCAGTCCCATGTGGAGCGCTGCCGCCAACACTACGGCGACGGTCAAGTCTTTTTAAAGCCCCGGGGGGTGGGAGTCCCATGTGGAGCGCCGCTGGTGGCAGCGTGGTGGCGCGGCTTCTTTAAATTCCCGGTTGTGGGGGGCAGTCAGCACGGCCGCCAGCAGTGCGGCAGTGACCAAATCCTTTTGAAGGCCTGGGTTTCGGAGTGGCAGTCCCACGTGGAGGCTTCTTTAAAGCCCCGGTTGGGGGGAGATAGGCCTGGAAGGAGCGCCCCATGTATCCCCCGGTGGTGGTGGGGAGAAAAGGCCCAGGCCACATGGAGTGCCGGGTGGCACGTCGGGGCCCGTATTTGCTCAATTCCCCCCCTCCGTGGGGGAGGTGGTCCGAAGTGAGCGCCGCAGCCAGGTTTCTGCAGCTTTTTGAACGTGCTTGTAGTACAGCACAACACACCCTTGGGATGACATTTAAATGGGTCATTTGCAATACAGCACTATAAAAAATTGGGATAACATGTAATTGTGTCATGTGCAATACAGCACTATAAAAACTTGGGATAACATTTGAATGGGTCATGAACCCTTTTTAAGGGAATGAGAATCTTTCTGGGTAGGGAGGCTTTGAATGCGAGGGGGGGATTGTAACCCCTCCTTGTGGGGTTGGTTGAAGAGCAGCTCCTAAATTGTTTAAAGCAAAGGGTCTTTTCTCCTGCCACACACCATGAGGACAGGGCAAGTATGCTGGGCCAGCTCTATGTATAACTGGTTGAACTGGCAACGGGCGAACCTTCTTGTCACCTTTTCAGCCGGAGAGTTTCCCAGCACAGACTCACTCTCTCTTGGTTCGCCTATGTTTGTAAACACAGAATTAACTCCAAACTGTCCTAACAATGTCCTACCCCCAGGTAGGGGGTGGCTAGCTACCATGTCGCCCCCAAACTAGTCCATACAATTTTGTTTATGTTTCTTTGAAGTATAGGTCAACATGGCATGGGCAAAAGGTGGGTCGTGGTGGCAGGGGTCCTCGAAGTTGCCAGGCCACAAGGGCTTCAACCCCGAATGTTGGGAGGGGGCAAGCCAAGGTGAGGACACCGGCCACCATGGTTGTAGGAAGGGACCAGGAGCAGCTGGACAGTGCTCCTAGGTACTCCACAAAGAATGTGACCCGGATGATGATGATGATGATGATTATTAACAAACATTTATATAGTGCCAGCAGTGTACCTGGCACTTTATAAAGTAACAAAACAGAAACGGCCCCTGCCTAGGGCTTACAATCTGAGAGACGGGAGCTGGGGAGAGACATAGGAAAGGGAACAGAGGGAAAGACAAGGGGTCTAACATTCATGAAGATGTGAGGTCTCAGGTGCACGTACTTGGCTTGGTTACGTTGAGAACAGCAGCAGGCAGATCCATGTGGCAAGGATAAAGGTACACAGACCATAGGTATAGGATATGGTGGATCAGCAGGATAAAGGCTCAGACAGAGCAGAGTGAAAAAGGTGAGTTTTAAGGAGAGATTTGAAGGTATGAAGGGAGGGGGCAAGGTGGATCTGGACAGGGAGGGAGTTCCAGGCATGGGGGGCAGCAAGGGAGAAGAAGGGACAAAGGCGATTAGGGGAGAAGGGAAGGTGTGGAAGGGTGAGAGAAGGGACAGCGGAGGAGCGAAGTGCACAGGCTGGAGTATGGAGGGAGATAAGCGCAGAAAGGTAGGGGGGCAGCGAGGTTATGAAGAGCTTTATAGGTGAAGTTATGATTGCCATTGCGCTGGAGACTGTACACACCCAGCGCACTGGAGGGGCATCGGGGTATCCTTCCCCTCCTAAGCGGGGGCAGGGAGGTCGGGTCCTGGCTACGAGTCAACAGGGGACCGAGCCGGACACTGGAGACGGGGCAGAGGAGACGTAGGCAGCCGCAACCGACACCTTGGGGACGAGTGAGATAACTTCAGCACCAATCAACCAAGATGAGGGGCCCACGGGTCCTGCGGTTACCAGTACTGCGGGCTCTGTGGACCCTGGGGTGGGGGGCACGGGCTGCCCCTCAGGAGTAGCATCGAGTCCCAGTCCCTCAGTGGAGGCACAGCCTACCCAATGGTACTGGGAGAGAGCGGCGGAGCTGGCATTAGATGCCAATGCCGCAACCCCAGTGTGGGATACTAACGGGGTTTGCACAGATGCTCAAGCCACCTACGGGCGGTCAGGCGTTAACCCAAGCTTGCATGCATATGGTGCCCCCATCTCTTTGCCTGGTGATCACCTGTCCCTCACGATGAAAGAAAAAATACGGAGGGGGGAATTTATAGATATGTTTATGTTACTGCATGGGGAGGAGCCAGGTGGAGGTGGCCACAGAGTCCGACAAAGAGGGTACGGGTAAATGGAAAAGGCCCCAAGTACCCAGGACCTGGGGAAAATGGTCGGCCTGTTTTTATATCTACACGGGGGTGGTAGGATACCGTTTCCCAAGCAGGGCCTGGCAGCTCACAAAATACACCGCCATGATTCAGAAGGCCTACTTGGACTTCGGTGGTACGGCCTGGTTCAAATACGATGAAATGTTTCATCGCCGGGCTGCTTCCAACCCACACACGCATTGGGATATCATTGATTATAACCTGCACTCTCAAATTATGGCCTCCCATCGCCCCGTAGCAGGCATTAGAACAGAGAGCGGGGTGGGGCTGCTGACCCCCACCAGGCCAGTGGCGGGGAAGCTGATATTTTGGGCATTCAATGGGAAGGGGTGTTTTCATGCTCGTTGTAAATATGCCCACGCCTGTTCGAACTGCGGAGGCGGGCACCCAGCCGCCTCCTGTTTCAAGGACCACACAGATTGCGGGAAACAGAGGTTTGCCAAAAGAGGCACAAAACAAGAACAGCAAGGGGGCGGTGGGGCACAGCAGTCAAATGGGAGCCATGGCCCTGGTCCCTACACCCATCAGGCTTGAGGTGCTGGGCCCCCTGCTCCAACGCTACCCTAACAGGGTTGACGCTGATTATTTGTGGCAGGGATTTTTGGAGGGTTTTAGGATTCCTTACACGGGTACACGGGTCAGTCAGGTTGCCAACAAGTTGAAATCTGTTAGGGGAATGGAAGATGTGTAATGGTCCAAGGTGAGTAAGGAAATTGCGGCAGGGAGGGTGGCGGGTCCATTCCCGTCTCCCCCCACCCTTCACCCATTAAGGTGTTCCCTCCTAGGTTTAGTGTCGAAAAAGTCAAAAGGGGATTACCGCTTGATCCATCATTTATCATATCCCAGGGGCAGTTTGGTCAACGATGGCATCGACCCTGCACTCTGCTCAGTGCAGTACATGTCCTTTGATGCCGTGGTCCACATCGTCCGAGCTTGCGGGCAGGGGGCGCTCCTGGGAAAGTGTGACATAAAATTGGCTTTTCGCCTGCTGCCAGTGTCCCCGTGGGATTTCGATCTATTGGGTTTCTTCTTTAGGGTTCTTTGACAAGGCGATGTCCATGGGATGTTCGGTCTCATGCTCCGCCTTTGAGCGCTTCAGCACCATGCTTGAATGGACGGTAAGGGACAGGGCAGGTCTATCTTCCATATCACACTATCTGGATTATTACATATTTTCGGGGAGGGCTGGGTCATAGGAGTGTGCCCACCTTATGGCCACTTTTGCCAAGGTTGCATACGAGCTCAGGGTCCCATTGGCAGGAGAAAAGACCGAAGGTCCTGTGACACGACTCTCCTTTTTGGGTATATCAATTGATACAGTGGTGTGCTCCTCGAGTCTTCCCCCAGACAAGCTGACCTCTCTGCGGGAGCTCCTCCTGGGCACTGTGCAGGCAAAAAAGGTAACATTAAGGGCTATGCAAACATTGCTGGGTCACTTGAACTTTGCCTGCAGGGTGGTGCCTCCAGGTAGGGTTTTCTGCGCGCGGCTGGCATCACGGCCCTCTACCACCGTATACGGATATCCAAAGGCATTAGGGAGGACCTGCTGGTCTGGCTAACATTCCTCGAGAGCTACGATGGTATTTCATTGTGGAGGGAGGTTTGGCTGTTCGAGGCTGACCTTCAGGTTGTATCTGATGCAGCTGGGGGGGGTCAGAGTTCAGGGGTTTTCTTCCAGGGCAGTTGGTGCGCTCAGCGGTGAACGCCCCATTGGACATCCACGGCCTGCATCAGAGACATAACCTTCCTGGAGCTCTTCCCACTACTGGTGGCTTTGGAGCTTTGGGGGTGGCACTTCCAGGACTCTCACGTATGTTTTTGGTTTGACAATCAGGCGGTGGTGCAGGTAATCAACCATCAGTCTAGTAGATCTAGCAGAGTCATGACCTTAGTTCGGTGGTTTGTCTTGAAGTGTCTTTCCCTTAATATGTATTTCTCTGATAAACACGTCCCTGGTGTGCACAATCAGATTGCTGATTCCCTCTCTCGTTTTCAGATGAAGCATATCTGTGTTCTGGCGCCCGGTGCCAAAGTTGACACGGAGATGATGCCAGCAACCTTGTGGGAACTTGGGAGCACAGGCTAGACAGGGGCATTAGAGCGGCAGTGTCATGCTCCACCTGGCATTCCTACACTGCATCTTTCCAGGGCTTCCGCAATTTCTTGTTCTCCCATGGTTTGCAGGAGCAATGGCCAATACCCACCCCCCATCATGTCGAGTGGTTTGCGGCCCACTTGAGTTGCTGTGGTTTGGCACCCCGCACCATAAAGTGCCGCTTAGCAATGATCACCTTTTTTTGCAAGGCTCAGGGGGTGCCTGATTTGTGCACAGGATTCAGGCTCTGCAGGGCAGTCGAAGGGTGGGCCAAGGAGCGGGGCCGTAACAGGGATGCCCAGCTGCCATTACCCGTTGATGCATTGGCACACTTGATTGCCGCCATGCTGCGGATTTGTTCATCTCCGTATGAGGTGTGGCTCTCTAGGGTGGCTTTCTCCACAGCCTTTTTCGCTGCATTGCGAATCCGTCAGCTGATGCCTTCCTCAAAGGGGGATGGGTCAGGCATTGCCTTGGAATTACGGGACATAGCCCTGGAGCCCGACTCTGTCGCCATCATGATTCAGCGCTCCAAAACTGACCAGGAGGGCCGGAGGCAGATTGTAATACTGCACAGATCCCCGGTCGGGGGTGTGTGCCTGGTGTCGGCAATAGCGGCTTACTTGGATGTTCGTTCAGGCATGCAGGGCCCCCTCTTCATTCAGAGGGTTGTTTCTGACAAAATTCCAATTTTGGGCTATTTTTAAGAAGGGTCTGGAAATGCTCGGGCTTTGGCCATCCGACTATGGGGTACACGCCTTCCGAATCGGGGCCGCCTCCACAGCTGCTGTTGGCGGGCTAGTCGCCTCAGATCAAGGCGATAGGCAGATGGTGGTCTGGTGCCTATCGCACTTACGTCCGGCCGTTCAGCCCTTCACAGTAAACTTTGCTGGTTGGTAACACTATTATTTATTTATTTATTTATTTATTTGTTTGTTTGTTAGATTGCTTGGCTGCCCTCTCCTGCCACAGCAGCTCGGGGCGGCTCACAACAAACAAAACAATAAAATATAATAAGATAAATACGACAATAAATATTAATAAAAAATAATACCAGTAACAATAAAAGCAATACAAAACATATCCCATGACAAAGCTAAAAACCCACCCACCCCCTCCCATCCCTCACCCTTTTTACCCATCTCCAACCCCCCACCCATCACCCGTCTCCCTCACCAAAGGCCCGGTGGAACAGCCAGGTCTTTCACTGTCTACGGAAAGAGAGGAGGTCTAAGGACAGGCAGACCTGCAGGAGGAGGGAGTTCCACAGTCGTGGTGCAGCCACAGAGAACACCCTCCTCATAGTCGACACCCAGGAGACCTGGGGGACCTCAAGGAGGGCGCCCCCAGCCCACCACAGAGGCCAGTTCAGGACCAGGAGGGTGAGGCAGTCCTGCAGATAAGCGGGGTTCAGGTTGCTCAGGGCTTTAAAGGTCAAAACCAACAGCCTGAATTGGGCCCGGAAGACTATAGGCAACCAGCGCAGAGAACGGAGCACTGGTGTAATGTGCTCATGATGACTCATCNGGTTCTTTGACAAGGCGATGTCCATGGGATGTTCGGTCTCATGCTCCGCCTTTGAGCGCTTCAGCACCATGCTTGAATGGACGGTAAGGGACAGGGCAGGTCTATCTTCCATATCACACTATCTGGATTATTACATATTTTCGGGGAGGGCTGGGTCATAGGAGTGTGCCCACCTTATGGCCACTTTTGCCAAGGTTGCATACGAGCTCAGGGTCCCATTGGCAGGAGAAAAGACCGAAGGTCCTGTGACACGACTCTCCTTTTTGGGTATATCAATTGATACAGTGGTGTGCTCCTCGAGTCTTCCCCCAGACAAGCTGACCTCTCTGCGGGAGCTCCTCCTGGGCACTGTGCAGGCAAAAAAGGTAACATTAAGGGCTATGCAAACATTGCTGGGTCACTTGAACTTTGCCTGCAGGGTGGTGCCTCCAGGTAGGGTTTTCTGCGCGCGGCTGGCATCACGGCCCTCTACCACCGTATACGGATATCCAAAGGCATTAGGGAGGACCTGCTGGTCTGGCTAACATTCCTCGAGAGCTACGATGGTATTTCATTGTGGAGGGAGGTTTGGCTGATCGAGGCTGACCTTCAGGTTGTATCTGATGCAGCTGGGGGGGGTCAGAGTTCAGGGGTTTTCTTCCAGGGCAGTTGGTGCGCTCAGCGGTGAACGCCCCATTGGACATCCACGGCCTGCATCAGAGACATAACCTTCCTGGAGCTCTTCCCACTACTGGTGGCTTTGGAGCTTTGGGGGTGGCACTTCCAGGACTCTCACGTATGTTTTTGGTTTGACAATCAGGCGGTGGTGCAGGTAATCAACCATCAGTCTAGTAGATCTAGCAGAGTCATGACCTTAGTTCGGTGGTTTGTCTTGAAGTGTCTTTCCCTTAATATGTATTTCTCTGATAAACACGTCCCTGGTGTGCACAATCAGATTGCTGATTCCCTCTCTCGTTTTCAGATGAAGCATATCTGTGTTCTGGCGCCCGGTGCCAAAGTTGACACGGAGATGATGCCAGCAACCTTGTGGGAACTTGGGAGCACAGGCTAGACAGGGGCATTAGAGCGGCAGTGTCATGCTCCACCTGGCATTCCTACACTGCATCTTTCCAGGGCTTCCGCAATTTCTTGTTCTCCCATGGTTTGCAGGAGCAATGGCCAATACCCACCCCCCATCATGTCGAGTGGTTTGCGGCCCACTTGAGTTGCTGTGGTTTGGCACCCCGCACCATAAAGTGCCGCTTAGCAATGATCACCTTTTTTTGCAAGGCTCAGGGGGTGCCTGATTTGTGCACAGGATTCAGGCTCTGCAGGGCAGTCGAAGGGTGGGCCAAGGAGCGGGGCCGTAACAGGGATGCCCAGCTGCCATTACCCGTTGATGCATTGGCACACTTGATTGCCGCCATGCTGCGGATTTGTTCATCTCCGTATGAGGTGTGGCTCTCTAGGGTGGCTTTCTCCACAGCCTTTTTCGCTGCATTGCGAATCCGTCAGCTGATGCCTTCCTCAAAGGGGGATGGGTCAGGCATTGCCTTGGAATTACGGGACATAGCCCTGGAGCCCGACTCTGTCGCCATCATGATTCAGCGCTCCAAAACTGACCAGGAGGGCCGGAGGCAGATTGTAATACTGCACAGATCCCCGGTCGGGGGTGTGTGCCTGGTGTCGGCAATAGCGGCTTACTTGGATGTTCGTTCAGGCATGCAGGGCCCCCTCTTCATTCAGAGGGTTGTTTCTGACAAAATTCCAATTTTGGGCTATTTTTAAGAAGGGTCTGGAAATGCTCGGGCTTTGGCCATCCGACTATGGGGTACACGCCTTCCGAATCGGGGCCGCCTCCACAGCTGCTGTTGGCGGGCTAGTCGCCTCAGATCAAGGCGATAGGCAGATGGTGGTCTGGTGCCTATCGCACTTACGTCCGGCCGTTCAGCCCTTCACAGTAAACTTTGCTGGTTGGTAACACTATTATTTATTTATTTATTTATTTATTTGTTTGTTTGTTAGATTGCTTGGCTGCCCTCTCCTGCCACAGCAGCTCGGGGCGGCTCACAACAAACAAAACAATAAAATATAATAAGATAAATACGACAATAAATATTAATAAAAAATAATACCAGTAACAATAAAAGCAATACAAAACATATCCCATGACAAAGCTAAAAACCCACCCACCCCCTCCCATCCCTCACCCTTTTTACCCATCTCCANCCCCTCCCATCCCTCACTTTTTACCCATCTCCAACCCCCCACCCATCACCCGTCTCCCTCACCAAAGGCCCGGTGGAACAGCCAGGTCTTTCACTGTCTACGGAAAGAGAGGAGGTCTAAGGACAGGCAGACCTGCAGGAGGAGGGAGTTCCACAGTCGTGGTGCAGCCACAGAGAACACCCTCCTCATAGTCGACACCCAGGAGACCTGGGGGACCTCAAGGAGGGCGCCCCCAGCCCACCACAGAGGCCAGTTCAGGACCAGGAGGGTGAGGCAGTCCTGCAGATAAGCGGGGTTCAGGTTGCTCAGGGCTTTAAAGGTCAAAACCAACAGCCTGAATTGGGCCCGGAAGACTATAGGCAACCAGCGCAGAGAACGGAGCACTGGTGTAATGTGCTCATGATGACTCATCCCCCTAAGGAGACGAGTCATCTCATTCTGCACCAGTTGCAGTCTCCAAACCGTCACCAAGGGTAGCCCCACATAGAGCGTGTTACAGTAATTCAATCTCGATGTGATAAAAGCATGGATGATAGTGGCCAGTTCCATGTCTGAGACATATGATTTAAGCCAATGCACCCTTCGCCGCAGCCACCACTTCGACATCCAGGCAGAGCTGTGGGTCTAGGAGCACCCCCAGACAATGGCCCTGAGACATTAGGGGAGGACGGACCCCCATCAATGATGGGAGCCATTACTCCCCCGGCTTTTTCCATGACCATCACTTCCACCTTGTTGGGATTCAACCTCAAGCAACTCGTCCTCATCCAGTCCCCCACAGCTGACAGACAGACTGCCAGGCCTGGGTCTGATGAAAAAGAGAGGTACAGCTCAGTGTCATCAGCATATTGATGGCACCTTACACCAAACCTTCTGACGACCTCCCCCAAAGGCTGCATATACACGTTGAACAGGAGAGGGGATGGGACTCCACACATGAGGTCCCCAGGAGAAGATGAAAAATCACCCAGCACCACACGTTGAGTTCTCCCACCCAAGAAGGAGCGGCACCATTCGAAAACAGTACCGCACACTTTGGCTTGGTCCTGCTACCAAGTCACAAGCAATTCATGATCAACGGTATCAAATGCAGCCGAGAGATATAATAGGAGCAACAGGGTCGAACAACCCTGATCCAACTTATGGGAGAGGTCATCGGCCAAGGCCACAAGCGCAGTCTCAGTGCCATAGCCCGGACAAAAGCCCAACTGCGAGGGATCTAGGAAACCGACCCAATCCAGATGCTCCTGAAGCTGATGACCACCATCTGCTCAATAACTGGCCAGGGTGCCAACGTCAAGAGATGGTTTTTTGAGCAGAGGCTGCACCACTGCCTCTTTGGGGCAGCCCATCACTCTGCCCTCCCTAAGGCAGAGTGCCGGGCTACCGTCTTGTCTGTTAACACCCATAAAGAGAGACAGAGATACATTTATGAAGTTGAGAAGTTACAGATTTAGTTTAGTTATTACTAACTTATTAGTCATCTGATAATTGGCAATTTTAAATATTAATGGCTATTTAGTTAAGATTGTAGGATAACAGTAGGCCATTAGAGTATAGTAGGATAGGATGTGGAGTGTGTGGCATAAGTTCTGTTAAGAGTTTTTCTGGTGCTGGTGTCAGGAAAAGTGTCAGATATAGGTTCTGAAGGCTTTAAATGGTATGGGGTTTGTAACAGGATGAGCTTTGTACAGACGTAAGAACATAAGTAATGCCATACTGGCTCAGACCAATGGTCCATCAAGCCCAGCATCCTGTCTCTGACAGTGGCCAATCTTTTTCTCCTGGGAGAAGTACCTAACAGGTCACAAATTGGACAGTCCATTCCCTGTTGTTCCAGCCCCCAACAGTAAGAGGTTATGTCCCCAAAACCTACTTGACCAATAGCCATTAATGGAACTTGTTAATGGCCATTAGTGGACTTATTATTGCTAGGAGGCTATGTGTATTTTGAATGTTCTTAAAAGGTATTAAAAAGGCACCTTCAATCCCTAATAAGTTAGAGATTGCCCTGTGAACCTACACCAAATGCTGTGTAGGTCATGCTCTACAGTGGCTTCTGGAACTGCTCCCCCCTCTCTCCTTTCTTTTGAAATGTTCGTGCCTGATGCTTGCCCAGATTGGACTTCACATCATTTCACACCATCTCTCTCTTAAATATTATGCTTCATGTGATTGGATATAAATAAGTGCTCGTCATCCATTTTAACAGAGGCTTGTGTGCAAATTAATGCCTTTTATTATAGGGATTTATATTTTGTAATTAAGTCCTTTGTATTTCTTTGATTTTAAAAAATTGTTATTATTAATTATTTATGAAGTGTCAGAAAGATGCCTGGCACATCACAATCATTAAGTCACTAAACAGTCATGAACAGGTCCCCGACTCAGGGAAGGGACTTAAATCTAGGAGAGCCAAGGGCAGGGAGGCAAGGGAGAGGGGAACGTAGGGAGAGATAGGGGTACAGCCACCCAACTGACACAGATGCACATGCTTAATGACAGGGGAGAAGAGGACCCTGAATGATAGGACAGTAGAAGGAGCATCAGTGAGTGGATCTGGTAATTTGTTTACAAGATTTTACTTTTATTTCATTAATGGGATCCTCAGTTCAAAAGCACTGAAGTAGCTGCTTAAGTGACAACCTGCTAACCTCACTGTATAACTAAAATTGAAAATACTAATTGCTCACGATCAGTATCTCTCTTTGGCCTACACCTCTGCAGGAGGAGGGGTGGAGGAAGAACACAATAAAGGCAATATTAAGGTTCTTCAGATCTTGACATTTCCCAGCTGCTTTGCCAAACCAACCTGCACCCAATGTAAAAGGATTTTGGAAGCTACTACAGAGCTATCAGGGCTGTACATGTTCTGTGGATTTTCTACGATTCTTGGCATAGCAAAAAGTGCATTTTCCACTATGATGGAGTCCGTTGCATTCTCTGAAGTAGTACATAGGATTTCCCTTTCAGTTGGTGATTTCAGTGACGAATCCCTTCCCAGTTTCTTCTAAGAAGGTCCACCTCAGCAATGTTTGTTCCCCTCAGGCGCGGGCCAGCTCCCCACCATATGGATTTGAGGGCACAGCATTGTGCGTTGGGCCAAAGGTCATGCAGCTAACTCGGATTTCGGTACCCAGCTGGGTTGTGGACTGCGGGCCCGCTTCTATTGGTTTGGGTGCAGTGGTAGGCGATGGGAATACCTGATGCCTTCGCTGTTCTGCAGAGCCACATGGTTTGGACCTCCAGACATCCTGGTCATTCACTTGGGTGAAAATGACCTCGGCCTGCGCAGCGCGTGGGAGCTCACTGGCATAATGAAACATGACATCTGCGTGTTGGTTGCTAAGTGGCCTAAGTCCTACGTATGGTGGTCAGCTCTCCTGGAGCGGTGGGTCTGGCGGTACGCCACGTCACCAGGCAAAATTGAACGGGTCAAGCGGAAAGTCAACAGGGCAATGTGGTCAGCTGTGGCTCGCTTTGGTGGCAGGGTGGTGCACCATGAGCATATTGTGAGCCAGGATGCGGGCCTCTTTCGGAGCGACGGCGTGCATTTGTCTGAGCGAGGGAACGCAGTCTAGTTGGAGGATCTTAGGGCAGTGCTTCATGAACATTTCGGGATACCTGTGGGAAAAGGGTGGAGTGAAATTTTCCTCCCCCTTTTCATGGCGGGTAGCGGGGTAGGAACCATGTGGTGGTATGGCTCCCTAAGAGCTAAAGGGGGTGTGCTTGCACCATGCTGCCACACAGGGGGCAGGGAGGACTTAAGGGCAGGGGTCCCAGCCCAGGCTCAGAATGGCTGATAGGGGGCTGCAACCCACCCTGACCCAAGGGGAGGGTGAATTCAAAGGGTTGATTCACCCGGGTTAGGGGGCACAATGCAGGGCTTATACTCCACCATTGGGAGCAGCACTAAGACAACAGTAGTCTGTAGACATCACAAATAACAAAGACAAATCTAAGGCTGTTTTTAGACAAGCATGGCTGCGCTTGTTTCTCAAAAGACCTGGCAGCCCATTCTACACGTGACGCTGCCGCCAAATACGCGCATGCGTGGGCGATGCGCATTTATTTCCGGCCGCGTATGACCAGCCTCGATCGCTGACCCGGTCAGTTTGTGGCCGGAAATGGATGCGCATCGCCCGCGCATGCGCGTATTCGGCGCCAGCGTCACATGTAGAACGGGCTGCTGGGTCTTTTGAGAAACAAGCGCAGGCGCCACCGCGCTCGTCTAAAAACGGCCTAAGACTAATAAGTCTTCAAATTAGTATTCATTACCCATTATCACCCCTTGCCTATTCCGTACCATTATAATCTTCCTGGGTAACTAACCTCTGCAGATATAGAGTTGCCCTGGCAAGGGGAATCAGTCAATTTGAGACTAAACTTCCCCAATTGAACACGAGAAAGGATTTCCCCCATAAAATTTCTCCTAGTAATTTCCATCCCCAGCGCCAATAAGGCAACTTTACTGGTGATATCTTTGTTGGAATTAGCCAGCAGGTAGGAAATCTGGAGGTGCGGGTCCCAATGTTCCTTTCCCTTCTGCCATTGGCCCAATATACCTTCCTGTAACCTACTATACAGAGGTCTTTCAATTATAGGATATTTGAAGGACGTACCTTCTCTCTGAATCTTGCATCACCCTCAGTCTTGTTGCCATACCTATTGTAGTCCTTACTCTTTCCAAGGTCTTGTCACTACTTTTGGCAAACAACCCAACACCATCAAAACAGAGGTCCCCTATTTTTGCCATATTTTCCGGGGCTGATGCTGAAGGTTTCAGCCAGGTACTATAGCATGCCATGATTGCACCAGCTACATTTCTTGCTCCACAGACAGTAATATGCTTGACTGCTTTCAGTTGGAATTTTGCCACCATCTAATCCTCCATGAATAAATCATGGATCACCTGCTTTGCCTGTTCAGGTGGTTTTTTACTAGTCTCTAGGACCTTTTCCCATAGAACATGCTGGTACCCAGACAAGACAGATAAATAGTTTGCTATGTGCAGAGCTAGTGTAGCGGAAGTGAAGGTCTTCCCCTCCAGCCACATCCATTCTCCTTATCTAGAGAACGTAACCTGTGTCACAGAAGAACTGTTTGTATGTCAGGCTGCCGATCTCTGCCTTTTCTAAGATATGCCAGTGTGTGTGAATTGGGTGGCAAATGTTTAAACAACATGCCCTATTGTCAGGAGCTAGCAGGTACGTACCATTTGCACGTGTATTCACTGCCAACATAGAAGCTAGAGTGTTCCGTAGTTCCAGGGCAGCATTTATAATATCCTCAAAGAAAGGGATTGTGACTCGACCTGGATCATCTCAATAGGATGTCAAATGGTGGCACAGCTGGTGCCTTTTTAATTATTTTGACTGTAGCTGACTATGGCAATACCCAAACTGTTAGTTTTTGAAACTGTTTATAGTCCTCTGTAGGAAGATAATCTGTTGTGTCCAACAAGGAGTCAGTTGGTGGAGTGGAGACTGTCTCATTTGAATGCGGGGATTCATCAGAAAGCAAGAGGGGATGTGTCTTTATTTGACTTGGATGAGGAGTTCGCTGGTTTTCTTGGCTGAGAGTTATCAGTACCCAACATTTCCTCCAACAGAGTTTGTTTCACTGGAGGAGGTTGACAGATTGGCAGATGATCGGATTCCACTGTTGCTTGTGAGCTTGGGGTGGAATGATCTCTTATCTGGTTGTTCTTCTGTTCTCACAGATGACACTTTTGATAATGCTGGAAAACAGTGTATGGGTTCGCTATAATGGCTGTAGCAGGATGGTGCCTCTGATCTCAAATAGAAGGACAAGGCCTGGAAGAACAGCATCTTGAGTGGTATGCACGGGAGCTACATGGAGAGAAATGGCTGGAATGTTGTTTATGGCAAAAATGATGTGATCTTGCACTACCAGGTACTGAATGCACTCTAGATCTGGTGAATATGGCGTCTTGAAAATTGCAGTATCCAGATTATCCTTTCTATAATGCAACACAGATAGCTCCTCACAATCAGAGTTTAAATAATAGCTTCCAGAATGTACAGCACCCACAGAAGTGAAAGGACGTACTGGTGTTTAGGATCTGAGAAGGAGGTTGAATTCTGGGGGAAACATTGGTGCTGAAGGTACTATTACTCCTTCTGTAGTGTGCAGAGTTGGTGTTGTCTTGTGAGTGTGTCCCGGAACCAGGGAGATGTTTGGTACCAGTGATGTTGTCTTGTGAGGTGGTCCCAGGTTGGTGGCAGTGGATTTATCTTGCGAGAGGGTTCTGTGACCCCTAAAGAAGTTGGTGCCAATGGGGTTGTCTTGTTTGAGGGTCCCGGTACCAATGGTACTCACAATGGCAGTCTTGTGAGTTTGCTCCTTCTCTGTCAGCAATGCTGTCTTGCGAGAAGGGTTCCCCTCCATTGGTGTGGAGTGTTTTTTGTCCTGGCTCTGGTACCAATGGTGCCTTTGTCTTTCAAGTGGGGTCCAGTACCACTTTCAGTACCCAGTGCTTCTTTGCATGGCTCCATACCGAGCCCCTCCTGCTCATTCAGTCATTTGTCTTCTTTTTGCATGTGTGAGATTTTATCTTCCTTTTTTCAGGACCTTCGGTCAGATCCCTGCAAGTCAGAAGAATCAGGCGAGTTATGCTTTTTCTTTGCCTTGCTGTTTGGTCCCCACTACTCTTTAAACCAAAACTCAGGATGAGGCCCCATGCTTGCAGGAGACAACAAAGCAGTATTCAGGCTTCAGCTTCTTCGACTCAGCTTGTGAGACTGTTAAAGAGATCATAGTGGCAGAAGTGGAGATGGCCCAGTTATTGAGAAAAATTGATGATATTCCATCTGCAGTTGACATCCTGACTTCACAAAAAGAAGTCTATTCCAAGACACTAGAACAAGAACTGTAAGCCAAAAGGCAGCATATATTTTAAAAAAGAGAAATACTCTGAAGTGAGATACCCCCACAGATGGAGATTTCTTTTGGCAGGGGGGCAGAAGGTGGGTGTTGTGGGAAGAAACATTTAAACAGTAATCTCCAGTTGCTCTAAACTGATCTGAGTGAAAGGTGCAAGACCAACACAATAGTTAGATTTTAATCTCCGATCTTCCAAGAACAGGAAAAGTCATTGTAAAACTGGGAAAGCTGCAATACCAAGCCCCCTACTCAAACTGTGAGTGATACACAGCTTTGCTCTAGATGCAAGCCAGAAAAATGCCCATTCCTGCATTGTAGTAACACCACCATAGTGATTTCCACAGCAAGTCCCTTTTTTTAGTAGGGGTGTGCCTGTTTTCGTTATTACAATAACGATAATGAAAACAGTCATTTTCATTATCGTTATTGCAATAACAAAAACAAATAATAATGAAAACAAAAATGACATTTTGTTTTTGAATTATTAATTATTATTATTATGATGATTTTAAAAAAATAAAGGGAAAAACCTGAATAACGTATTTCCGGCTATCACTTTTATGTTTCTTATTCAATTCTGATGAAACTTGGGGAGATTGTACCCCCAATATAGGGCACTATGTGTACCAAGTTTTGAAACGATTAGATAAAGGGAACTGATTTTAGAAGCAATTGAACATTGTGATTTTAAGAAAACCTCCATACACATGTACGGCTACAACTTTTTAAAATTCCATACACTTTTCATGGAACCTGTGAATATTATGTCCCTCCACAAGCTTAACACTCCTGCCACGTTAATAAGATATTAACTTGAAACTAGATTTCCAGCTGTAATGTTTTTATATTCCATTCTGTTTAAAAGATATTTGGCAGGAATGTATCCCATACCTTCCCTGTTATCTCTGCCAAACTACAGGACAATTTGATACAGGGACCCAATTTTATAAGCAATTGAAGTTGTCCCCTTGACCATTATTCAGATAAATAGCAGCACATGCAGTGCCAGTCAGAGGCAGGCACTTGGCATGGCAGGGGGAGAGAGGCTGTAGGAGGGAGGATGTGGAGCAACCCCAAAGACTGAGACACACATTCACTGGCCAATTACTGCATGCTTCTAGCTTTATAGGACCAATTGGTAGTGGCTTCGAGGCGGGCATAGGGGGCAGTCCTGAGGCAGGCATAGAAGGGACATAACTGAGACTTTGGAGATAGCATCCCAGCAATCAGGATATACAGTTTACACATCCAGCCTGGCCAATTCTCACAATCACATCCTGCAGCACTGTGAGAGGACATAAGAAAATCTCTATTGGTTCTTTTCTAAACAGATGCTTCTGACTTCCCAGTAACAAGTGAAGGAGAGATGTTGGGATGGTCACAGCACAGAATGAGGATATTTGGTTGACATTTCTGCTGGCCAATTGGCATCACAAACCTATCTTATACCACAGTGACACGTAAGAGAATCCCTGGCATTGGATCCTTCTCTGCATATGCTGTGCAGGCATATCATCTTTCTGATATTTGGCAAAGATGATTGTGAAAGTGTGATATACAGTCCTGCCAAATTTCATGTACACTGGTTAGACTACAAAGATGTTACAGTCAGATATACATTTGTAAGTTAATTGCTTATACTACCAGGACCCTTTATCCAATCCTTCTGAAAGTTGGCAGAGATAGTAAATATAGGAAGGGGTATAAGCTTGCCAGGTTTCATCTACATTAAATGTGAGGCAAAGGAGTTATACCTAAGAATGTATATGAAGGTTTTTGCAAAATAAAATAATTCAATTGCTTCTAAAATTGGATTCCTTTATCCAATCTTTTTGGAATTTGGTACACATAATGCCTTCCATTGTAGGTATAATCACTCCATGTTCCAGCCAAATATAGTGGAAAACAAAAAAGGTACATCTGAAAATGTGTTTTCCATTGAAACCAATGAAAAACGAAAGCAAAAATGAAAATGACAATTTGATATTTATGAAAACGAAAACAGATTTAAATAACGAAAATGAAAACAACATGGACCCCTGGTGCACACCTCTAGTTTTTAGTATGTAATAACTTCCTGGAAAAGGATAATGATTTTGTCCGGATGTGCTTTTCTTTATTTGAAAATTAGTTTAAAAAATCTGTTCAGATGTTTTCATAATTTGTGAAGAAATTATTGCTAAATTATTTCTGGCACTTGTATAACTCAAAGAACAGTTTAATTTAGAAGTTCAGACTTGGCATCCACAAAGTCTTAAAAGAAGTCATGTTTTGCCAAGTTTGAATAGAGCCATTAAGAAACAAACCTGTAAAAATGAATGAAAACAGTGTGCTGTGCTCACTCTTGTTATTTTCCTTAGTTACTAAAATGTACATCAAGTCCCTACGTTTGTAAGACATTTCTATAAAGGATAGCCAAAAACAAAAATGTTCTGCATATTTTAATAAAACCCAGACATAGTTACTCAGATGACATGCAGTAAATGCAGTTGTACACAGACTCCTACATACACGTGAGAACGTTTAATATACTGTATGGCACTCCTATTTAAATTTCACATTGTACTTTTTAATTAATACAAGTACTGTACAGACGTCTGCTTGTAAAGTAAGAAAATTGATAAAGAGTGCGGCACTCTTTACACACAAATAATGCAACGTTTAAAATGCAATTTGAAGATGTCAAATTATGCCACACTGATAGAGAAGGGGATAAGTTACTCTGGAAATCATTGACGCAAATTTTCATGTTTGCACTTCTGGAGCCCCACTTATGGTACAAGTGCTTTGAGGATTGCAGCTCATCTCTTAAATTATACTACAGTTCATTCTTAATGATGTCAAAAGAAGTAAACAGTAATTCAAAACCTTCTATTACATTTTCAGAGAAAAAATTGTAGGTTGCATTATTTTATCATAACTTTCCATTCTCAATCTCTTATCTGCTCCAAATTAAAATTTTATATTTTTTTCACAAGAGTTCTTGCTCACTTTCTGAGACAGAATACTTTCACAGCTACAAGGTCAACACAACCATCAAAAAGGAGGTGATATTTTATGCATATGCAGCTTGCAACTTAAGTTTTATATGTACATTATGATTTAATCTCTTTTTTCACTAAGCGATACAGACATAGGCCTAAAAGCAGTTAAAAATAGCATTTTAGAGACAGGACTGAGGAAATACAGATTTTTACCTTTATTGAAGAACCAGCATAGAGCAAGTCTTCGAGAGTGAAATGGCAACACTGGTTCAAGTACTCCTGACAAAATTCTTGTATCAGCTGTAGATTATATAAACTGTCAGCCAAAGACATTGTCTCCTTCAAACAAATATCTAAAAAGCAACAGAGAGTAACAGAAGGGGTATTAGGCATATTTACAAAGTCTGGAAATTAAAGTTCTGTACCTTTGTCGATAAGCATTTTTGGAGTAGTCCCTTTTTGGAGTAAGTCCCTTTTTCTTTTTGGAGAAGATCTCCCATTATCTATTATCTATTATGAGTAAGTTTTGGCTTATTCTACAGTATTAAAATAGAAGTCATCCATCTAACTCTAGGTATATTTATTATTTTTTAAAAATTAAAAAAAAATTAGATTGCATTAATTATTATACCATTCTTGTTACCAGGTTTTAAGTTCTCAAATGTCAGTAAGGCATAAAAGATTAATCGCCTGCCACTGGAGTTCTCCGAGCATGCTGTTTCCTCAACTTTAAATATTCATGCTCTTGCGTCTGTGCACCACAGCGGCATGAGCCCCGGATCCAATGTTAAGTGACATCAGCTGGGGTTATATGCACTCTTATGTGAATCCAGCTATTCAGAATGGAGACAGTATAGCAAAGATGGCCCAGAAAACCTCAGTTCCTGTACACTATTCAAACTACCATCTAAAGACAGAAGTAGAAAAAGCAGATGGAGAACTATATTGTCACCGCATCTCGGAAAAAGACAGAAACACCAAGGAACTGGTTTTAACAGGCCGCACTCTTTATCAATCCAGCAACAATGACCAAAGGGGACCACTTCCCCTTTGAAAAATGGGCCCAGTCAAGTTAAGTACCCCATGTCCAGGAGGGTCGCCTGTTGCACACCCAGTTACTTGCCCTCTATTTGTCTGGATCTAAGCTCTAAATATAACTGGCCCTGTCTCCCCCTTGTTAAGCCCCCGTTCCAGTCCAAGGGGAGGGGGATAAGGAATGGGCTCTCTGTGGAGGCCCACAGAACAGGAATAAGGGGGAGTCACCATCTCCCCAGTCCACACCTGACCAGGTCAAAGCATGTGATGCCCCCTAACACCCCGGGACATAGGAAGGCATTCAGCTGCACTAAGCCATATGCCCAGGCCCTGATCCCCACCTCTTTAGGAGATGGGCCAGTTTCCCAATGCTGTGCTATCCCTGAAACCCCTAACTCCAGACCAGACCCCACCTACCGAATGCGGCAATTTATTGACCACCCTAGGTGTGCCCCTCTAATAAGCCAATTGAGAAAGCTACTCTGTGGGGAAGGCAAACAATGGGGTGTGCACAGTGCCAATCATACAACCTTGTAAAAAATTCCTTCCCAGTCCCAATAGACAACCAACAGCAGTCCACACTGAAGCAAGGGGTGGGTGAATGGGAATGCGCGTCCATGTGTGCTCCAAGCCTTGTCAAGAAATAGCGCTGAGCAGGTTTGGACCTTAAATTTGGCACCCAGGAGATCCTATCTCGTGAGACTCCCCCCTAGGTGCCCCACCTGACTGCATAGCTGAGTGTCTCCTTGACTCCGGCCATGAGGTCATGGCAGGGGCATGGCCTAACCTGTAACCCAAAAGCCTCTCTCTCATTCTTCCAAGGGGTGGGACAAACAGCCCTCTCCTGCAAGTTGTGTACAGAGGAGGATTCCGAACAGTCACAGCCGAGTAACTTCATTTTCTCCTTCACAAACTGTCTCTTGGGAGATTGACCATCACTAAGAACTAGCTACAGGAGGATCAAAAGTTGCTTTAAAAGAATGAAGAACTGCTCTCCTGTCAGGGCCCACGGGGTGCGCAGATGGAAATGGGGGCAGGGACCCTGGCAACCGACTCACCGGGACTCCAAGATTGCCGCTGGAGGACCCTCGGTGGGCAGCTCCGAGGAAACCCCGGAAGTGGGAAGCACTCCGGCCGAGCCTGGGAAGCCCATGCCGGCGAAAGACCCCCGAAGCCACAACTCCAGCTGGGCCAAGCCAATCGGCCCCTTGGTGCATGCTCAGTGCCTCCCAGAGGGTGAGACCCCTGCAGCGACCCCTGTTGGTGTGTGTGTTGGTGGTGCCCTTTCCCTAACATCTCCTGAAGTGAGCTTTAAGATTCTACTCCTGAATTGAAATAAAACTGGTAAGAGAAATTGTTTTATACAGACTTCATGGGAACTGCCTTGGAGCTAAAAGGATGGGATAACCTGGTAAAACTCTGCTTGGCCATAAAATGATTTTGTATGGCACCTATTTAGCCAATTACTGAACCATTGATGCCATCCTGGGTATAACCACGTATCTCAATAACCCCAAGGATTCATGTGATTATAGATCATTTATAAACTCAATTATGTGCAGAACCCAAGAGATAATCTAAGACGGAATTCACCATAAGGTGGACTTATATGTGAGAAATGGTAGTTTTGCCAATACAGTGTTCTAGTTCCCCAAAGATGAAGGAACCCGCAATGGAAAACTGTGCATAGTCAAATGAAGGAAAAAACCCTGGTGTTCCTTGTACTGGAAGATGCTATGCTGGTATAAGCTGCCAGATGGCTTCAAATAAATAGAAAAAAAAAGAGCAAAGCCAAATCTTTGTTTCCACCCCTGAAAGTAAGTGACCCAAAAAGCATTGAATCAATGTTTCTGCTCTATTTGGTGATACACCTCCATTTTGGTGCACATCTTTCTGGTAGCTGGCTTCCTCAGTTCCAAGATGACTTCTTGCACATTCTGTGAACATTCAAGGATCACATCTCCAAGGTACCAAAAACCAATGGTGCCAAGTGGGATAACACAGGCTAAAGACTGTTCTGGAGTTTGTACTAGTTCTCACAGTGGTTCCCAACACCTCTTACTCTACTTTTGACACATAATGTCTTGTACTTGAAAAAGGGAGGAAATTGGTAGATGTGTTACGTGAATAAAATATCAAATTTGGAGAATCTAAACCAATGCTCTGAGAAGGATGTGCTCTCTGTCATCTTACTTTTCTGAAAAACAGAACAAAAGTATATGTATGGTGGTAAAGAATGGTCTCACCCCTAAATAGTGAGCCTTCCCAATAAAGGATATCCTTTCAAAGAAGGATACGTGGAGCCTTGGAAATGGTTACACACAAGTGGATTCCAAGACAACTGTTATTGCTTGCAAGGTTTTCAGCATCACCAGAAGAGCCAGACTAACCCTCAAGGTCTGCAGGGACCTTCCTAGGTCATCACAAGAGTTGGAGGCTCCTCAAGTCACTGCCAGAGGCAGATTAAGCACAAATTCTATTTGGTAACTGTCACTGTTTGGTATTTCTAGAAATTCTTCCTAGGCAGGAGCAGCCAAACACCATGTACATTCCTTACATGCTACTTATGTTTGGTATCGTCAGTACCAAAATCACCCTATTTTTTTCCTTTTGAGGGTCAGGGAGTATTCTTTTCACAGACACTGAAAACGGTTGGTGGCCTAGTGCATGATGCTCAGTGCCAGTGATAGATTCAATGTAAGAATCTAAACAGAATGGAGCGTAGGACAGAAGCATGGAATCTCAAGGCCACGTGACAGTTTTAAATTCTGCATTTTTAAATTCTGCTCTGCAAAGAGATGATAGATAGATAGATAGATAGATAGATAGATAGATAGATAGATAGATAGATAGATAGATAGAACTGCATAATGCCATGCTAAGTGTATATTTTATTTTTGCATTGACTGTATGACAGCACAACCAACCATGAAATTAACTAACAAAACTGAAAAGCTATGAAACTGCTATACAAAGCTAAATGCAATGCTGGTTCTTAAGCCTCCAGATTACAACAATAGGAATGCAAGCAAAGACAGCCAGAAGATGTACGTTTGTGTGAATACTGAGTTCCATGAGAAGGTGGGGAATGTCAGTGGTCACTAATTTCACAATGGCATTAGGTCTCATGGCACTGAGGCATCTGTTCCAAAAGCCAGGAATCTACAGAGGTACCTAGATCTTTATTAAATTATCTTTGAAAGTTTATTTCTTGCCATTTGCTTGGTTATTTATTGAAAGCTATAATAAGTGCTATCTGGTCCTTGTTACTTTCTCTCTTTAAAATACGTTTTAAAAACACAAGATTTAGGCATAGAGCTGGAACTTTTATTAAGCTCGAGTTATGCTTCATATTTTTTTAAAAACAAAGACGACAGTTTAAAAATTACAGTATACAAAAAAATGGATGATACAAGTTAAAGCTACCATCACATAGCACAGACACATCTGGTATTCATGCTCACCCTCCAGCTTGACAATATCAGGGCAGTAAAAGTGGATCAGAGCAGCTAAAGCACAACCATCTGTACCGTCCTTCAGAAGATTTTCTACCAAGGGAATGCAGGGCAGCTGCTTAAGCAGTGTTTGCTCCTTCCTGTACCGAGCCTACCATGTAAAAAGAGGAGATTAAAATAGACACATGCTCAGAAACATACGCAGAGACAGACCTGTACTGCACACTCCATGTTGCAGAAAATACCACCACCAAACCAGTTAACATTCCTCTTGGTTACTTTGGGTAGACAATGTTAATTCCACTTTATCAGTGCTTTAACATTTCTTATGCATGTTGCAACAATACAGCCCTGCAACATTGATAAGAAATGTTAAAGCGGAATTAAAGTCAAGTTAGCATTATGTCTGTTTTCACCCTTTATTTAGATTAATATTGATAGAAAAATTTAGATTTTAAAAGCAACGCATATAATTAATGACACTACAAATTCCATACAAAATTGGCACTCTAACAGTTTGACAGCCAAGTACAGAAATCAGTTAGAAAAAGAAAGTTCACATAATACATTGTAAATAATGGCATTTTGTTTCACGAGCTTTCAAACATCTGCCAAATGCCTCTAACATAAGCCAGATCCTCAGCTGGTGTAATTCAGGGTATGCTCAGATGCGACGCTACCACGCTTAGACCCAATCCGGGGTAACGGCTGCCACCCCACCCCGGGGTAGGCCAGTATCCAGAACAGACATGACAGTGCGCCTTACCACACTTTGCCCTGAACCGTGGTAGCACTTACCACTGGCTGTTCCTCGCAGTTCAGGGCAAAGAATGGTGAACATCTGGTGGCCGCCAAACAGAAGTGATGGTGGTTGTGACCCCGAGGTGGAGTTAAGTGTAGTAAAGTGTGGCTAAGCGTGGTAGTGTCACTTCTGAAAATACCCATTGATTGAGCTATCCCAGTTTCCACCATCTGAGGGACTAAGATCAATATGTGCTTCAGTTCAAAGGCAAAGGAAGCAGCACATGCCTCGAGTTTAGCTTTGACTATTAATCCACCGCTCTGTCATTACAGACAACTGAACCTTTAGAAAAGGGATTTGTGAGCAGGATTACTAGGGGACAAAGAAAGTTACACAGGAGAAAACATTTTGAAGAGCATGTTTTTATATAAACGTATATTAAAATAAAAACGAGTGTGTGGAGAGATATTGTGTGTTCTCGCAGTATTATTTTAATGCAAATATTTGTTTTCTAATTTATCAACTTTAGTGTCTTATTATTATTCCCAAGGAAGGCTGGAAGAAGATTTTTTTTTTTTTTTTTACTAACTCGCAGATAAGACTTACAGTTTTTTCCCCCAGTTTTCAGAACATTTAACATTCTCTTTCTTTTAAAATTATTTTATTGTTTTATCTCTTAGAAAAATTTACAAATAAATTTTTAACAATATCAGTCTATACTCATATCTCAATACCATACAATATAAGGTGTTACATTAATATCCAGATCCCTTATAACATACATTTGACTCAGAAATAGCGATCAAATAGTATCGTTTTATCACTCTGGAGAAAATTTTCATTTTCAATTGCTGCAATGATATCAGCGACGGCTTCTCCCCCCTCAGGATGTTTGGGGCACTGTCCCCCTAACACCGTCGGGGGACCCCCGCCGGGCTGCCTCTTTAAAAAAAACAAAACAAAAACCCCGTGCCGCTGGCGCTGACAGCAGCAGCAGCAGCTGCTTCAGAGGCTGCTGCTCCCGTCAGTGTCTATCTCCCTTCCGGGACCCACTCTCAGAGCCGCTCAGAGTGGGTCCCAGAAAAGACAAAAAGGTTGAGTCCCTCAGTCCACAGCACGCATAGGACGTGCTGTGGAGGGAGGGGTTAGCCTTTTCCATTGTGCCTAATGGGCGCAATGGAACCTCTCACCTGGGCGCTTGCACACACATGCAGCAGATGGCAAGAATACTGCTTCAGAAGGGACTTCTGAAGCAGGGATTGGGGTCCCTCCAACATACATTCAGCAAGTCCCTTCTTTCTGAAGCAGTATTCTTAACCTCTGCTGCGTGTGTGTGTGTTTGCTAAAACTGCTTGTAAGTGAGGTTTAAGGTTGTCTGCCTGCTTTTAAACCTGGCAGAGGGGGTGATTATAACCTGCCTAACCTAACTGAAATTGCTTGATTAAGTAATGTAATGTCCATCCAACATTAATCCTCGGAACTCCTTGCTGCTGGGTTATGCCGCCCACTGTTGCCCTGGCTCCGCCCACCATTGCCCGCTGGCGGGCCGGCCAGCCTTACTGTCCCTCCAACCTCAAGACCCACCAGCCGCCCCTGGATGTTATACCATGTTGCTTCTAAGTCCTCTTTCTTGTTCTTTAATTCTGTCATCAGCTTTTCCATGGTAAACAGATACCACAGCCAACTTATCCATTCCTGTAGCGGCAATGGTCCCTCCGTTTTCCAATGTCTAGCAATTATGTTAACTGCAGCCAGACATAGGATTTTAAAGGAATCCTGATGCAATTTTAGTGTCTTGTTGGCTGGATAAATTCCTAGTATAGCTATCGCCAGTTTAAAAGGCACTAAAATTCCATTCATCTTGTTGAGGAACGTCCATACTTGTCTCCAGAATGCCTGTACATATGTACATCCCCCAAAGACAATGTTCGAGAGTACCTTGCTGTCCACATCCCTTCCAACAAAGACCATTGCCATGTTTTTTTTCCATATTTCAGCTGTGAAGGCGTTATATAATATCTAGTGGTTGCTTTTAACTGGGTCTCTTTGACTTCAAGGGCAGATGCACAAGAGTGCATATGACTCCACATCGATTTAACCTCACTTTCTGTGAAATTTTTATTTAACTCCCTTTCCCATTTGGCTATATAAGAATGCTGCATAGGATATAAAAACTTAAGTTCTTTATAAATACTGGACAATTTTTTCCACGCTCCTGTCAAGTTAAATATCACTACTTCAATCCCCTCAGGTTTTCTACCAAAACTATCCATCAGGCCCGGGGTCAAGAATATGCTCTTCAGTTGCAGGTATTGGAAAACGTCAATGTCGTCCTGAATTTCCACCTCCAGTACCTGAAGGGTCTTAAATGTACCTTTATTAAAAAGTTGGTATGCCTTATTAATCCCCCTTTTTTGCAGTTTAATTAATTTGGTAGCAATTTCTCACTCCTGAACACAAATCCTCTGTATTGGTGAATAGGGAAAAGCCTGTGATTTGTCATTCAATTTCCTCTGCACATCTCTCCAGTGCTTCATCAGGGGATTCACGAAGGGATGCTCCCTCCTAAGATTTGTGGGAATTACTCCTTCATCCACAATCACATCTTCCAGCGATTTGACTTGAAGTAACTCTCGCTCTATTGTAGGCCACTCTTGGTATTTTGGGCAATGATACCAGTATTGCATTGAAGCAAGTACAGCTGCCTTATAGTATAGTATGGTGTCAGGCATATTTAGACTGCCCTTCTTGGGTTGGAGCATTGCACCACTTTTCAGTCTAGGCTTTCCCCCCCTCCAAACTAGTTCTCTAACCAATGCTTCTATTTGTTTGAAAAATATATTTGAGCGATTTATTAGCAGCACCATAAATTTGTAAATGAGCGTTGGGAGGGCTATCATTCTATACAAGTTGATTCTCCCCAGCCATGAGCACATCAGATTTTGCCAGCTTATAAATTCCTTACGAATTTGCTTAAGGATGGGGGGAAAGTTAGCTGTATATAAATCTTTGCACTCTTTTGTTAATATTATTCCTAGGTATTTAATACCTGCTGGGCTTTCTGGAAAGGGAGATAGTTCTTTTATTTGTTTATCCTCTTCCACAGAAGGGGCAAACAAATATGCTTGGGATTTTTCTTTATTAATTTTATAGCCCGCAATCTTACCAAAACTTTCTATTGTTTGTAATAATGGTGGAATTGATTCTATTGGATTGTCTATAAATAATATCAGGTCATCTGCAATTAGATAAGACCCACTTATATTTCTGCTCACCCACACATATACCTTTGATTTGTTTATTTTGTCGCAGGGCTGTCGTTAAACCCTCCAGGGCGATGTTGAACAGGAGTGGGGACAGGGGGCAACCCTGTCGATTTCCCCTGTAGATTCCAAATACTTCTGTATTTTGACCATTAACCCGTAGCCTGGAGCACGGGTGTGCATACATTGCTGCAATCCATCTAAGGAAGTTACCAACTTTTTTTAATATAGCAAATAGATAGGTGGGTTCCAAAAAATCAAAAGCCTTTTCAGCATCAGCCGCTATAATCATGGCAGAGTTTTTTTTATTTTTTTGTGCATGGATCAGATTTATAACTTTCCTTATATTATCCATGCCTTGTTTCTGGGGACAAACCCTGCTTGGTTCTGATGGATAATTTCCCCTGCCACTGCTTTAAGTCTGGTGGCTAATATTTTTACTAATATTCTGAAATCGTTATTCAGCAATGAGATGGGTCTGTAACTTCCACACTTATTAACTGGTCTGTCGGGTTTAGGCACCAGTGTGATTTGGGCATCCTAGAATGAAGTGGGCATATCTCGCGTAATTTGAATTTCGTTAAACAATTTAGTTAGGTGTGGGCAAAGTAATTTTGTATATGTTTTATAGAATTCTGAGGGAAACCCATCCGGGCCATTTGTCTTATTGTTTTACATACTGTCTATAGCTGCTTCTACTTCTGAGGACGTAATTAATGTGTGTTATAAAAAGCTTGTTGAGCATTATTTAGTTTCGGCAATTCAATATTACTTAGAAATTTTTTGATCTCCTCAGGGTCCGGATCAGAAGAGGAATACAAATTTTTATAAAACTCTAGAAATTTAGCTCAAATTTTCTCCTGTTCTTTTAATAGAGTTCCATCTTCTTTTATAATATTTGTTATTACTGCTTTTTGTTGTTGTATTTTGGCTGAACGTGCCAGTGCTTTACCTGCTTTGTTACTATTATTATAACAACATTTTATATGTTTCAATTGCATCTTTACTTTTTCTAGTTCTATTGTATTTATTCTTTCCTTTACTCTATTTGTCTTTGCACCAATTTGGAGGAGGATTGTAATATTGAGTGCTTCTAAATTTATGGAGCTCTGCGTATGTCGCATGTATAGCCTCTCTCTTTTTCTTTTTTACATATGCCCGGAGAGCTATTAATTTGCCCCTTATGGTGGCCTTCACTGCTTCCCAGAAGGTGTCTGACCACTTTACTGTCCTGTTCAATTTTCTCATTGATTTCTTTGTTTTTAAGCATCCCCCTATCTAAACACCAAATATATCCATTTGGAGGTGAAGTATTATTTAATCTAATTTCAGTAATTATGGCATTATGGTCTGTAAATACCAATGGGACTATGTAGCACGCCTTGCATTTCCACAGATCCTTGTTCCCTATAAGTACATGATCTATTTTGGAGTAATTATTGTGGACATGGGAATAATATGTATACTCTCTGCTATTCCTGTTGAGATGGCGCCGTACATCAGTGATTCCTTGAGTATTGAACAGAATACTAATCATTGCTTGTGGTTTACTAATAGGGCATTTTTTTGATATATCTAAATTGGTGAGAGGTACGTTCAGATCTCCCCGTATCACCAAGGTTCCTTTCATGTTTTCTAATATAATGGGGATAAATTGTCAGAAGAACTTAAGAGGACCCGTATTCGGGCCATATATATTAACTAGAGTCACCCATTCTCCTTGCAGAGTGCCTGAAATAAATACAAATCTACCTTCTTCATCTCGGATAGTTTAATTTAACTTAAAATCCATCCTTTTACTGAATCCAATGGAGCACCCCCACCTTCTTTCTTGTAGTGCATGCTGCTATCATTTCACCAATATTTTTGTTGGCAAATCGTGTCACATCACCTGCGAGCAAGTGTGTTTCTTGAAGGAAGAATATGTCAATATTATTTACATACAATACATTTCTGACCCTTTTACGTTTTGCAGGTGAGGTTAACCCTCTCACAGGTGAGGTTAACCCTTAGAGTTAGTAGCTTTATTTTACTCATCTTTGTTTTTTCCTTTTTTGTTTGTTTTCCCCCTTCTCGTTAATATTAATCTTTTTATATATTCCCCCTTGCATTTTCTCATTTAAACTATTGCACTTGTTCCTATACATTCTCTGATCATATCTCCTTTTGTTAAGACTATTTTGTTTAACTAATACCTTCTCCATTTTTGTCTTTTGTATGTTCTTTTCCTTACACTTAGTTTTTATATTTTTATACCTCAAATCCTCAACTGTGAGGCTGACATTTCCCCCCACCCCTTCCTGAATACAAACACAACAACAAACAGAAACAGAAAAGTAACATACCCATAGAGGGAACTCTCTGGGATGGTGTTACTTCCCGCCCCCTTCCACCACCACCACCCCAAAAAAAATCAGGAAAAGCAAGCTAGAGTTACCTCCCCCGGTCATATTATTTTTCTTCTTTTTTTTTTTGTTAGAGCCTGAATTTTCATCCTGGATCGTATTATTTAATCTGCCCCTTATTTATATTTTAGCCAGAGTATTGCTCCCTTGCTCCTCAATATATTCTATCTAGATCATCACAGGAAGCTTAAGTTTCCACTTTAAGTCACTGTATCACAGTCTTTTCTAACACCACCTCCCTGCCAGTGGCTTCTGGTATTTAATATACTATTACAGTGACTATTCTACAGTTTCTTCGTTGGAAGACAGGTGGAGGTACGCCTCCAAATCCTCTGTTGCTGAGAATACCTTAGGTTTTCCATTTACTCAAATGAGCATCTTGGTAGGAAATTTTAGTATAGGCTTTAGTCCCCTTTCATGCAGGATACTAAAATATTTACTCCATCTTCTTCTCCTCACCATAGTTTCAGCTGCATAATCTGGGAAGGCTTTTACTGTATTGTTATTAAATATCAGCTCTTTTTTCAGTCTAGCTCTTTGCAGTATTTCTTCTTTTGCTTGAAAACTGGCAAATGTAACCAATACGGTACGTGGTCTGTTGTAATTTTTAGTCAGTGGTCTGCCTGTTCTATGCGCCTTTTCGCTCCCAGTAGTATGTAAATGGGATTCTTCCGGAAACTGATCTTGCAAAAAGGCCCAGATCAGCTCCCTTGTATCAGCCTTTTCACTCCCTTCTGGGATTCCCACTAATCTTAAATTATGTCTCCGAGATCTGTTCTCCTGATCTTCAGTTTTTTTGCAGAAGGAATGTCACTGATTCCTGCATTTTTATTAATTGATCCTCAGTGGATACAGCTTGATCTTCTAAGGTGGATATTCTATCCTCGGCCGTGTTCAGCCTTTTTGCTAAAACTTCCAATTTTTGTTTCCTGCATCCACTGAGCAGTTTTACTATTTCAGTTTTTAATTCTTTTTTTCATTTCTAAAAGAAGCTCCGTTACTGACCTGTCCCCACCCTCTTTTTCTTCCTCACAAGCTGCCTCGGTTTCTGCCACCACCATTTTATGCCGCTCCGGATCGTCCCCTCCTTCTCTAGCCTGCCCCAGAGGCTGTGGGCGGCAATATCTTTCCAAAGATGTTTCTTTGGAGGTCTTTTTTCGATCCGCTCTGGCCCATTGAGACATAATCCTTGCTTTTTTGGGGAAGCAGCAGACTTAAAAACCGGTGTTTGGGGCAGATATTTTAGCTGACCGGGAGGAGCTCCAGCAAAGCCCAGCTACTCCGCTCGGCGCATGCGCAGTTCCCCTTTACATTCTCTTTTCATACCACAGAGCTAATTATGTCTCGAATGCTACTGAATTGGCACATTTTATATTTAATTTTTTTTAAACCTGAAATACAAGAAACACTGTCAAAGTTCTAATGATTCCTTGGCCGCACACCAAATTCCAAGGGCATGAATTGTTGTCACCAGGCTTTTGGCAAGAGCTGGAGAGAAGCCCATTTGGTATATGTCATTGTTCCTCTTTAATTGGCCAAACAAGAGGTTTTGAGAGATTTATAAATCTGGAAGAAGAGAGCTTCCTGCAACTTTAATGGTGCCTTAGGAACAGTATTTACATACTCTGATACAAAACAGTTCAGAATTGTTAACATGCACCTTACAGAAACTTGATAGGAACAATACTTTTTTAAAAGAACAAGATTCTGGCCAGAGCGGTTAATTCTGAGAAGGCCTGAGGTTACAGCCTAGGGCTTTTAGAAGAGTGACCATTTCCTGTTCCTCTGTGCATTTTAGGTCTGAGCAGCAAGGCTGAAAAATGTCCCATGCCATTTTGTAAATCAATTAACCTTGCTCTCTCCTCCATCACTTCATGGCATAGCATTTCTAAGGTTAGAGCGGGGGAAGGGGACGGGGAGGCAGGACTTCTGGGTTCTTGGGGGGGGTAGTGAGTTAGAGCAGGGGGGGGCTGGGAGCCAGCCTGGGTTCTCTGTGAGGGGATTGGGGACATGGCACACTCCACCTTCCTTCCCACCTGAAGTCTCCTGTAGTGCAAGAGCAGCAGCAGGAGGCGGCAGCTCTGGTCAATAGTGGCAGAGTCTGGGTCCTCCTGGGTGCTTCAGAGTAGGGTGGCCATAGGTCTGGATTTGTCCCGGACCGCCCGGTATTTCCAACAGCTTGTGCTGTCTGGGATGGGAGGGGAACCAGACCATACAGCTGTCCCATATTTCCCCTTCCATCCCTCCTCTCACTGCCGGCTGGCCGCAGCTGCGCTCTTTGCACGTCTGCCACAACGGCCCCGTGGGCGGAAGTACAGAGATCTCAACATTGGCTAACTGACAGGCTTTTTTTGGCTTGTGGCTGG
>QEPC01004521.1:3428190-3449462 GCA_003113815.1 Sphenodon punctatus
CCCACCCTCCCTCCCAAAGGCCTGGGCAAACAGCCAGGTCTTACAGTTTCGCCGAAATGTTAAAAGGCTAGGGGCCAGGCGAGCTTCCTCCGGAAGGGAGTTCCACAGCCGCGGTCCCACCACCGAAAATTGGGGCCGAAAGACCAAGGTAAAGTGTGGGTGCATGGAGCCTAAGTTGTAAGCAAGTACAGTATATGAGAGAGTACAACGTCTTTACTAAGAGCCAGTGTGGTTAGTGGGTACAGTGCTGGACTTGTTCCTGGGAAGCCAGGGTTCAAATCCCACCCTAGCCATGAACTCATTGGGTGGCCTTGGGCAAGTCACAAGCTCTCCGTCTCAGTTCTCCATCTGTAAAATGGGAATGTGTGTGTCTGACTCTCTCTGTGTTCTGTCACCCTTGTTAACCTTAAATCGTAAGTCCACTGGGCAGGGACCTGTCTCCAAAATATGTGACTGTAAAGCACTGTGATCGCCTGGTAGTGCTATAGAAATTATAAGTAGTAGTAACAGTACTAGTTACTGCTTACTTGGCATACAGGTTAAGGCAGGAGACTTAACTTACAAGGGTCCATGTTTTTGAAGCATGATTGAATTTGTAAGAGCCTTAACTTCTCTATTAAACCAAAAGGTTTTTTAAGTATAGAATATATATAAATATGACACAGCCTGAATGTTGTCATGTATATTGTAACATTGTTTTAATAGCAGCACTGCAATTGTATATAATGTGTTTAGCAAAGGGAAAATTAAAATATCTTCAAGCAAATATGCTGTACACACATATAAATAACCTTCAAAATGTGTCCCGGTATAGTAGAAATACAATATGCAACAATAAGGAATGCTATTGGTAACCATGCACAGCCCATTACTCTTCTTTGAGAGCCCTTTGTTAGTTATACTGCTGTCCCCTAGTTCTGGAAATAAAATTTCAGTGCTACTGCACCATGTATTTTCTCTGTCTAATAGAAACAAAGTAGTACAGTGATATCTTTTATTGGACCAACTACAGTTGGTGGAGGTATACATAGGTTCCACATACAGGAAAAATAGAGAACAATGCACAGAAGTCACTTGTGTGCCACAGAAACAGATCATCCCAGTTGAATCATCTAGACAGAGAATAGTTGTGGGATGTATTACATGCAATTCGTTTTAATGCTGTTTTTAGGGCCACTGCCAAAGCTTTGTTGCTAGATCTACAGTAATTAACTGTCCAGCCCATTTTAATTTCCTGTCAAGAAAGGTCATTTTCCTACTAACTGCAGTAAAATGTATCGGAGTGGTGCATGGATAATTCTTGGACCTAAAATAGATAAAAAGTATTTCCTTGGAATACAGAACAAAAGCTAACTGCTCAGTACATAGCATTTACTTAAGCAACTGAAGACTCAAAATGTGGTTCTCAAACTACTGCATCAGCACTGGCTCCATCTAAATAGATGAGGCTACAGTTGGCACAGCAGTTCTAGACACAAGTGTTTTGGTGATCAGAAGCTAGATCACCTTTCAATCCAAACCTACACTGAACGCACTAGTTCACAATATAGCGAAGGGGACATTATTTTTTGTACTTAAGCTCCAATCCTCAAAACATTACTGTAGTACCAGCCCTATTCATTTCAGTAACAGCTTGTGTTGGCTTGGCAGAGTGGTGTGCACTTAAAATGGAAAATGATAATCATGTACAGTGGGAAAAGTAGAGGGAAATGATTTTTGTTAATAAAGAAGTATGGGATCAAATTATTAAAATTTTTAATTTAATGCAATTGTTTTACCTACAGGGTAGAATTTTTGTTTGAGACAAATATGATATACAAACATCAGCTTCTGCTACCCTAAGTAACAATCACTAATTTTGAGGAGAGAGAGAAATGAGGAGAAGTGAGAGTGACAAATGCACATTTTAACCTTCTAAGAACTCCAAGGTGGCATTTTGTTAGTTACTAAAAATAGCTTTCATGGGTCTATGGTTCTTATATGGGAATTACAAACTGAGAAATATACTATTTATTTTCATGGCGTAAAATAGCCACTGCATTTAAGAAAGGAAAAAAAGAAATATACTCAGATGCAAGTTAAATGTTATTATATTCAACAATATAACCTAAGTTTTTATGTTTCATATATTACCTTAGAAGACTAAACTCTAAAGGTTCTGCCTTTGGGACAGCAATCTACTGTAATACATCTAGCAGAGAGAGATGAAATGAGTGACTACACCAGCATGACATGGACAAAGCCATTCTCAAGTTCAGGTAAGAGATCAAAGTTAAGCAGCTGGGCAAACTTACAGGAACCAGTTTCCAAAACCACTTGGAAGGAGACTTCAGAGGAAGCAGCAGAAAAAAAGCAAAGAGCAAGAAAACAAAACAAAGGAAATTTATCAGATTTTTCTACAATTTAATTTAGCAAAGCAATTTTTCTTCAAACTTCAGTTTTATACAAAAATTCTGAATTGCAACTGCATAGCAAACATGAACTGTATATTTAATCCAATATTAAAATCTAATCATTAATAGTGAAATGAATAGTCATTATGAAAATATTTACATCCAGTGTTGTATATCAACTGAATAAATCTCACCCTAAAAAGATATAGATTTTCCAATCTATGTGGTTATATTTGATATTCATGCACAATTAATTGCCCCATGGATGTGTAATCCCTTGTGCCAACTAAAAATTCATGCCAAGGCTTGAGGTCATGGCATTGCAACATCAAAATGAATTCGGATGGAGCAAAAAGAGTACGCACATGTAGGAGCTTAGACAATATATGGCAGCAGGTTTATAATTTATTTCCAATGTCACAGACCTGTCCTGTTTCACAGACGTTCAGCAGTCTAAAATTATATTTATATTATAATCTTCATGAAAAATGTGAGATACAGGTAGTTATATTTTGGCAATTAATGACGTATCTGATCAACATCAACTACATGATAGGCAATGACCTGAAATGTAGAACTGGATGCAATTTTCATTAAACTACTTGTAAGGGCAGTAGGAAGTAGGCTGGATTTATGAGCAAAGAGGTCTATTAAAAACATGATGAAAAAGTGACAATGCAATAATAATCACTTAAGCACAAAGGTAAACTCAATCCAAGGTCCTAAACCAAATCCAAAGGAGTCAATGGGATTTGTTCCACTGACTTTAGGGGGCTTTGGATCAGGTTCTAATAATTGGTTCAAAAAAACCATTGAAAATATAATTATTGCAATGCTGTAATTACACAGAGACCGCTCTACCAAAACCCATGCTAACTTTTATCTTGACTGTACAAATAAAATGGTTTCAGAAAAGGTTATTTGTTCCTGTATAACTGATGGACCAAAGTTGCACCAGTTAAAATAAAAAATAGTTTTCAAATATACCAACAAACTCAAGTGGTGGCAGTTCCCTGCATGTTCACTTCTATCTTGATTTTACTGTATACAGCTTATACTGGAGCTGGGAAGTAACCTATTGGACTAGCATGATAGTATATAGGACAATATTAAATTAAGAGTTGCCAGGTAGGATTCTGCAAGCTGGATCTTTATTGATTGTAAAACACACCTATATTTAAGACAGTGCAAACATGTATATCACGGGAAGTCCAACACATCAATAGTAAGTAAAACAACTTGAGATGTGGAGGCAGGATTTGACCTTCTCTTTGAAAGGTCAAAGATGTATTACTGTCACTTTTATATAGAAGCCTGATCTTTCCTTTCCTTTATATAATGTCAGGTTCAAAAGGAAATGGAGGGAAAATATGTAGAAAAGCCTTTCCATGCAGAGGAAGGCTGGGGACGCCTACAGCATGCCGATAGGGACTATAAAAACAGGAGAACGGAGAACCAGAGAGATCCCAGCTCTGAAGGGGCGAGTCCGCACCAACCCGCTCTGTGAGCAGGAGGGTGCGGGGTAGAAAAATAGTGAATTAAATAAATAAATAAATAAATGTAATGCAAGAGTGAAAGTCACTAAGGAGGACCACAGACAGCATCTATGGCTTCCAGGACTAGTGAGATCAGTTAAAGTCCATGTCCTATGGCAGGCTGAGGCAGCAGGCTGCTGGAGTGTGGCAACAAATGATCTGGCTTGGGACAAGGTCTCCTCCCTACCCCCAATAAGGTAATACCAGTGACAGCAATCTTTGGAGGGGCAGTGAGAGATACAAAGGACATACCATGTCACAAGTAACTAAGTGTCAGAAATATCTGTCCAAATTAATCACTGGCCCCTTTATGTTTGTTCTTAAAGTCTAGTTTAGTTTCACTGTCCTTCCAGCCAATGTGCTCATTTAAAGCCGGACTTGATTTTCAAACCTTGGCCAACTCATGGTCCTGTCACACCAACCATGGCAATAATATGGAAAACCAACATTACAGCAGAGATCTTCAGCATGAAAAAGGGCGACTGAAAGAATCAGAAGAGGCATAATGGAAGTAACAGCCTCCTGATTTACTAGATTTTCCCAATTCTAATTGAAAAAACATGCTGCAGGGGATAAGACACATCAAAAGAAGAGAATATAGAGAGGGACTCTAGATGTAAATATCAAGCGAGAACTAAATCTAAGAAAATTTTATTTATTCCTTCCTTCAGTTTTTTTATCTACATATAAGCACACATAAAAACATTAAAATAATTTTTAAAGAACACCTCAACCTCGCCCACCAACCCTCTCCCAAACCCTTCCATCCACACTGTTTTCAATTTCCACCCCTGCTTCTACCAACCCCTCTCAGCAGGGGGCCGTGGCACCATTCCCCGTTCTTTGATTTAATCATAATCTCTACTAATCCCAATAGCTTGGTTCCCAAGCATACAATGAAAACGAGCTTGGGCAAGATGGGGGTGTAATGGCCAGAGTGACAGCTGTGACAGCTGAGGAACATAAATGACTGCTGCATAGCTATCAATTGTATAAACTATGGTGTCCTTGAAGATGCAGTGCAAATGATGCAACACTAGACGTGTCATGTAATAGAGGGACGAAGAGATGAAAACAAGAATATTGATGACCTCGAGACTACAATGAATTTCCATCTCATTGACTTTAGTACTAAACAACTGGATTTTTGAAGGTACATGGTAGTTTTCTATGTAGATATAGAGACGGCTTTCCAGCACAAATGGGATACAACAGATGTAATGACATGTAGTCTCCAGTTCCAATAATCTAGGCTAGTCATTCTCAAATTGTGGGCATGGAAGGCATGGGTGGTGGTGGTGTATGGGAAAGAGCATATCTGGTAATGCAGGGTATTAACAAACAAGACAGTAGCCCACACCAAGTGGGTGTACACCTGCCCATTTATTAGGTGTTTGCCCCCACCAGCCACATGGCCACCACCCAATGGATATGCAGCCCCCACTCATGACAGGGTCCTGTGTGGGCAAATACGGGCTAATATGCGCTCACGTGTCGGTGTCTGATCAATTAGGTTGTGTGCAGAACCTCTGCGCATACGGGTCCACCAGCACCATAGAGTCATGGACTAGGGCTGTAGCGGAATGCCGCAGAAGTAGCTATTCCCACTGGAAACAGCGTTTCCGCAATTAGTGGTATGGCATGGCAGAGGCTTTCATTCCGCTAGTTTCATTCCGCTACTTCCGCAGTTCCGCTAATTTCATTCCGCTACTTCCATAGGCTTTGCAAAATTGCAGAAACATGACATTTTCCCTACTTCCGCCATTCTGCCAGTGCCACAAAATAGCGGAACAGCGGTTTTCTGACAGTTTCTGCAATTTTTACGCAATTCCGCAATTTGCAAAATGCCAGTGGAATTAGCGGAATGTCCGCAGAAAAGCTGCGGTGTGGCGTGGGCAATTCCAAAATGGCAGAATGAAATCACGACGCGGTAACAGCTGCTGTCGCATCAGCCCTATCATGGGCAAATAGCCTAAAGTGTTCTGAGGAATGAATACTTCCGGCCTCTCTCACCATTCTCGCTCTCACTACTACACACATAGTGTCCATCTTAAAAGCACACCATGGCATTTTCCCAGCTCGTCCTGGTTGGAAGTATGTGCCCAACACTTGCTGTTTCCCAGCTGCTGCATTCTCAGGAACAACTTTTAGAGGATTACCATTGCCAGGGCTATGGCCAGTCATGTGGATTTTCCAGAAAATTTTGAACTGGAAAATTTCCCCATGCTAATTTTTTCTAATTGTGCATACAATTTGCATACTTTTCTTATTTGCTCAGAAGATTTTTCTATGCAACTTTTCCTTATCCCTTAGATATATTGTGGTGTAATTTGGCATGTTTGACCTATATCTTTAGTAAACAACACTAAACAATTCACCATATTAATTTTACATGCTGTAATAGCTCAACGTTGTTCCAGTAGCCTGCCAAGTGCCAACTGCAATATTTGATTGGGGGAGAGAGAAAAATCAAACACACACACTTAATGTTTTGGTTTCCCTTTCACCATCAGTAATTTTCCACATGCAGCAAAATGCCACACGCATCAAATGATATGGGCACCTTACACAGCAAGGTAGACAAGGACCTTCCATCTTTGCTGATGATCCTACTGAGAGAGCAGTAATATTGCTCCACCAGTTGGGAACTCAAGGGAAAACGTAGCAGAGACAAAAGCATGCAGTCAACACCGCTAGAAGCACTTATGAGTCAAGAGACGGTACCTTCCTTCTGTCACATTCATGAATGACCAATCTTATCAGGACTACTTCTGCACACAGCAGATTCTAAACTGTGCTTAGCTGTGCAACTAGTGATTTTCTATTGTGTTTCCCCAGTAGGAGCAAAATAAAAAATAGTGAGCGTTGCAAAGTTGTATTACTACTGCCACTCAGAAGGAGCCAATTGAAACAGGGATTTGGGATATCCCCAGGAGTTCCTTCTCTGAGACAAAGACAAAAAGCAAGGAATAGCATAGGTTGAAAGAGCAGAAGGAAAAGACAAATAATCAAGTGTGCTCCCTTTCCTCAGGGAAATAAGAAAGATCCTAGTAGAGCAGATTCATTTGACTTGCTCACATAAGAACAGCTATCCCAAGAGAATCTTGGTCTCCTCACAGTTATTCTGAAGTAGCCCCACAGATTAATGGAAGCCCTTGAAAATTTTCCGTGGAAAAATTTGGTAGTGAAAAATTTTCTGCCCTATATCTCTGGCTATGGCAAACAACAACAGCCAGGCAACAACCAGCACTGTTCAAATGCAGCCACTTGCTGCCTATTGATCCACTCACTAATGCTGCATTCCCAAGACAAAGAAAGAGACCAAGACCTGCATCACTCTTTGGAGGGAGCAGAAGGTCCAATATGCCCTGGTGAAGTGCAACAAGAATGAGGCAGTGTTCGAAGAGATCTTGGTCCAAAGGGCCACACCTGGGACATGAACCTGTGCCAGCAGCAGGCCAAGGACATGAGACGTGGATACAAAGAGATCTGGAACAACAACTTTACCTCCAGCCGCAGGAGGCAAACATTGCCCTATTTTGAGCTCCTTGACCAGTTCCTCTGCATAGATGGAGCCATTGCTGCATCCTGTCTGTACGGCTGCACATTTGCAAGGGGCCAGAAGCAAGTGGATATGGCTCATCCAATGTCCGCTACTGCTACAAACACTCCCAGTCCCACCACAGAAGCCACGTCCCTCCATGCCCATCCCTGCCCCGAAGCCAGCACAAATTGATGGTGACATGGACACTGACTCTCATGGTGTGTCCCCTCAAACTCGACAGCCCACCCTTGTTCGAGGAGCTACCTGAGGTTTTGGTCAAGGGCCTGGATGCTACATTTGTGGTGGAGGCAGAGAAGGAGAACTTTAAGATAATACACCATGGAGTGGGGAGGGGTTGCATTTACACAGCTTCATGATAAAGGCTTCCATCTATTATCTAATTATGGTGGCCAGCAGAATGCAGAGGGGCAGCAACCACAGCTCCACAGGACAGGAACAGTAGGTGCAGAACACAAGAACATAAGTAGTGCCATACTGAGTCAGACCAATGGTCCATCAAGCCCAGCATCCCGTCCTCTGACAGTGACCAATATCGATCGCATGGGAGAACAACCAAAAGTCACAATGAGCAATCCATTCCCTGTTGTTCACACCCAGCTCCCGACAGTAAGAACTTCATCTCATAAGCGTCTTGGTCAATAGCCATTAATGGACCTACTCTCCAAGAACTTATCCAGTCCTTTTTAAAACCCAACTATATTATTGGCCTTGACAACGTCCTCTGGCAACAAATTCTGTAAGCTAATTATGCATTGAGTGAAAAAGTACTTCCTTTTATTTGTTTTAAATCTGTCGACAACTAGTTTCATGGAGTGTCCCCTAGTTCTAGTACTATTTGAGAGGGTAAATAACCGTTCCCTATCTACTCGTTCCACACCACTCAAGATTTTACAAACCTCTATCATGTCCCCTTTCAGTCTTCTCTTCTCTAAGCTGAGGAGACCCAACTTGTCAAGTCTCTTTTTGTACTGAAGCCGTTCCATACCCTTTATCATTCTCCTTGCCCTCGTCTGTACTTTTTCTAGTTCAGCTGTGTCTTTTTTGAGATAGGGCGACCAGAACCGCACACAATATTCCAGGGGCGGTCGCACCATTGATTTGTATAGCGGCATTATGACATCTTCAGTTTTATTCTCTATTCCTTTGTCAATAACTCCTAACATTGATTGCTTGTTTGACTGCTGCTGCACACTGGGCTGAGGATTTCAGTGTATTGTCCACAATCACTCCCAGATCCTCTTCCTCAGTGGTAACTCCTAGCTTAGTACCCAGCATTATGTACTCATAGTTTGGATTATTTCCCCCTGTGTGCATCACTTTACACTTGCCCACATTAAATTTCATCTGCTGATGCCCAGGCATCCAGTCTCATAAAATCCTGTTACAGTTCTTCAGTCTGCTCATGTTTTAACTACCTTTAATAACATATTGTCATCTGCAAATTTGATCACCTCACTCTTAATGTCTTTTTCCAGATTATTAATGATCTGGAAAACTGGAAGAGAGCAGGTGGGAAGGCACCATGGTAGGCCCGTGGGCTGGTAAAGGGGTGGAAGTTGTTACTGGGTGTTATCCCCCAAACCCTAATCTCTGGTCTGAATTCTGTTTGGGAAGGAAAAGTAACTTAGTCGTTTCACTCAAAAGAGTTCGCATTAATAAGGTTAAATATGTTCATTCTGTTGATGTTATCTCTGTGGGTAATTTTATGAGGGGAAGGCATGAAACCTGGAAGAGTTGGTCTTAGATGATAGGGAATAATACCCCGATATGGGGCCACTTAGTTCTTCTTTGTCTAGATTAACTTTACAGTATAGAAGTGTCTCTCATATACTGGGTGTCTGGGCTTTGGAAAGGATTAAAAGCTGACCAATAGGGGGGCTCAATTTGTAACTAATTACAGCTTCAGCTGTGTGGTTGAGGTGTCCAACCCCTGCATGGATTGAAAACTCACCAATCATGGCTGAACTACCTCCCCTCTCTGAAGTGCCGTATGCAGAGTATAGTGGGTGGAGTAAAAAATGTTATGTATTCAGTGCCATGTGCAAAAGGGGGAAATGTATATAAAAGGATTAAGTTCATCTGTCTCCTCTTCACTGAGCTGTCACTGGTGTCTCGCATTTGAGTTGTACGTGTTGTGAACAATTGCCACCATACTGGTAGTCAGTCATTGTTTCTTCAATTGTCAGGGCGAACGCCGCCGGCAGCAGATCAGCGGCGTGAGGGCCGTTGCTTGGCAACGGCCCGACAAGTGGAAGCCCCAGAAGGGCTGTGAATGCCGCTGCAGGTGGGCGGAGCTGCCCTAGGCTTCAGGCACACCCCTGACTCCGCCCACCGCACAGGGAACACGGCATGCAGCTCAGCTGCAGGTTGGGGCCCCGCCCTGAGCTCACCTGGCCCTGATTAGACCTTTTCCTATAAAAGGAACAGGCGGGGCCTGAGCTCCCCACAGGTAATCATTCGTGAGAGACTGGCCCCCATTGCTACCTTGAGAACCTCCTTGTCTAGCCTTGATCGAGAGCTTGGAATTGAGTGCCTGATCCTGTGTTTCCCTATCCCTGCGAGATTGAGAGTTGGTGAGTGGGTGTTACTGTGTTTGTGTCCTTCCTTCGTGAAAGAGAACATTGGTGTTGTGGGCCTCCTATTCCCTCCTCTCCGTACCCGCACTTCCCTCCCTGCATATTGCCAGCAAGTCCTTCCTTTGATAAGCAAGTCCTGCCCTCCACCACTCCCTCCTCCCTTGCATCCCTTGTTGTCCTCCCCCCCCCCCTTCCCCTTCCCTTGGGTCCTTCCCTTCCCCTGCTGCTTCCCTTCACTTCTGTTTGCACGGTGCCCAGGATCCCGTTTATACCCCCGAATGCCTGCCTCTTTCCCTCTACCCTTGTTTTTTTCCTTGGCCTCAGGGGCATTTGGCTACCTCTCCTTGCGTCCCGATGATGAAAAGGGTTGCCCTCGGAGAAAGGGGGAAAGCCCACACTCTACCCTGAGGGACATTATAGCCTCCGAGAGAAGTTCCGTTGATAGAGGTAGCCGCTCCGTATACTTGGGCCTCTTGTCCACTTCCCTAGTTTTCCTGCCTGATTGGACCCCAATCTCTGTCGTTCCCCCCCTCCTTTCCCCCATCCCCTGTGACATCAATAGAGAACTTGTTTTTATGCACTTATCATTGACTCCTGGGAGGAAAACTGTATGGCATTGGGATTCCACCGCAGCAACTTCCCCAGTAGGTACTCATTCTCACTTCCGTTCAGTTGAGCAGAGGGCTGAAGATTGGGTGGGTAGGGGCCTAAAACACCAAGGTAGGAAAACGGCTCGGGCCGTATGAACAAGTGGCTTTCCTTGTTGCCTTGCTGCAGGTCTGCTAGTGTAACAGGTCCGAATAGAACCCCCTAGCACAAGTACTCAGTGGAACCAGGACCATGGCAGAGTAGGGAGGATTTGACAAGAACACTGCCTGGGGAGACCGAGAAGCAGTTGGACGAGATCCTGGGCACAATTAATGGCATTGCCAGACAGCATAGGCAGCTGGTGCAGCAGAATGCCACGGAAAACAAGGCCTTTGCTGCAGAGGTCACCCTAGACTGCTGGCAGGATGCCAGGTGCCAGGCTCACCTTTGGCAGCAGTTTGAGCAGTCAGACAGCATGACAGTTGGGCAGAAGGTGAACAAGGAGATGAGCAAGATGCGGACACAAATGCAAAGCAGTCTGTCCGAGTCCAATCAACACTAAAGCTCCCTGCTCAAGCATGCTGCTGTTGTGACCACGAGCACTGTTGCTCAGAGGCAGGCACTATTTCCTAACTCCCATTGGAAAATGATGCCCCCTACGTGGAAACCTACTGCCTGCCCTTCTTCCGTCAGCAATCCACCCCAGGGAAAGCACCTAAGCCCTCTCTAAATTCCGCTCATGCCTCACTGGTCTAGAGTTGGCGAGTGCCATGAGATGTGACCTGTGCCGTATCATCCACTCCTCTCCAAGTAGCAACATCTGGGTGTCTGATTTAATTGAAATGCAAGGCCAAGCCCAACAGATTCTGGTGCACTTCGTCGGTTTAGGAAATCAATGAGAAATGTGAACAGACTAATGGATGCTTTTCTGCATCATCAAAGGAAGGCTACTAACAATCTGGCATAGGTTTTCAAGACATCAATTGTCCCTGTATGACGTAGACAGAGTGCATCCATCAAGAGCAGGACAGTTATGTTTCTTTCACGTACTCTGGGAAAGCATTCGTCAACACATTTGAAGACTTTAATACTGAACAAATATTACGTAAGTTAATGGTGCTTCTAGTTGGTTGTCTCTGGTGGTTTGCTCTTGTTCCCAGGAAGACCAAGTTTGGGATAAATAGTAAAATAAATAAAAAAATCTTTCTAAATAAAGTATTCAATAAATTGGTTGTTTAACTGTCTGGGTTAATTTTGCGTGGGACAGTGGATTATGAAAACCAGATCGTTTTGCATGTGTAAAATAATTTTGTTTTTGTTTGTTTACACATTAGACATCACTTTAAGCTGAGGGACAAGGAGGACCTTGGTTTCCAAATAGGCCTGGGAGAAACCCAGGTGAGCCAGGTGCTCCTTAACCATTTTATGCCACGGACTAGAAAAGGTATCCTGAAAAACATACCACATCAGGGAATCCTGCACGGCCCTGCTTCTCTTTAGCCAATACAAAGAGGCTTGCTCCCAGGCTACAGCTGACCAGACTGTATGACTCTCTGTGTCTAAGATTTCTGCAGTCTCTTATAGATAAATTTCCGGGAGGGTTGCATCAGTTTCTTACCCACATGGCCCTTTGTGATGCTCATTCAGAGGTTACATCTGATACTATGAAGTTTTTAGTTGTGGCCATGGAGATGAGGAAAATTTCTTCTGTTTAGGCCTCTGGCAAACTCTGATTAATCTCTTTGTGCTCAATGCTGCCTTGAAAATGTTGTTTTTGGTTTTGGTTTTAGTTTATATTTTAAATTTTTAGAGTGATACTATACTTTGTATGCTGTGGTTTGTTCTATAGATCTGTTGCTTGTGCTGTGTGTTTTTGTATGTTTGTCTTATCTGTGCAACTTGACAATGACCAATGGCCACGTCTAATAAACAATTTGAATTTGACAGGGAGTTCCTCTACTTCTTGTCCTTGTTCCACAGAATCCATGCTGCACGTGGACATACTTTACAAGGAGTTCCAAAAAACTCCATTGACTCTGTAGGTATTCAAAAATATACTGCAGACTTCGTAAGAGCCATCACAATAAAGTGAGGGACTCCACTGGAACCTTGCACTCAGAGCTGCCGGAGAGCTGTGCAAGTGTGTGATATTATAATGTCTCATGCACTTGACAGATTTCAATTCATGAAACATCTAGTGTGCACAACTTTGGTGCAGGGGACTGTTTCAAAAGGCACAGTAAATGCTTTCCCATCCAAGCATTTAATGCAGCAACGGAAGTCTACCCAATGCTGGAGAGAGAGTAATTGAGTGAGTTTGGGACTTTGTAGGACAGGTCAGAATTCCATTCTGCCAAAGATGCCTCTGCACTACTTGCTGTGTTGACAGAGGACAATTCAGACAAATCATTTTCAGAGCTGGTTAAACTGTTGAAGATTGTGATGACAACACCTCTCACAACTGTTGAAACAGAATGAAGCTTCTCAGCTCTAAAAAGAATTAAAACCTTTCTGAGAAGTACCATGACAGAGGACCATCTCTGAATGTTCTACCAATGCTGTCTATTGAGCAATCCATGATCAGGGAAATTCCAGACTTCAACAAAACAATAGATCTGTTTGCACAATGCAAGGAATGCTGAGCAAATTTCTAGTACAGACGTTCAACAGACCTGAAGATGATCTATTCTGGACTCTCAATTGCATGAAGACTAGAAGAAGGGGAGACCTGAACAATGAGAAGACCTGTTTTGCATCCATCCAGCTCCAGCCTGCATGGTCTTTGTCTTGAAAGGGAGACCCATGCCAATATGGAGGCTGCATCATGGAAACAGAAAAAGGAGGCACTGCCACCTATTCAACTGACAACACACAAGGCGGAGGAGACTGGAGTTGCTGCTGCTAGCTATTGCATGAGGACTAGAAGGCGTGGAGACCACAAAGTAAGACAACCTGTTTTGGAGCCCTTCAGTTCCAGCCTGGCCTGCATGGTCTCAGTTCCGTTACAGTGAGACTGGTACCAACACGGAGGCTGGACCACGCAAACAGGAAAAGAAGGCACCGCCACCAACAGAACTGACAACACACAAGGCAGAGGAGACCAGACTTGCTGCTGCTTGCTTCGGTGAGTGCGATGGGTAGGACAGCCTGCTTCCCCAGGCTACGAGGACAGAGAGGAGGAAGAAAGACCAATGGCGCTGCAGAACCACCACCATGACTAAATTCAGCACCCAAAAAGCACCACGTGACGACAACACCACACAAGGCGGAGGGAGGCGTTTCTGGCAGCTGTGAGGATGAGAGCCAGCAGAGGACATCACACATTTAAGCTAAGTGTGGTTCTTTAAGTTAAAAAGTTTAGTTAAAAAGTTATGTCTTAAGTTAAACAATTGTAAGTTGCAGGTTTTTAAAAATGTTAAGTTAAGTGTGGTTCCTTTCATGTTGTAAATTAAAAAGTTACATTAAAAAAATGTTAAGTTAAAAAGTTAAGCTATATCTTAAATGAAACAGTTTTAAGTTAGATTAAGAGTAGGGTTTTTTATATATATTTTAAACCTGCCCCTGCCCCCAAGAAGAGGTACAGATGGCATTGGGAGGGTGGAACCTGTTCTTGGGGGCAGGGGCGGGCCCACGGCTGTGGAACACTGAGCAACGGAATGGATTAAAAAAAGATAAAAGTTAAAATGTCTTAAGTAAAACAGTTAGATTTTAAAAAAATTGTTTGTGCTACTGTTGTTTAGAGGTAGTTAGTTACAGTTAGATTAAGAGTAGGCTGTTTTTATATTTTAAACCTGCCCCTGCCCCCAAGAAGAGGTACAGAGGGCATTGGGAAGGTGGAACCTCTTCTTGGGGACAGGGGTGGGCCCACTGCTGTGGGACGCCCTAAAGTCTTGGGGCACCCTCAACAATTCATGTGGGCTCCAAAACCCCAGCCATAGGGGCCTCAACATCAACTGGCCCCCCAACACTGCGCCTCTAGACGCAGTATTTGGCTTTAGAATTTAGTGGGGTTCTATAGGTCCACTGAAGCCTGAAGTCACAGTGTGTCTAGAGGCCTCCAGAAGACCAGCTGTGGGACCTGAACAGCGAATGACCTCAACAGCGATATCCCCCCACCCGTCTCTCTAGACATAGTGAGACCTCACACTCCAGTGGGGTTCTTTAAGCGAACAAGTGTGAAGGTCCCACTTTATCTGAGGCCTCTAAAACACCAGCGGTGGGACCTCCACAGTGACAGAGCTCCACAGCAATATAATAGAAATGTTAAATAATAATAATAATAATAATAATAAAAAAATAAATAATGCCAATTTCCACCCAGCACTGCGCCTCCAGACGTGTTGCAGCCTCAGTCTACAGTGGGGTTCTGTGGATGCCTACTGTCTTCTGAAGTCCCTCTGTGTCTGGAGGCCTCTAGAACCTAAGCTTACAGGAATTTTCCCTGCTGCAAGCCACCAGAGCGGGAAAAGCGGCAGCCGCGCTCAACTGCGATCCCCGGCTGGGGTTGCTACAGCAACCCTGCCGGCTGGGATTGGCTTAGATCAACCACGTGGGCCGCGCCTGAGGGGTGTGACCTGAAGTTTAGGAGAATGACGGAGCTCCGGCCCCACTTGCGGCCCAAGCTAAGGAAACAGCACCCACCCAACCCTTCCCCCTCACACTGTGGATAATTATCAGCCGCCACTGGGGCCAGGAACGAATTTTTGCGGGAGCCTTAATCTGACCCAATAGGGTTCCCGTTTTTTACCTTCCTCACAGTGTGGGGTATTTGGCCAGATTGGTTGTCCCTTAAAATTTGAGATGTTGTTGTGCTGTTCATTCATTGTCACACTCTGCAGGTGTCCAGTACTATAGACTAGAATAGGATAGATAGGTCATAAGTAAGAGTCAACTCCTTAAGAGATGGGGAAGCCCACTCGCAGGGTATGGCAAGCGGTGGGGCAGCCTCCCTGGGAGGGGCGTTGAGCGAGGGCGGTAGGGACAAGTATGGTCCCCCGTCGGCAGGCGCCCTCATCCTTACTCATGTTGTGGGTTTGTGGTTCCCCCTCACCTGTGGCCGGTGTCACTGAGAGGGGGAGACGTTATGGACAGCTGTGGGTGGTAATTGAAGGTACATCGGAACCACCCTCGGGGTTTTTTCTATTGTGATGTTTAAGATTTAAGTACTGGACCCATATCGCATTAGGCGATTACCCTCACCTGAATTATGATTATAATTGGTTTAAATAAAGAGTGCGGCCGTTCAAATCCCAATCCTGGTGTCTTGTCTCCTTTGGTGCGTCGGCAATGGTAAGTGTTCCGGATAAAGCAGGAAGTGAAGCTGCAGAGGGACAACCTAGATTCCTCCCATTTTGGGTGAGTAATATTGTTTTAAATTATTTTACTATTTTTTATAACTTTTTAAATGTTTTTTATCTATTTTTTATTCTACCCCCCCTTTCCCTTTGTGGCTTGGTCTTTATGGCCCAGCCCCTCTGAATTGTTCCCCTTCCCTGACTAATGTAATTTTTACTTTATATGGGATTTATTTTTTAGATTTGGGGGTTATTTTGGTTGTTTGGTTATTTAAAATATATTCTGGGATTCTTTCTAAGTTTCTTAGGGTTCTGGAGTATTTTTATTGTTTTGGGTTTAGATATTAGATATTTGAGTGGCTATGACTGGCTGCTGAAGAGGGAAAATGCAGCAGCGTGTGAACACTTCAAAAATACTAGCTTTTATGTGACCTTATATTGTCTTATGACAGCCCCTTTGAATTTTGTCCTCCTTCCTGTGTGATTTTATCCTTGAGAAAGTTGAACTTTTAATGTTTAAATTGGTTGCTTTGGATTTTTTGGTGGGCTTATTCATGGGGAAAAAAATCACAGTCAAAATATAGACGCTTTTCCAGCTTATTTGGTGGCTAAGTACACTTGGTTTGCTGATTTTGCACACATCCTTGTGTGGTTTTAGTGTTTTGGAATGAAGAAATACTGCATTAGCAACTTTTGCCCCCAACTTTACTTGAAATTTATTTTTTTATATTTCATTTTTCAGTACTTATAGCCTGCGCCCTCCTGCCCAATGACAGCTTGGGGCAGTGAACAAAATACATTAAAACACTATAAAACATCAATTAAAACAAATAATAATAACTGAGGTCCGAAAGATAATCAACACCCCCTACACCCTAAAAGAAAAACAAAAAATAAAAAACCCCACCCATTTCCCGTCCCCCTCACCAAACGCCTGGTGAAACAGCCAGGTTCTGCACTGTCTACAGAAGGAGGCTCGGTTCAGAGAGAAGCAAATCTCCGCCGGGAGGAAGTTCCATAGCTGTGGTGCAGCCACCAAGAACGCCCTCTTCAACGTCATCCCCCCTGGGACAGCTCCAAGAGGGCACCCCCAGCCCACCGCAGGGGCCAATCCAGGACATGGGTGATGAGGCGGTCCCACAGGTAAGTGGGGCCCAAGCTGTATAGGGCTTTAAAGGCTAGCTCAAATTACAGAAATTTTGAGTATCTTAAGGAGCAACTCAAGCAAACATTACAGTATCGCCTCGAATCAACACCTTGAACCTGGCCAGGAAGACTATAGGCAGCCAGCGCAGAGAACAGAGCACCTGTGTTTTGTGCTTCCGGCGACACATCCCCCTCAGGAGGTGGGCCGCTGTATACTGCACCGGCTGCAGCCTACAGGTCGTCACCAAGGGTTTTGGTCACCAACGGTCTTGGGATCTTAAGGAATTGTCCCTGTATTTTTTTCTCTTGTTCACTGGTCTGAAAACGCTATATCAGAAGTAGGGAACCTTTTCTCTCCCAGGAAACAATTGACGCATTTATGGTGTACATTTTTAGGATTTTACGTAATCCTGTTGGGTTTTCCTGCATTTTTAATGCATTTTAGTTGTGGATGGTCTATGCTGCCTGTGTATTTGATGTACTGTAATGTTGGCTTAAGTTGCACCTTAAGATACTCAACATTTCTGTAATCTGAGCTAGCTGTTTTCTCTGCTATGGTAGTCCTGCCACTGAACACCTCGCCTGCTGGTGGTTACTGGAGATAGCCGACTGAATCTTCCAAGCCACAAGAGTAATACAAATATTCACACCTGAGAATGGGAGAAGTATCCCAAACTGTATTAAGCAAGGGACAGAGCAGAGGATAAGTATCAATGAAACAGAAAATGAAGGAAAGATATAATACAGGAAAGAAAGATCGTCTTCCTCCTTTCCTTTTTTGTACTTTATTACATGCCCCTTTCAGATTGGTCTCTAATGCTTATGAAGCCATGTTAATATTTTTGTCCTTTTCATTCTTCTTTTTCAGAAGGCAAAACATTTTTGTCTTAATTAATATAGTGTCAGCAATGTGTCTGGTGCTGAACAATCATGATTAAAGACAGGACCCTGCCCCAATAGGCTTACGATCTAGGATACACAAGGGAGGGGAAAGGAACATACCAAGACAAAAATATATACATTCCCACTTTACAGATAAGGAACTGAGGCTAACAGAAAGTGACTTGCCCACGGTTACCCAGTGAGTTCATGGCTGAGACAGACAGGATCCTGGTCTCCCAGATTCAAGCCTTGCACTTTATCTGCTAGGCTGTGCTGGCACCTAATTAGGATGCATTTTTAGATTCTCTACTTCCCTTTTTCATTCCTAGCTTAGATACGTCTGTTACAGTTTACAGGAATCTGCCCCTGCTCCTATGCTATGATGGGTCAGTGCCAAAGAACAGTCTGTTTGGATGTTGTTTGCGTGTTCATTAGGAATATAGGAATTGCCATAGTGGATCAGATCACCATCTCAGTTGATGATCTACTCACAAAAGTTATGCTTCCAGGTATCAATATGGCATCTATCTGTATAAGAGCTGAGCATCTCACTGTATCTTTAATGCATTTATCTTCATAAAACCACTGTCCTCTAGGGAAGTAATTATTATGCAGGTAGCCACAGGAAAACTAGGAACCTTGCCCTGTGTTCACATGGGAAGTCTATGGTGGCTCAGACAATTAAACCTAATCCCTAGGTTACCACCCAAATCAATAACAATTTTAGTTATGAAGTGTCCCCCTGTGTACTTCTAGTCTTGAACTGTAAAAATACAAGTATATATAAATACAACATTAAAACCATATACAAAAAACAAAGAAATAGGGAACAGGAGAAAAAACTAGAACTGTCAACAAATGCAATAATGTCTTTCCTCCTTATATGTAGGTTTTCACTCTACATATAAACCTCCTCTTCCCTGTCACTAAGTTATGCATGTGCACCTATGACTTCTCAACATCATGAATGTATCCTTGTGTCTCAGCACCATGTACATTGCTTGTGCTATATTATTATAACAATAATAATAATTAATAATACCACACACACCGCGGAATCTTGTCTTCATTGTTGCCTTGTGACAATGAAGCAAGTAAGTATACCCAATCTATATCTTCATTATTTTATACACATCTCTGCCATGTGTTCCTCTCCCCCCCCAAATCTGTCTCTTCTCTAAGGGGACAGATTCTTCTCTAAGAATCAGCATTATCCCCTTGCTGGGAAAGCAAGTTAGGGAAATGGAATGGTCTGAGAGCACACACAGCAAGTCAATGACAGAGCCAGGAATACAATCCAGAGGTTTTGTGTCACAGCCCCATGCTCGGTTCACGAGAAAAGACTTCTAGACCAGAAATAAGACACAGGTCCCTCCAAGTGGGCTTCCAATCTAAGAGGACAAGGTGAGGGGAACACGGGGAGGGACACACTCCCATTTTTTTACAGATGGGGAACGGAGTCTGTAAAAGTCCATATTAATTTCAAAATTCTGGCTGGTCCCACCTACCATTGGTCCCACCCACTGCTGATTCTTCTACCCACCACCCCACCAGCCTTAGAACTCACCAGCCGCCACTGGCGTGGCAACTGCACAAGCTTTTCTGAAGACCAAATCCAAAATGTATTTATTGAGCGAATGCCATGGCTCACACATAATAAATAATTATAGACAAACACTTGTCCAAAGCCCTTCAAGTATACATGCTGTACACAAAAAAACCCATAATGTAAAGGGAAAGCACAAAACATTAAAAAAATACTTATACACCAATTAAAAACAGAAAAAAACCAAAAACATTCTCCCTATGGCCAAGCCATTATTTTAGGCTTACTCCCAAGCGTCCAAGTAATAAAACCCAATAATTTAAAAATAAAATTCAAACATCTACCCCAAAAAAAGACAATTGCCTCCTAATTACTTAAGCTTTAAAGGAAAAGATCACGTTTGTTATGATGTGATTATCCTTGTGAGAAAGCAACCAAATGAACAGTTTACTATTTGTTAGATATTCAAGTCTAACAAGGCTAGGTAGTAAGTATAATTTCCTAAGTCCATCAAACCAAGGAAAGTCAAACACATAGTGCAATATGTCTTTGATTACATCAGCTCCGCACGAACAAACCCTCAATTCCCTGGGTGTACGGATCCTCCTTCCTTCCAGAACCATTGAAGGCGTCTACTCAAGCCTGAGCCTACATAAAGCCACTATTAGTTTCTGATTTAGTTTGATGGTCAAATATTTTTTAAATTCCTAAATCTGTTTTCCATAGGCAGTACAAAAGTGCCACATCCCTATAATGGGATGCCACAAAATCATTCTGCCAAGAAATATCAAAGTCTGTGTGTAACAAGAGCCCTCTCTGCCACAGTAAAGATCCTACAATTGTCACCAACATAGTAGCCCAAACCAATCCGCCTAAAGGTGGTACTCACATACGCCAGGGAGAATGTGGAGCATGCTCTCGGTAGAGATCTTCTAAGTAACACATTTTGGGATATATTAATGGTGAATATGTCAACATTTTAAAACAGTACCCCAGGAGCCTTATTGTAAGCTTAGTAAACAAACTTTCCAACCCAGTCTCTGGCCTCAGACGTACTTCTGGAGTGGATGGGGGAAGGCCAGGCAAGCTACACAAAAACATGTTCTGTGGAATATTAGTGTCATTGTCTGCAGCAAAGTCCCAAACTTCAGCACCATAGGCAATCTGTGAAACAACTCTTGTCCGGAAAGCCTCCAAAACTGACTTCACCGCATAGGTATCCCAGAATCTCAATTGCAGTAGCGGATTGCATTGCTCTATCCTTTGCTGCCTTCATATGGTTTTTCCAAGATGCAGACGACAAGAGCAATTCCAAATACCTGAATTCCTTAACTAAGCCGTTTTTGTCCATATGCCAGGGGTACCTACTCGGACAATTGTCCCAAGTAATTATCTTGGTTTTAGAAACGTGTATGTGTAATTTATTTGTTTCACATAAGTAAGTGAACTTCATCAGAGCTCTTTGAAAACCAATAGAGGACCTGAAAATAATCATGGCATCATCCACACACATTAATATCCCAATAGGAGTATTTAACAATTTAGGTGAATGAAAATTCAGATCACACATATCACTTACAATGTAATTGACATATAAGTTAAACAAAAGTGGTGTCAAGACACTAGTGGTGGGACCCCGGGCCCATTACCGGCTACCGGATTTACCGGTTACCGGTTCTACGAAAACCAGATTCCCGGATTAAATCCGGTATGCCGGTACCGGATTTATTTCATTGGTTTCAATGGG
>QEPC01004521.1:3459341-3495711 GCA_003113815.1 Sphenodon punctatus
CTACTTCCCTCCTGAACACACCTAGTCTTAGGACTTAGTATAGATGTAGGCCTTTCCTATCCTACATGTATTTCTTAATAAAGCTACTTAAACTTAAGTATGCTTCCTGCCTGCTTATTAATGATTAGATACTCACACTCCTCTGTAAACTCTGCATTGGGCTAAACAATGCAATGATCTCACAGTCCTTGCATTCCAACAGTTCACACTGCTGCTGCTGTTCACTCCATGTCTGTGCTGCCCACTGGGCTGCTGGATAATGTAATCCTAATCTATTCTCTGTGTATGCTCTGTGCAATCATTTCCTGGTTCTCTGATATTTACAGCTGGATTAACTGTTTAAACTCTTGGCTCCAGCAGAGACAACTATGTTCCCCAGAGGAGCATTTTATTTTATTTATTAAAACTGCTCCAGCCAGGAAACAGCGGGAAGCCAAAGCTGCCTCCTTGTTTTCTGCTCCTCATGCAGAGAAGCCAAATTGGGAGAAACCCTGTAGTTGGAGCAATCCTGGACTGGGAACAGCCAGGTGAGTCAACCACATTTCTTTTTGTAAACAAAAGGCCCTTCCCAGGTCTGGAAGTGCACGTCGTGGTTAGCTCCCTGAGAGTTCGTCAGTTACGAGGGGTGTGGGGAGCTGGTGTGGAGGAGGGGGACTGGGGAGATACCCTATCACTTGGAGTGAGCATGTATAGCAGGGGTGGGGAATCTCAGACCTGGAGGCCAAATGTGGCCCACGGCAAGTTTTTACGTGGCCCCTTTCCACTTCCTGGATCTGGCCCTTGGATCCGGTTCTTATTTCCAATCACTGAAAAACTGAGCTCAAGGGAAAGCATCAGAGAGGAGGTCATGCAAACAAGGATAGGGGACAGTTCCATGGCACAGATCCATGATTTGGGCCCTCCTTTACTTGAGTGCATCCCTTAAGCACCCCCCCCCCAACTTCTGTGCGGCCCTCGGAGCTTGTGCAAGCTTTTAAAGTGACCCCTGGGAGGGAAAATGTTCCCCACCCCGGGTGTAAAGGGAGCCAGGGTGTGTGCGTGTCATTTTGTGCATTCCCCTTTCAAAAATCAAGAAAATTATATACTCAAAAAAACCTTTTAGTTTAAGAGAGAAGTTAAGGCCCTTACTAATTTAATCATGCTCCCAAAAGCATTAAAATAGTAAATTAAGGTTCCCACCTTAACTCCCGTGCCATGTAAGCAATGAAGATGTTGTCAGCGATCACAATGTACAAGACTGTACAACTTAGGCTCCATGCACCCACATTTTGCCTTAGTCTTCACCCCAATCCTCTTCCTCTGCCGGTTAAGGGCAACACTGATACTGGCAACAGGAGAGGTGAGGGGACACCTGGTCCTTTCTCTATATCCTTTCATTTGGACTGAAGGTTGGTGGTTAGGGGGGAAGTGTACGTATCAGCACAGGGCAGAGAGGTGCTGGGAAGGGTGTATATTCAGGGAGAAGCCCAGCCACCACGCCTTGCAGAGAACCTAAGATTCGTGGAAAATATAATGAGCTGTATCTCTGACAGGGGAACAGGGTAAGTGAGAGCGCGAGAGAGCGAGCGTGAGAGCGTAGGAAGGGAGGCAATAAGGAGTGCAACGAGAGGGAGCCAGCTATGAGAACTGGGTGGAATGATAGGAGTGCTCCCCATGGTATCCTATTACTCTTCTGAACCACCTATTTCACTCAGAACCTTATCATTCAACCCGTTTGTCACGGCATTCCTTCTGTCATTCCACCAGTTCCTTGCTGCTGCACCCTATCCCTGTTTCTCCCTGTCATTCCACCAATACTAGTCACTCTCCCTGGTGCCTTACTCATTGCCATGCCCTCTTGCTCACCATCCCCATCTTCCAAACATATACGCAGCCACTTAATGGGATCTGTGAATGACAATAAGGTTCATTTCCAAATTAGTATTGCTCTTGCCTCCATCCCTTCCAATGGACATTCCATTTTATTAATTTCGGTATTACCTAACTTTAAATTCTTATTAAATATTTATATAGCACTGTCCTCAGCTTCCATGTTGCCCCCAACCTGCAGAGGAAGAGGACTGGGGCTGAAAGACAAAGGCAAAGTGTGGGTGCATGGCGCCTAAGTTGAAAGTGAGCACAATATGTGAGACTGTACAACTTCTTTACTGCTTACATGGCATAGAAGTTAAGGCAGGAGCTACGGGATCTTGGGGTCAGACTAACCCCACAGAGCACCAAAAAATTAAAATATGTTAATTAGTAGCTCTTCAAATTTGAGCTTTTAGGACATTGTCACCGGTACCTCTGGACATAACATACTAAAATTTCAGCCAGATACCTCTTACCGTTTGTCTCCTATGTCCAAAAAAGTGCCATTCCCCATAAAACAGACTCTCTCATGTGTTTCTCTCTGTGTGTGTGCACGCGGGTGCTTCCGAGGCTTAGTTTGAAGGTTTTTGACATTTTGGGACACAGACTATGTTTTGGGGATAAAATAGACCCCACTGGCGCAATGGGTTTTCCCACAGGGGTCCAAATGTACCCCAAGACCTGGTGACTGCAATTTTTTTTTTAAGCGCGAAGGTAAAGGTTTTAACTTAAAATTTTCATGCTTTTTGGAACATGATTGAATTTGTAAGGACCTTAACTTCTCCCTTCAATTGAAGTTTTTTTTAAGTAGATAATTAAATCAACATTTAGACTGCTAACTATATCATAGTTATGTAAATTAAGTGATGCTGCTTATTATTTCAAGGGTTTTTTGAGAGCTTTGGGTGTTTTTAAACATTATGCCCCCTACATGTTCAGGATTGCCAACAGGCAGCATGTGTAGATCTGTGTACAGATAACTCATGAACAGCCAGCAACTACTCACCAGCTACCCGCAAGCTGTTGAGGGGGAGGGGCTCACCAGTCCCAGGAACTTGCTGCTCTCTAGATCCGCCTCCCTGGAAGAGCAGCAAGCAGCTGCAACTCCCCAGAAGCTGCCACTGCTTGCTGCTGACACTGTAGAACAACAATCTTCTTGTACAACGATCCACCCGGCCCTAGTCTCCAACAGCAGCAGCTCCCAGGAACCAGCCGCCACACCTGCTGCTGCTTCTCACTGCTCTCCAGCACTGGGGGCTTCTCACACTACCCCTGTTCCCAGGGAACGGAGAGGAGCTATGGCAGAAACCGCTGCAGCTCTCAGGAACCCACCACTGCTTGTTGCTCTTCTCCCCAGGATACAGCACAGTAGTGATGGTGGCTCTCCCCATTCTCTCCCTGCTTGTTCCTATTTAGGCCTCACAGCAGTTACATGCTGGTGCTTGCCTCACGCAGTGGGCCAGCTTTCCATTCAGACTTGGCCCTGTGGGGCAAGTGGGTAGCCACCACATAGCTATCAAATTGGGCTTAAAAAACATGATGTGCTGCATGAAACGTTTACCCATTGTAACATATAAACATGTCCTTCAACTCAAAAGCTTAAACACAACCCACAAATAATACGTGGAGAATATCTAAGACCCATGATAAGAAACTTAAAAACAGATTTTGATTTTCAAAAGTTAGATCTAACTAGAGCCTATGTTTCTGAATCCCATTTTTAGAACAATATTTCATGTGGCTCTCTCTGTTCATTGCCCCAAACTTCTTTCCATGTTGTCAAGTTTCTCTTCAGCAGGGAAGGAAACTGGGAATAAATGATAGTATTTTTGGAAAGCTTTTCTTTCTTGGAGCTATTCATTTTTTAAATGCTGCAATTTAAAAATGAAAACCTCCCATCTTACGTTGACATACACTGTTCTTGGTAGGCATACATATTGGAGGAAATCCTTACTTTACTATATATATATTTATTTATTACGGCACTAGCTTGACGCCATGGCCAAAACAACTACAGCACAAAATAAATACAAAATACTATACATAACAAACCTTACTTTACTAAACGTGATGGCAGTTTCACCACTGACTTTAGTGGAGCCTGAACTGCAGACATTAGACCTACAACTGTGTTTTGTGACTCCTTTGAGCTTATCTAGAGCACACTACAACCCTTCCCACAAAATATAGTGAGGACACCAAAAAGAACCAGAGTGCTCTGCAGTAGGCTACACTTGAAAAATTCACAAGGTAACTTAGTGCACAAAAGATAAACGTTCCAAAGTTACACAAATATTTTCTGTTAAAAATCTAAATTACTACACATACTTTTTGACCTCCTGGAGTTTCCACACCATGATGCTCTTTTAGTTTTTGTTCCTGTTCCATTATGTCTTTCAAATGCTCATTTACCTAAAATGATAAAGAAAACCACAATAAGAGAGACAGTTGTTTTGCTAAGTTTAAACTTAAACACACGGATGACTATGTAACTAGGATCTATTCAAGCAAATATGTTGTGTGTCAAGGATTCCCTTATTACAAGGCTTGAGATTCAGGGTACACTGCTTCTACCCTCACACACTCTATACTTCCAGCTCCCAAACTGTCAGTGCTCAACTCAGTGGCCCTTTTTACACGGGCTGCAGCTGAAGAGGGGGTGGGTGTATGTGTTGCAGCATGGGCGGCACGCGGATGTCGATGCACACAGGCACACCCCCACTCCCCATGCATCCCCACTCAGAGCAACCTCCGTTTCCCCGGTTGCTCTGAGTGGAGATGCATTTTCACAGGAGCGCACATGCACCCCCACTCACCAGGTACGGGATTTACATGAGATGGTACCACTTACGCTCACGCAGATCTGCACAAGGATTTTGTGAAGAGAGACTTCTAAATGGTGTATTAAGATTTCCTGTTAAAAACAAGTTGAGCTCAAAGCTGTGAAACGCCCTAGTCGAAGCAGAGATGTGAGACAAGAAAAATCACCATTTCCCTAGAGTTTCAAAATTACCGCAACCTTTTGGTTCACGAACAGTGTGCAACAGTCCATGTGATGTAGAACTGAAGCAGTGTCAGAAATAATTCGTGCTCCAACTGTAATGATTTTGGAAGCATTGTGTGAACAGGCTGAATACTAAAAGGCATATTTGGTATCTTTACTGACGATATGATTGAGAAACATGATGTTGCCTGGTTTTGACCATCATCATCTGCACTGGAATAATCTCGTTACTTTCATGCACCTTCTTCATACTTATGTAACTGCACAAGTATAAAGTCTCAACGTAGATCAGTCCTCCTCAAAGTCTGACACCCACCACAAGTGTAGTCACACCCAAAACAGATTTAAAGAACTTTCTAAACATGTTTAGAAGAGGCTAAAAACATGGATTAGAACAGAATGGGGCCCTTTATACTACTGTCATAAGTATGTAATTGGAAAGAAAAGGTGACACTGCTATCCCCTGGTGCAATTAGTGCTGGGCAATGAAGGAGCCAAGTCAGGATCAACTATGGCCGCTTTTAGACGAGCGGCGGTCCGTTTCGCGTCGGCGGCGCGCATATTTTGAAACTTCTGCCTGGTCTAATTAGACGAGACGGAAGTGGCTTAATATGCGCATATTACGGCGGAGGCACATTTTTAAAGTGCGCAAATTAAATACCTCATAATCGAGGTATTTAATTCGCGCACTTTAAAAATGCACCTCCGCCGTGATATGCGAATATTAAGCCACTTCTGTCTCGTCTAATTAGACCAGGCGGAAGTTTCAAAATATGCGTGCCGCCGACGCGAAACGGACCGCCGTTCGTCTAAAAGTGGCCTATGTCAAACTAACAAGCACTTACCCTATGCTGCTTTGTCACAGATACTGAAATCATCTCAGCCTTTATTAAGTGTGTGTTAGTGTGACGTTCCTAAAAAGACTAAAGTTGTGATTTCAGTACATGAAGGGCTTATATTCTCCAGGTTTTTTTTATTGTCCACAACACAGAGAAGTCTATTAAGTAATAGGCCTTACTTAAATCATACCCCTCAAGACTTTGGAACTTATGTCCACTAGCAATTGCCGAAGTGTTTCTTTTTTCTTTTCTCTTTTTTTTAAGCTACCATTATTGTGGCCATATCCCTAAGCAATTTCCAGTGTGACAGCATCAAAGGCTCCCACTACTGCCCAGTAATAACGATGCAGCTAGCCAAAAAACACACACTTTTTATCCTCTCATTTTGGGGGAAATAAGTGCAATAGAGGAGAAAAGAGAGGAGAAATGATAAGTTACTTATGGGTGTCTACATTTTGTTAAGAATTTCAATTTTGATTTTTGTTTTGATTTTACAGATTTTTCAATTGATAGATGTTTACATTAAAAAAAGGGAAGAAAAGAAAAATTCCACTAAAAACCTTTAATAGATGCAGAGGCACTGCTAGGCACAAGGGTTGGGATGTCAGGGGTTGGCACTTCTAGGTGCAGGATATCAAGGGTTGGGCAAGCCTACATTCCAATCTGCAGGTAGTATCTGAGGAGCTGGTAGTGGCCCTCGCCACCTGCTGCTCCAATCTCCAGTAGCAATAGTGGTGGTGAATCCCACCAGAGCAGCACTTGGATTGGAAGGGGGTGGGCACTGTGAATTTGTCAGAAGGAAGGCAGCAGGTGCTTTGTAGCACTACTGAGGTTTCAGTCCAGACCTCTGACAAAATATTTGAAGTATACGAACCCTGTGGGCTGGTAGCTCATGATGCACCTATATGGATGTTTGCATTTAGAGTACCTATAAATGTGGCCTGTCAGTCATATTTAAAATTATATGGCTATAGATATTAAAGAATGTACACGGTAGTACAAAAGGCAGCATAATTAGTTGTAGTTGAGCATCTAGATCATTTTATAAACACAGAAAAGCAACACTGACAACTGAAAGTATTGTTAGTAATAGCGGTCATTAATACTGGCAGCATATACACTATTATTTTCAGGTCATTCAGAAAGATCACGTCTTTGTTGTCTGCAGACTGGTAAGGAAGTTTTCCCCCTCCTTTTCACACCCATGAATCTCACTCTTCAGGCAAAAGAAAGTCAAAAGGAAAGAAGTTACAAATGGGAATCTACTGTGCTCTGGTTGCACTTGAAGGCTGGTTCCTGTCAATGCTTAATATGTTTACCAAATGCAAAGGAGAAAGCAGCACTAGATTCCTACTGCGAGCTGTCAGCAGAAAGTATAGTTCAATTTCAAAATAGTCTCGAGGTCAAGACTTCCATAATCTGCTTAACCATTTCTTAGTTCAAAAAGTCCTGTAGGTGCTACCATAATGCAAAGATGTCATCATTACCATATAATATTGGTCATCATTACATTTAATATTTATTTTCACCCAGATTGGAAAACTCTTTCGAGAAGATTATATTAAACCGGATTATATTATATTCTTCAACATGAAACAGGAAAAATGAGATTAAAAACATGAAAGGATCACACTTTCACAGGCTTACCTTATTTATCCAGAACATAACAGCATCTTCAATGTCATAGGGCAGATCTGTGGCTTGGAAGACGGATGAATACTGCTGAGAACATGCTATCACTTTCTCAACACTAACCATTTCTACAGTATATGCCATCATTAGGGTGTCAATCATGGCCAAATGAGCACTCTGCAAGAGAAAAAAAATAGATATCCTATAACAGGCCAAATGTTTACTATGCTTAATCTATTAACTTTCCTTAAATTACAACCGGCTGTACGTTTTTCATATGTTAATTTTTATTTTATTGATTTGATTTGATTTTTATGCCACCCCCTTCTGCCAATGCAGCTTGGGGTGGTGTGCAACATAATAAGATTAACATTAAAAGTGCATATCTATAAACAATAAAAACCAATAAAATTGCAGTAAATAAACTACAAAAAGGCAGAGTTAAAAAGACTTAATACAAAAACAAAACAGATTCCCCCACCCACCCACCCACATTACCCATCTCCCTCCCCAAAAGAAATTTCTTGTGAAACGAGGGAAGGTTTGGGGCCAGGTGGACCTCTGTTGGGAGGGAGTTTCACAGCCTTGGCATTGCCACTGAGAACGCCCTCCTCATCGTTGCCACCCATAAAACCCAGGGGAATCAGAGAAGGGCATATCCCAATGACCACAGGGGTCGCTCTATGACCCTGGGGATACGGCAATGCCGCAGATAATCAGGGCCCAAGCCGTAAAGGGCTTTATAGGTCAAAACCAACACCCTGAACTGGGCCCGGAAAACTATAGGCAGGCAGTGCAGAGGAACACAGGTGTAATGCGCTCATGGCGATCTGTCCCTGTAAGAAGACGGACTGCCACATTCTGCATCAGCTGCAGTTTCCAAACCATCCCCACGGGTAGCCCCACGTGCTACCCTTAACACATGCAAAACTCCAAGAGCACCCATCAAATATTTGTTAACTGAAGCCCAGCTTTAGTATAAAGACTAATGCTAGACAAAGATTTAACCAGGACAATAAAAGGCACCTGCAACTTCTCAATCTCATGAATGTACTTGTCTCTCCCAATGTTAGTCTCTCCCTTGTCTTCCATTCCCTTGTCTCTGAGTGTAAGCCCCCTTTACACTTACATTTCTCTAAAATTTGTCAGAGAAACGTCCACAATTTAAAAACAAACTAGTTGGCCATAAAATAAAAGGTTAGAAATAAACTCACCTTAATCACCAAGATTCCAAATTTATAATGCAAGTATTGTAGCCCATCTTGTAAGAAATGTTACATTAACACACACAAAATTTGGAATAAAGCTTTGGACTACAGGAATTGGACATTATGATACAAAGAAATCCAGATGATAGAGATGCAGGTTGAAACTAAACACACACACACATCAATTAAAAGCTCCCTTCCCACAATGGGTATTTTCAAACAAGGAAGCCGATGGGGTGTGTGTGCTTGTGACTGCTACGTGGTTCTGCCACCAAGCACCCATACAGGTGGAGTGAGCGAGAAGTGATTCAAATGGGCAGCTGCCAGCATGGCTACCCCAGTCATCGAACATTTGGCTGGCTCCACACAGAGTACTCCAGATTTCCTGGCACAGCTCCATGCATGGCCATGAATGGATGCTCCGTGGCTCACAAGAGCGCACATCTGGCCATTCCATGTTCAGACAGGTGGTTGGATCCATGGCTCCTAGGTCCATGCAGGGCAACATCTCTGGAATGCTACCCGAAGGCTACAGTTTGGGAGGAGATAGCAATTTCATAACAAGTGTGTATGTATATTCTTAGTTCTCTCTAGGCGTTTGGCGGGGGAGAGGGGGGTAGAGGGGGTTGTTTTTATGATTTGTTTTAATAGCTTTTGACTGTTGTAAGCCGCCCCGAGCTGCCTGTGGCAGGGGCGTATGTGTGTGTATACACACACAAGTACACACACACACACACACACACACAGAAGTGATTGACAAAACAAAGGTAAATGAAATCTTGTAGTTAAATGTTTCAGCTTCCGCCTTCTTAAGTAACAGTCGGATTTAAAGTGTAGCTTTACAGAGTCTGTACTGGCTGTCAATAGCTTTCTGGACACAATTTAGAGTGCTGGTTTTAATCGAATAAAGTCTTCAGTGGCTTGAGCCCCGGGTATCTAAAAGCCTGCCTTCATCCTTATGTCCCCTCATGGCTCCTGAGGTCAGCTGGAGCGCCCTCTTACAGGAGCCATCTCCCCGTGATGTTTTAACAACTAGGGTGCACAAGGAGATGTTCTTGGTAGCTGTTCCATGATTATGGAACTTCTTCCCCTTGGTGGTCCACCTAAGCCTGAGCCTGCTCATCTTCTAGAAATGATGTAAGACCTTTCTGTTTGGCCAGACATTTGGCAAGCAGGAATATGGCTGGATGGGAAGTGTAAAGGTGGGGTATCCGAATTTTTTATTGATTTTAATGGCATTTTTGTCCTGTTTTTATGATTGTAAGCCTTCCTGAGCCTCTGCAGGAAGGGTGGCATAGAAATATAAATGAATTATAAATAAATAAAAAAATCTTAATTCATACACCCCTTATACCTTTTATTTAACATTATATAATGTTTGAGATTATACAATTAGTTTTAAAATTAAAAGGTATACTGCTAATAAAGAAAGAATTGATAAAATGGGGAAAGTAGGATGTGTTCATAGATGTGGTTGAAAGTCTATGTACGATAGCGTTAACTCATGCTCTGTGGTAGTAGAAGGTTGTATTGTCTATTTAAGGGAGCGTTAATTAACGCTATCGTATGCAGACTTTCAACCATCCGAGTGAACATTTCCTACTGTTTCCAATTTATTATTTGTTTTGTTACTTTGTGTATTTACAGTTCTAAACAGAGATCAAAGAAAGTTGGAAGAGATTCTGAGACAGATATGTACTATCTGAAGTGATAAATAATGAAAAATTTGCTAGGATGTAGAGAATGGAGCAATTTACATATAGTGAAAAGTAGCCAATTATGCAGAACTAATTTATTAGTTGATATATGTGATCATGCATTACATATAAAATTTGATACCATGATATTGTAGGGCTGAGTTTAAGGGGGTGCATGAATTCTGATTTTTATGTGAGTCAGTTTCATAAAATAAAGCTTTAACAATTCCTTTTCATGGGTTTTGGCATGTAAGTTTTGTTATACTGAACCTTTTGGGTTTTTAGAGAAACCAGATTTCTGCACTAAAACCATCTGTTTCCTGGCTCTCTGAAACCTACCAAAATCTCAATTATTTGAGAAGTCTGGAGTTGCCTGTGAGATCAGCAGAAATTATCCTGCCTTTACATTTAAAAAAAACCCAAAAGGTTTTTTGGTTAAGTAAATAAAAGTATAACTTCATTTCAAGTATATTCCCTTCCAGTTTCTGCATGCTTGATGACCAGGACAATAGTACAAGATTCCGTGATTTTGTCAACAAAATCAGAGTGCCTAAGGGAAAGTCTGTGACCAACTAGTAGTAGTCCTAGAAATAGCATTGCTTCTAACAAGCAAGCAACTGTTTAAGAAAACCTGACTAAGAGCACTTAACTTCCAGATACAGTCTGAAATGAGAGTCAAGCCCTGTGACAAGCAACATCATCCCTTTACAGAAGAGCAAACTTTGTGGCAGACAGACAACTTCTAGCAATCTTGCATAGACGCTTATAAAGATGTGACAAAACAAGTTTCCTCCTTAGTTTGCATTGCATTGTATTGTATAAGACAGAGGTGGGGAACCTTTTTATGTGGCCTCTTTCCTGTTCCTGGATCTGGCCCCTGGGTCCAGTTTCCTACCTCCAATCATGAAAAACTGAACTCAGTATAAGGGAGCAAAGATGAGGGCATGCACTCGAGGACAGGGAACAGGTCCACAACACAAATCCATGATTTGAGTCCTCCTCTGCTTGAGTGCACCCCTTAAGCACACCCACCTTCAACTTGTATGCAGCCCTCGGAGCTTGTATTAATTTTCAAAGTGCCCCCCATGACAGACAAGGTTCCTCACACCTGACATAAGTGCGTGCACACATACACACGCGCGCACACACACGCCAACATTGATATAAACATCATGACTGGCTGACAGCGTAACTCTCTTCACATGAACAAGTTAAGGGTAAGATTGTATGCTGACAACATGCATCTCTCTCTTTATCTAGTAGTAAATTGTGGAGTGCAACTTAAAAGTCATTCATCATTAGCAGCAGTACAAAACTGTATCTTATGAAGAAAATGAAATCTTTACCCTGTTGAAATGACTAAAATGTAGATAGGCAAATTAGTTATCAGGTTTCATGATCTGGCTAAATTCCTGATAGTTTTGCAAAAGTTCTGTGACAGCTTCCACCATAATGCGCATATGCCTCCATTTAAAGGCTTTATACCCAACCATACAAAAAAAATCAGGTTAATTTCAACTCTTACACCAACATGTTATTTTGTACACAAATTATATTTAACATCAATTTCTCAAGGCTTTTTTCCATGTAGTATTATTGGGTGTATACAATATGAGGTTCGATCAGTAACAACTCACTACAAAAATTCTTTCCAACACAAATCTTGGCTTCTACAAGTTATCAGCCATGTTGTGTTTCAAGCTTATTGCCTGTTTCTGTTATGACCAGGCAGTTAAACAGTAAAAATACTAATGTTTTATAATAAAGGTAAAAATTCAAAATGAATAAAAAGAAACAAAAGTTTAAAAACCCATTCATAATTGCATACATAGGTGGCATGGTTTCGCATAATCTGTAGTTTCACGAGCAAAGTCTTGGCATTACCAAGTAATTCAAAACATATCGTAACAGATTCTATAAACACACTGCATTTGGTGAGAACTTCCAACTTCCATTTTTTGGTGACGCTTTTTAAAACCCACTAATTGTATGTTGATTATAAGAGCACAGGAAGTGTTTTAATTTGATTTACATCATGTTCTTAGGACAGAAAAAAACTTCAGTTTTAAAAGGTGGATCTGCTAAATGTGTTATTAGCTTGCTGTTCTAAATTCCTTAATCTCTTTTGTTGGTTCCTTTAGCCCAGGTTTTGTCACTTTTTCTTAGCAGGGCAAAAAGAAGATTTTTTTTTAAGAAGTGTAGACTGTTGAAAGATGTAAGGACGTATCAATTTAAATTTTACAAAAGAACACTGATCTGAACAGATTCCTAAATTTTTAAACCTAATGAAAAAAACCTAGAAAATGTTGGAAAGGTGTTTTTAGAGAAACCAGATTTCTGCACTAAAACCATCTGTTTCCTGGCTCTCTGAAACCTACCAAAATCTCAATTATTTGAGAAGTCTGGAGTTGCCTGTGAGATCCCACTGTCTTAGACATAGGTAGGCTCCAGTGGTGGGTCCACATCAGGAGTGGAGTCGGAATCAGAGCGAGGACCAGGTCCAGTCAGATCAGCATCAGGTACATGAACAGGATGCAGGCAGGAGTACGTTCAACGTTAGGACAAAGCATAGGTCGGGAAAGACTTGGAAACAAGGCAGGTCAGGCTCAGACAGCACACAAGCAAACTCAGGCAGGGCCAGAACAGAGCAGGTCACAAACAGGAAGTGAGGCAAGGAAAGGCATTACGTTACCTGGACTGCTGTTGACACTGGGTGGACTTATAACTGGGCATGAGCCTATCAGAAGGCAGGGGAGAAGGAGGAGGAGACAGGTGGTACATGCTAAGGCAAAAGGAGTACCATAAGAATGTTTATGGCCCAACACAGGTGTGGCAGTGGCACTGTTAAGCTGGCTGCTGGCTCAGAACCTGATGCATGCTGGTTCAAGACCCATTGTTGATACACCTCAAATGAGACAAGGACACAAAACTTTGGGTTTTAAATGGCCGCACTCTTTATTTATGGAAGAACTGCATGGGGGAAATTGCTAACGGGCAATCTGGGTCCAAGCGGCTTCAATGTTAAATTAGCTAGACTACTTGGAAAACTGATCCTGATGCGCCCTCAGGCCCTGGCTTCCCTTAAGCCTAAAACAATGCCGCCTCCTCCATCCCATGATGTGAATCATGGGTGGGGGAGGACAACATTTCCCAACGGGGACCAGAGTAAGGAGTAGGTTTTGTGGGGGCTCGAGACTGCGTAGGCACCTAGGGTGCACCGATTACCTCTCCCAGGGGTGTGAGCCCAGTCCTAAGCCATGCCCTGCTTATGAACCGGGTTCTGCCTCCTCATCTCTTAAGGAGATGTCTCCCGCACTTAATTCCCTACTATGAGCTTAACCTAACTTTAAGCCAGCTGGACCTGCCCACTCGAGTGCGACAAAAATAGCAAATCAACAGGTCAATTAAACTCCACCAAATTGCCTCTAATTAGACACTGTGGGAAAGGCAAAAACCAGAATGCCCAAATAGCTAATGCAGGTCTACTGTAAAAATTCTTTCCGGCCCCAGTAGGTAACCTGCTAAAGCTCACAGTATGATAGGGTGGGCATTTTAACCTCAGTTGAAAGTGCCCGACCGGCTAGCCCAAAATGGACTGTGTGCTTTATTGCCCTTGAAGTCTCACATCGCAAAACTTCTTTCTGTGCCTTTTTTATGCCGCCCAGCCCCAGCAAAGCAGCCGGGCATCTCCCTGTTCCTCTGTCAGTGAACGAGGTTGCTAGGGCAACCCGCGCCAGTGATGAAGAAAACCCCAATATTCTGTTTGCCCCATAGTACCCTCTGCCCTCTTAAACAATAACCTGTAGTTACCCCGTCATTCTAGGATTGCTTGCTTCACCTTTAAAAATTAAACAGGCTTTGCTTCTTCTCAGATAGATAAGCCCCACCTTTGAAGATTACCTTGTTTACAGGAGGACTCCTTTAGCTCAAGAATGCAACTGGTTTCGGTCTAGATAAAGCCCCTCCTAAACCTCCCTAATTCCTTTCTTATCTGAACTTAGAAGTGAACTGTCTCTTCTCTAAATAATGAGTTTGAGAGTTATGTGGTAATGGTCCTAAAGTGCGCCGATGCGACAAAACCATATATGGGCCCTCCGCCCAAGGATTTCTGTATAAGAGTATAGTGCTCTTTGTTGTGGGGTGCTCGGGATTCCTTGATCCTAGAGGCCCACAACGCGTTGTGTAAATCTGCTGAATAAAGAGTATTTGCTGTTTGCAGCTGCAGCCTCCTCGTTTCAGATCTTTACCCACGGAAAATCCTCGTCATTTCTGGTGTCAAGAAGTGGGATACGAGGAACACAGGAGTCCCTTGGAGATCCTGCGGTAAGTGCTGCATCTCTTTAAAAATCCCAGGGGGACGCCCCAGGGGCTCTGGGTGTGCAGAGATCAGAACTTAAGTTCTCCAGACTGCCTCGGAGTTTGATTTGATTGCAATCCTGCTGCTGTATTATTTATAATGAGAACGGCGGAGTCCAAGGACTCACTGGGACCTAGCCCAGTGAGCCCGGTGGAATACATAGCTCGCCAGTATGAAATACCTGCTGTAAAATGGGTTGAGAAATGGAATTTCTCTACACTCGGGATCAACCAGAGCTGCAGTGTTTTTTTTGACTGGCTCTTTTTGTATCCCAGTATTAACTCACTTGAAACAAACGGATGCCTGATGTCTATGGGACGATGAAACCAATAAATCCACTGTTCAGGAATGTTTTTCTCCTCGTCCTGAGACATCGGGATCCCTTTTAAAGTGTTCCCTATTCCCTGTGACTCCCCCCTTTTCCTTTCTCCCCAGGCTGTTCCATTGAGGGAGAAACAGCACTAGCTTTGGTTTCTCCTGCACTTTTCTGCAGAATCCTAGTGCCCGTGTCTTTTTTTCTCCTTCTTATTGCTTTCAAGTTACACTCTGGGTTGAATCTTTATGCAGAAAAATCCCAAGGTATCTTGGTCACTCAGGCAGTGGCTGGCCTCCAGCCAGCAGTACGCACTCGCTTACAGATTGCTATGATTAATTATAGGACCCAATCCTTGAATGATGTTACCTCTGCTTGTTCCCAGATTTGGGAAAATAATATAGGAAGAAACAGATAAAAAGCAACCTGCAAAAAAATTTTTTTTGCAAGTACAATCTCAGCCCTCTCCGTCCTGCAGGACCCCAAATCAGGCTCCCTATCGTCCCCGCCAGGAGGGATGGTTCCTTTTCCCTCCGGGAGCTGACGCTAGAGGTCAAAATTTTGTCATGCATGGACAGGGACATTGCCAAGCCCTGTCCCGAAACACCTGCGCGTAGTGCTTTCATAGCAAGAGGTTTCCTTGTAAAACCAGCGCACACTAAAAACCCCTAATAAAGAAGAACCTTCTCCATTTAAATAGGGTGTTAGTAATCCTAAAAAGAGCTTATTTTCCACACGTGTTGGTAATGCATTTGTGTGTAAGTTTCATACTGGATGTCTGCAAGAAACAATGTATGCTAACTTTATGTGAATGTAGGGGGTAAAACAAAATTTGTGTTTAAAGTTTGAAGACCTTTGAGTGAGAATGTATGTCTGGGTGTTTGAGGATTTCTTTGAGTGTGCTTCACATCACACATATAATAATTATTATTATTTCAGTTTACAAATGTCAATAGTCATGTTGTTTCTGCCCTAGTAAATACAGGGGCTACTTGTTCTATGCTCCAGTCTTCCCTTTTCCCCACAGTGGTGCCTTCCTCCTCCTCCCTCTCTACTGTAGGGGTGGAGGGCATATGCTCTAGAGTGCCTCTTTCTGAGCCCACCACTGTAACCATCGGTCCGCTCACAGAGAGACATTCTTTCCTCTTAAGCCGCAACACACTGGTAAATTTGTTAGGAAGAGACTTGCTTTGCAAATTGAATGCTAAAATTCTCTGTTCACCTGATGGTGTCTTTCTGGACCTGCCGCAGCCCATTTTTCCTGTACTTCTTATGGCCCTTGCTACTGAGGAAGCAGGACAAGAGTTTCTGCCTGATCACCAGAGGTTCTTGTCTGCTTTGCCTCCCGAATTGTGGGCAGCCACCCCTGATGATGTGGGGCTGCTGCAAGGCATTGCACCTTTGCAAATTTCAGTACAACCTGGCAAGTCTTTTCCCTCCGTTCCTCAGTATTCTTTGTCTGTTGAAGCTACAGCTGGCATTCACCGTGTCATTCAAAGCTTCCTTGAACAAGGCATTTTAACACCCTGTTTGTCCCCTGTTAACAGCCCCATCCTGCCGGTAAAGGAACCGGAAAAATTCCACCCTGATGGCTCCCCTGTTTATCGGTTTGTCCAAGATCTGCGAGCAGTGAATGATTTTGTTGTTCCCTTGCATCCCATTGTTCCTGACCCGGTTCTCACTATTGCCTCCATACCAACTGATGCTAAGTTTTTTACTGTTGTTGATTATCCCAAGCCTTTTTCTCTGTCCCAGATTCACCCAGATTCTCAGTATTTGTTTGCCTTTACTAAGCCCTCCACACGTTGCCAGCTTACTTTTACCCGTCTCCCCCAGGGTTTCCGTGATTCCCCTTCCCTTTTTGGATTGGCTCTCTGCCAAACTTTGTCTGATTTTGTTGTGCCTTCCGATGCAACACTCATTACTTATGCAGATGATTTGCTAATTGCTGCCCCAACCTTAAAAGTTTGCCAGGCTGCCTCTCTTGCACTTTTACAGCATTTGGCCCTGAAGAAACATAAGGTTTCTCGTGCTAAACTCCAGTTTTGTCAACCCCAGATTCAATACCTGGGACACGTGATCACTGTTAAAATTCGCTCCCTCTCCTTGAACAGGCTGAATGCCATTGTGTTCCTGCCAGTACCCTCTATCCCTCGGCAATTACAAAAATTTTTGGGTGCTGCTAATTACAGTCAGTGGATGCTGGGCTATGCCCAGTTGGCTCAACCTCTCTATTCTGCACTGTCCCTTGATCCTTTTCTCTTGTCTCCTGAAGCTGTACAATCATTCCAGGATTTTTGAATTGTCTTTGCTGGCTCCTAAAAATGTTACTCTTCACCGTGTTTCTGCTTTGAATCCTGCTTCTCTTCTGCCTGTCTCTGACTCTGACGACATGACTCTCTCCCATGACTGTGTTATCAGCATGTCAATATTTACACTGACTCTCGCTATGCTTTTGGTGTCTGCCACTCCTTTGGCAACAGATTTGCTGATCAAACTGCGAAACGAGCAGCAAAATCTGGCCCTTCTCTCTGCCTCGTTGCCGCAGTTTCCCTTTCAGATACTTCTCCGGCTGATGTCCCCTCCCTTGAAGACCTCGCTGCCCAGCAAGCTGCTGCCCATCCCTCAGAACAACGCATCTGGACGCGAGTTGGCTGTTCCCCTGACTCTGATGGCATCATGCGCCACCCTGATGGACGTCCAGTAGCACCGCGTGCCTTGGTGCAGCATTTGGCTCGAGTGTCTCACATAATGACACACTCTAGCAAAGGGGGGATAGCTGCAATGATTTCTGCCTCTTGGTTTGCCCCTTTTGTCACTACTGAAGCCCGCCGGGTTACCCAATCCTGTGCCACCTGCCAACTGTTCAACCCGGCTCGTGCCCAGCCTTGTCACCCATCCTCCTGCCCATGGAGTGACGGGCCCTTTCAGAATCTCCAGATAGACTTTGCTGATTTACCCCCGGCACAAGGTTACAAGCACATGCTGGTAGTTATCTGCCTTTTCTCTGGCTGGACTGAGGCCTACCCTTGCCGCCGAGCTACTGCCGCTACAGTTGCCCATGAGCCCCTATGAACTTGTCTTTGGACGGGCCATGCAAGTGGGCATTGAACTGCGCCCTCCTCAGCTGTAAAAGTTAAAAGAAAAAGTGCCTGGATCCACCCTTCACATTGCAAAAAACCTCTGAGCCTATAGAAAGAGGGCCAGAGGAACAGGGTGCAAGTGCTGGTAACCTCTCCCCTGTACAAGAACCGGCTGTGCCACCTCATGATGAAGAAGAAGCACCACAACAATATTAAAGACCAGTACTCGACCTGTGCCTAATCAAAATAAACTATTTCTGCCTTGTGTCAAGGGGGGTTTCTACAGTTCTCAGCACAACCTAAGTGAAAAGAACTCCCCTTGAGAAAGACGTTCTTTAGACTCTGCTAATACCTTTTGTTAGTAATAGAACAGCTTCGCATTGATTTAAATGTATCTAACTGTTGGATTTGTGCCTCTATTCCCTCCCACTCTTTTGAGGGTATTCCCATGCATGCACATCCGCTCAATCACAGTGAATTAAAGTTCCCCGTGTACTCAGATCTACCCCCGGATGCCACTTGGGAGGTGGTCAGATGCAACATTTCTGAATACATTTACATTAGGACCCCTCCCCCGGCCCCGTTTTGCCTGCGCTGTAATGGCACAGGGCTGTTTGTAGGTGAATCCACCTGCAATGCCACTATCGTCAAGAATGGGATTACCTTAAATCTTAACAACACTTTCTTGCCTGATCTCACTCCTGCATACTTTAACCTAACAGGTTATTACCACCAAGTATTTGTTTACGCACACACCTGCACCTATGGAATTACTGCCCTGGTGGGTCACTATTTTGTGTGTGGCAACAAGGCCTATAAGCATCTCCCTGCTAACTTCCAAGGTTCCTGTTTTATAGCTACCATTGTCCCTGCCATTCGGCTGTCTCCTGCCCTGCCCCCAGGCCCCGTGCGACACCGCAGGGAAATAACAGAGGCCCAACGTTATTGGGGTATAACCCTTCCTGCTCTGGGGGTGGGCTTCACAATCCGAGAACTCAGGCGAATTTCTAGGGTCCTCGAGGAAGTGGCCAACTTAACAGCTGACACTTTTCAAAGTATTGCCACTGAGATGAACAGCATCAGGCAAATGGTTTTGCAAAACAGACTCGCCCTGGACTTCACTCTGGCCAGCAAAGGTGGGGTATGTGCTTTAATAAAAAGTGAATGTTGCACCTACATTCCAGACAACAGTTACACCATTTTTCAAAACGCACAGCATCTTAAAACTGCTGTGATAAAACTCCACGAATCACAAAATTGGGGTTGGTGGTCCTGGCTCACTGACCTGCTTCCAGATATCCCAGGTTGGATTAAGCACATGTTATTCTTATTATTTGCTGTCATTTTAGGCCTTGGCCTTCTCTACTTACTGTGTAAACTACTCTTCTGGTGTGCTAAAAGTTTAGCTTCCTTTAACTCAAACCCTAGGTCTGCTCCCTTGCTTGCTGCTGTAACTTTGCCTGCTGCTTCCCTGTGCAAGGGATTTCCCCAGCCAACCCCAGCCTTGCCCAGACTCCGCTTTCCTCTGAGGGCCCGCAGACAAAAGCGGTGGTTCATATGGTGATACTTTTCTCTTAAGTATCAGACGGGGGAGTTGATGAAGAAAACCCCAATATTCTGTTTGCCCCATAGTACCCTCTGCCCTCTTAAACAATAACCTGTAGTTACCCCGTCATTCTAGGATTGCTTGCTTCACCTTTAAAAATTAAACAGGCTTTGCTTCTTCTCAGATAGATAAGCCCCACCTTTGAAGATTACCTTGTTTACAGGAGGACTCCTTTAGCTCAAGAATGCAACTGGTTTCGGTCTAGATAAAGCCCCTCCTAAACCTCCCTAATTCCTTTCTTATCTGAACTTAGAAGTGAACTGTCTCTTCTCTAAATAATGAGTTTGAGAGTTATGTGGTAATGGTCCTAAAGTGCGCCGATGCGACAAAACCATATATGGGCCCTCCGCCCAAGGATTTCTGTATAAGAGTATAGTGCTCTTTGTTGTGGGGTGCTCAGGATTCCTTGATCCTAGAGGCCCACAACGCGTTGTGTAAATCTGCTGAATAAAGAGTATTTGCTGTTTGCATCTGCAGCCTCCTCGTCTCAGATCTTTACCCACGGAAATCCTCGTCACCAGCACCATTTTGTGCAGCCAAACCCAGGGGCCATGACTCATCCTCCACCTTTGGGAGGGGGGGGGGGGGGAACACGCAACGAAGGGCTCTTCGCCGCCACCCTGCCCTATAGAGAGTGGGACTGTAAAGGGGAATTTCCTGACACTGCCTGAAGGGGAATGGCAATGTTTTTCATGTTGTAGGCCCATTTGCAATTATTTCTGGACTTGTCGAAAGAAAAAAAAACAAACGACTAGCTGTCCAGATTCCACTACAATCAGAAGTTAGTATATGATAACTGGTAGCAAATAGGGATGTAAATTTGTGAATCAAGTAAATGCTGCTACAGATTTTGCAAACTTTCCCCCCTTTCATACAGGACACAGGTAAATGTTTTGGTATCCTACCTTGCCAAACCCTGTCTGCCTAGGCCAGAAAAAGAGAGACAACAATTAGAAAAATGTTGTTCCTTTCCATTGCATACAATCATTGTTGGCATCATTCTAGTGACATAACTGTCAGGATCATAAGAAATAAACACACAATAGTTTTACTCTCTCTCTTCTGGCATTCCAGCCCACATTTGAATTTACTTTTCCACAACTGTCTCTCTCTGGCCAGCCCATCTCCAGAGCCTGAAATTTTGAGTTGGGAGTGTGGGTCTAAGAATAAGATCTTGTAAGTGTTCGTTTTAAAAAATCTGTTTCTTTGTGCTTTCCTCCCTTAAAAATGCTCCATTACATCATCTGTTCCAGCACACAGAACACTCTTCTAGTTCAACAGAAAATGCACAACAGCCTGTTATATTATTAGAAGTAACTGACATGGCAAGTGGAGTTGCAGGAAAAAAAACTTCATACATGCCAAGAGGCCAGTGCTACATGTTCAGGTGCTGGCAACTGTGTTCACTTCCTTCCTGAACCTCTGGAGTCACTTGAAAATGGATCCTGCCTAAAACTTGATTCAGTTTCCATAGTTTCACTCTTCGTCTACAAGACTATAATCTTATGCTAAATATGTGGATGTTGGAGGTTGCTGGTTAGCAATTTAAATGGAATAAAGTATAAATTCTGTATCATGAAGACTAGCTAGGGTGATGAATATTCCAATCCTCTGGTTAAGCAACCTCCCAGGTCAAAGGTTCCCAAATTATGGGATAGGACCATAAATCAGGATCTCATCATCTGCAAATAGTGTTGTGACCCTTATCAATATACTGTTCATGTCTTTGAAGTTGCCTAGGGATGCAGGATTAAGTTTAAATCTCAGATGGAGTCAAGCAGGCTAACAGTTTGGGAACTGCTGCAGTAGGTCAAATGGTTCTGGAAAGACAGGCAACAGGAAGGATTCAAAGAGGCCATGCTGCTCCTTTTTATTTCTGGGAATAATGTGGGATGGTATTACAAAGAGCGTCAGCACTGGTAAATTAGATGGAAAACACTAAGGCCAAAACAGGCCAAGAGAGAATCTGAAGCACGACTTGCTGAAGAGGCCAGAACTAATAATTAAAACTTTCTCAAGTACATCAGAAGCAAAAGACTGCTAGAGTCAGTTCGGCCATTAGATGACCAAAGGGGGCTCTCAGGGAGGATAAGGTCATTGCAGAGAAACTGAGGGAATTCTTTGCATCTGTTTTCATTGCAGAGGTGGAACTATTCTTTGTAGGTGATGAATAGGAAGAACTGTCACAAATCAACGTGACTCTGGAAAAGGTTTTAGAGCAAACTGACAAACTAAATAGTAACAAATCACTGAAACCAGATGGTATTCACCTTCAGAGTTCTGAAAGAACTCAAATATGAAATTGCAGACCTACTACTGGTGATTTATAACCGGACACTAAAGTCTGCCACTGTACCTGAGGACTGGAGGATGGCAAATGTAACACTGATATTTAAAAAGGGCTCCAGAGGCAATTCTGGAAACTACAGACCAGTGAGCCTGATATCTGTGCCAGGCAAAATGGTGGAAATTATTATTAAGAACAGAATTACTGGGCATATTGATAAACAGTTTTTAATAGGGAAAAATCAACATGGATTTAGCAAAGTAGTTGTGCCTCACTAACCTATTGCAATTTTTAAGGGTGTAAATAAGCATGTCGATGGGGTAATATATGTATCTGGAATTTCACTCTTGAGCAAATTAAGTCATGGGATAGGAGGAAGTGTCTTGTTTTGGATTGTTAACTGGTGAAAGGATAGGAAGTAAAGAGTAGGACTAAATGGTCAGTTTTCACAAGAGAGAGGGGTAAATAAATAGTGGAGTGCCTCAGGGATCTGTACTGGGACTGGTGTGGTTTAATGTATTCATTAACAATCTGGAAAAGGGAATAAAGAGTGAGGTGATCAAATCTACAAATGACATCAAGTTATTTAAGTTAGTTAAAACACAAGTGGACAGTGAAGAATTGCTGGAGCATCTTGTGATACTTGGTGACTGGGAATCTAAATGGCAGATGAAATTTAATGTCGACAAGTACAAAGTGATGAACGTGGGGAAAAATAATCCAAAATATACGTATACAATGCTGGCTTCTAAATTAAAAGTTACCACTCAGGAAAAGAACCTTGGAGTCAATGTGGACAATACACTGCTTTTTTTTTTTACTGCTGCCACACACGCAGCTAAGGATTTCAAACTATGTTCGGAATTATTCATAAATGGACAGAGAATAAAACTGAAAATATCATAATACCTCCACGTAAATCTATGGTGTGACCGCACCTTAAGTTTTGTGTGCAGTTCTGGTCACCTCATCTCAAAAAAGATATAGTAGTAACAGAAAAAGGTACAGAGAAGGGCAACGAAGATAATAAAGGGTACGGAATAGCTCCCCTATGAAGAGAGGCCAGATAGGTTGGGGGTCTTCAGCTTGGAGAAGAGATGACAGAGGGGATAGGATAGAAGTTTATAAAGTCACAGGTGGTGTGGAACAAATAAATAGGGGGTGGTTATTTATCCTCTCAAATGGTCCTAAAACTAGGGGACACTCCATGAAACTAACAAATAGCAAACAAATAAAAGCAAGTCTTTTTTTCACTCAACACACAATTAAGTTGTGGGATTTATTGCCAGAAGATGTGGTCAAGGCCAGTAGTATAGCTGGGTTTAAAAAAGGAATGGACAAGTTTTAGGAAGATAGGTCCATTATCAGCTATTATCCAGGTAGGTTTTGGAGAATGTAATCTCTTACTGTCAGGAGCTGGGAGTGAACAACAGGGAAAGGATTGCCCTATTGTGACCTGTTGGGTACTTCTTCAAAGTGATTGAGATTGGCTGCTGTCAGCTTGCTAGACCATTGGTCTGACCCAGTATGGCACTACTTACGTCCTTAATGCACCAGCGAACGATGGGCCTGAAGAAAAGAAATGTCTAGAAGAAACGTAAATACTATTTTACACACATGGACATGTAATACTGTCGTTCTTGCCAAAAATTTGCAAAATAAATCCACACGCTTCTGCTGGACTGGACTGTTTTATGCCATGTTGTACCACTAGATGTACCACTGTGTTTTGCCACACCAGGCCAATCTGACACACGTAATGTTCATATCCCGTCACATCAGGGCAGTGTTTATGTGACGAATGCATCCAGGAACTGCCTCAGGGCAGTGTGTGTGAGAAAAATGAATCTGGAACTTACTTGTGGACTTATAAACCCAGAAGATTGAAAAATCAGGAACTTTAACGTGCGTGTAAAAATGCCCAATGTTCAATGTATGAGTCAGAAGGTTGAGTAAAAGCCTTGTGCGCTTAAGCAAACATCGCCTTTTTCTTTGCTGTATTAATACCATTTAAAATATCTTGCTTAATTTATAAATAGTATAGAAAAAAGATTATTGTTGAAATCCTAACAAATAAGCACATTTATGATTGCAGCCCATCTTTTTATAGCTAAGAGTTGTGACTAAATCTTTCCATGGTAAGATTTTAACAAATGTTTTCCACCCAACTTCCTCAGGAAACATGCCTTCTAGCTGAAATTTCTGTGCTTCTGACTGTAGGAGAACCTTGGTGTGGAGTTTCAGATTAATCAAAAAAGTCATTTTCAAAACAAGCGTTTAAAAAACAAACAGTAAGTTTATGCTCTTGCAAAAAGCAGCTCACTTTTTTGGATGATCACACCACCAAAACTCTTTGAATCACATTTCAGATTGGATGAGGTTTTTTTGTCTAGGTGAACACTTGTGCCTTTAATTTTTCAGCTGTTATGGGGTTGGTGAATTGCACTGAAAGCCTTAACAACTGATCACTGGAGAACTGTCAAAGCTATTATTGCTGTATACACTAACCATCTCTCGTCACTTTTTAAAGTTTCAATTCTATAAGAAAGTATGAAGAGATGTGTTTATCCTTGCTTAACTGATGATTCAGGAAACACTATTCTTAGGACAGGAAAACCAGTAAGGGTTTTTAGGTCTAGTTTTCTTTGTTGCTCTGGGAAAATATTTGTTAAAAGGAAGTCACGAGTGTATCCTTTCTGATCATCCTGATGTACTATCATGAAGTCAAGAACTACTCTAAAATAATTTTGCCTCTATATTCTTAAGTGGCTTGCTTATTTTAGCAATATCCAGAGGAAAATGCTGAACTACAGCTGACCAATACCTTAATGCAAGAGTAAATGTGCAAAGGATTTTCTTATTGTTTCTATGCGTTTTGGAAAGGCAGAACAACAGCATCACACAGAACTCAGAGTTGGTAAGATGGAGACTGAACCTGTCAGGCAGTTTTCTTTTATGAGAGTTCGGAAGAGCATTCTCCTGCTTTCTACTTAAACGAAAAGCATCAACAACACGAGAGCAATGAAAGTGGACAAAGGAAATTACATGTATCAAATTAAACTTGTTTCCTTCCAGTCATTACTGTAATAAAAACCTTGGCAGTGAGAAGTTGCTGACAAACAGAATTACTGGATCAGAGAGCTGACCTATACATTGCCATCTAATGAATATGGACTGTGACAAGCCAGCAACACAGTGGCAGCTAGACAAAAGCAGCACTCGATGGCTAGGAAACAATTTAAGCACAGTGGGCAGGCTTACTATATAAATATATTTACAATGTCTTGCCACATACAGGCCCATTAGTACAAACCACCATAATAAAAGGCTTCTTAGCCAGTCAGAATTCAACAATTAAAAAATAAAAAAGGATTTCCTCAGCCATAGCCCTGAAAGTAGAAACACTCAGTTTGTGTCTAAGCTTCATACTACGGGCGGATTCAGACGTGTCTTTAAATCGCACAGAAGCCTCGGCGGCATAGTGTGATTTAAAAAACCCCGCACTTCCGGGCTGGTGTGAATGTGCTGAGCGCGCACATTTCGACCTAGCCCGAACGTTTGGAGCGCGGTTTGAAAAGCTGCTCGCAGCAACTTTTCAAACCGCACTCTTCTCCCTCCGCACTCTTCTCTCCACTCGTCTCTTCTCCCTCCCGTCCCTCTCCATTTCCCCAGCATCTCCGTCTATTGTAGAATACATTTTTGTGCCAAGGGAAGAGAACTTAGTTCAATTCCTCCATGGAAACCCTACTGTGAAACTAAGCCTTGTTGTAGATTACATGCACCTAGCAGGAGTTCCATTTCATCTGCAGCCCTAAGTCTTTGCACACATCTGGTTATTTTGAGGAGAGTATTAATACCATCCCTTCAAGTTCCTTTTTTGAGGTCTGTTTGTCCCACTACAGGAATATTCAGCAGGGTGTGCTCAAGTCAGTCTACAACATTAACTACAACCTGAAATGCCTTTAAAAAGTAAATAGTGTCACCATTCCAGTGCCAAGTTCCAGCCAACACAACTGTAAGAATATAATTCAATTACACCAACAACTCTGGACTTCGGTGCAATTTTCAAGGAGTTGAAGCGCATAAGTGACATTACCAACTAGACATTAATGGGCACCAAAGCCTCCTTCATATCAAGAAACTGTTTTGCAGCATAACCAAGACCACTGAGCTGCTGCCTGTAATACGAGAGTGCAGAATACACTTCTGTACCGGAGACATCACAAATTCTGACCACGTAAAGGTGATATGCTAGGACCAGTGGGAAGTGGTGGGAAAGGGGATGATACTATGCGAAAGGGCGTAGATGCTGGGCAATGATGCTTCTCACTGGATAAGAGAATTTTGCTGCCCCTGAAATCTAGGGCACTGACGTGCAACACAACTTACACATGCCTCATCTGGCAAATGAAGATTGTGCCCTTTGTACTTTATAAGTGGAGACTCCATGAAAACATAGCTTTTTCTTCAATAAATCTTTAGTTTAATTTTTGCTGGGAGCATAATTAAGGTAAACTACTTAGACTACCAAAACTAATCCTGTTTTTCTTAAGTGAGTCTCTTTCTCCAAAATTTGCATCATACTGGATTTTATGAACATGTTACCCTACTTGTAGAACTGATGAAATCTTTTCCTGATGTTTTTCAAGCCATTACTGAGGGGCGTATACCGAGATCAGAAAGGAAATGTCCACACTGTAAAGACGTCCAGGAGGACACCATCCATTATATTTTATTGTGCCCTTTATACAATGATATTAGGAAATGTCTGCTTTTGTCTCTACTTGCTGATGTTGGGTTTTTATCTAATCCTGAAAAATTAATATGGCTATTCCAGCAGACTAATGAGTCTCAAGCAGAAGAAGCCAGCCGCTTATCAGGCTGAGGTGCGAAGATCCAAATTCATTTCTAGTCTATCAGCACTAGATAGGTTATATATACTGCTTACCTGATCTTATACTTTATATATTTGTTTTGTTTGATTTGTTATTTATGGATCATGGCGTCAGCCAGTATCCGAATAAATTACAATTACTAGCTGATATTTTTTCACAAAACTGATAACTCACTAGGCTGGATCCTACATGCTGTAAGCCTTGTGCCTGAGGTGTGCACAGCTTGCGCGCACGCTGCATGTACTCCATGCACCAGTTCATGAGGCTTAGTATCAGACCCATTGGAAATTATTTATTATTTAAATAAGTAATACAAAATTGCAGTCTGTTTTTCTCTTTCTCAAAAAGAACTTAATAAATTCTACTACGACTGGGCCCACACATGTTCTGCAAGATTCCTTCTCCTTTCTACCAAGTGTCCATTTTCATTGAGAATAAATGTTATAATTAGTTTGTATAAAAATAATACGGGTTTACCAAGACTGGAAGATTTTCTTCATTTCCTAATTTAAGTTGGAAAAAGCATTGAAGGAAATTATTAAGTGCAAGAGACTCTGTGGCAGGCTGCCGGGTGCAATCCTCCCTCTAGCTCTCATGGCCTTACTCAGGGGAATTGTGTGGCAAGGCTAGCTAAACACAAGGCCCCAGGCGTTCCTTTGGGTTGGGCGAGGTGCACTCAGCTTGAGTCTTTTTCAAGCCTGCCCTCCTTACTGCCCTATAGGCAGTGCCACTCCTCCTGGGAAAAGGGGCCCAGCCCAACCAAAAGCACCTCTCAAGCCCCATAACCTGGTTTGCTCACACCTGATCTCCATGCTGTCTCCAGGCTGCGTTGGTGATGCTTGCTATGCCAATGTCCTGGGCTGTCAGCCCTCAGGTGCAGGCTTTACTTCAACCTACAATGAAACTGTTTCCTTCTCCTCACAGCCTCTCCTTTGCCAGTACAAGCTCTCAACCCCAGTCTGGTCTCCAGTCTACACTCCTCACTCTCTACTCCCTCTGCAATCTGGCTTCTCCACCTTTCTCTCCCACTGGCCTCTCAACAGGTGGCCATCAAGTGCCTCGTTAGTTCCCCATGACAGGGTTTCTTAAAGGGCCCACACCGACACAACCTCGCTGGAGCCCTCTCCCAGGGTGCTGCACCTGCAAGTCCCTGTGACTGTCACAGACTCCTTTATTGAGGCAACAAGGGGCGCAGCCAGAAAAGCTGCAAGGGCCTGATCCCCGCACAGTCAGCCCCATGGCAGGCAATCACCATCACCACACTGTGGGGAAACCTTGGGGAACTGGAAGGATGGTCATGGGGAAGCCGGGCGGGTCAGCCTCTGTTGGAGCTGCCGCCACGACCGGGGTGGGCCGCAGCACCGGCCACACAAGCGGGTGCCTGGGCCTGCCCTGCCTCCCTCCCCCAGCCCAACCAACATCCTGCCCCTGGCCGTGACGTGGCTGCACACAAGGGGTGCCTGCTGCTCACAGTCCCGCTGTAGAGCTCGCCACACAGCAGGACACAAGGGCCTAGTCACATGAGTTGCCCCGCTCAGGACAGCTTTACCCCATGTGGGGTAAGGCTGCTCCGCTACGCGGCCTCAGAATTTTTCCAAGGACATGTTGCGTTAACAGTCAGCTGTTCACCCCACCTCAGGGTGCAGGGGCGGGAACATGCTCTGCAATATGGTATTCTCCCCTGTCTGTGACCCAAAGCCAAACATATGCTTAACATCCTACTCTGTCAGCAGAAAGAGGCTGCAAAATCTATTTCTAAACCGTTACTTTCAGGATCAAAATCGTTTTGAAGTGTCTTATTTACCGCCACATTTTTTCCTATTTAATCTGGAGGGCAAAGCACTTGTATATTAAATTCTCTGGGGGTTTTTTCACACAAGGCACTCTCCACCCACCTCCCACCCGCTATAAACGTTACAGGGCACCCATAGGGCAACACTGCAGCCCTGCAACATGGGTGGTGGGTGGACAGTGGGTAGTGGGTGCTGGCTGCCACTGCTTTCTGCTGCTTGCTGCTCCTCAGGACCTGCTCCTACTGCTGCTGGGGAGCCAGGTCCTGTTGCTCCTGGTTTTGTCACTGCTCCCCAGGTCTGGTGAGTCCAGCTCATGGGTAGTTGCTGGGTGGGTAGTGGGTGGAGAGTGTCGCGTGTGAAAACAAACTGCGTGCGAAGGAGCTGGTCAGTCTCTGTATCTGCAGAGGTGCACATAGTTCTATCTGGAAGTCATCCACACACAACGTTCAAATTTTACTTGTTGGTTTAGTGAAGCAGACGGCAGCATTTACCAAGAAGGAGGATTTTCCTCTCACAGTCTGTGGTTCCTCCCTTTTCCTCTGCCAAGGCAAACTATGTGACTGGAATAAAAGTGGAGCTGAAAAAACCCAACATCCAGATAGAAAACATAAACAAGCAATGTGACATGGAAACTTTGGATGCTAGTACACATTATACCTTCTGTGTGTTCCAGATTACAAACATAGGAGGTTGTGTACACACAACAGCTCGTGGGTAGCCAGCCGCCACTCAGCAACTACCCATGAGCTGCTGGGGGTGAACTTACCAGACCCGGGGTGCAGTGACAACACCAGGAGCAACAGCACCTGGCTCCCCAGCAGCAGCAGGTCCTGAGGAGCAGCGAGCAGCAGAGAGCAGTCACAGCCCCCCCCCCCCCAACATGCCACTGCTTGCTGGGACTCAGGGGAGAGGCCGCAAGAGAACGGCTGCAGGGGCAGCTCTCCACTACCACCATACTTTCCCCACTTGTCCTGGTTTATACAGCTGGTGTAAACAGCTGTCACAACAGCTACGTGCTGGTGCTTCCCCCATATGTTTGGCCTGGATGCCCATTCAGACCCACCATATGGGGCAAGCAAGTAGTCAAAGAGTAGCTTCAGAATTAGGTTTAAAATACATATTACGCTGGGTGAGTGTTCTCAGCATGAAACATTCACGGAGCACAATGTTTATTAGCAACCCTCAAGGTGGGTCAGTGCAGTATCCATGCATGTTATGTTGACAACTGCTTCATATGCTATTTTCCCTGCATTTTGTCACTAAGTAGTTGATTGTTAGTATGGCAGTTTGGATACTACAGTCAGGGACCCATATTCGCTGCATTTTCCACATTGGCAGCAGTGAACATAAGTCCCCAACTACAGTTAATACAATCTGTGGCCTCATCTACCGATGTTAATGAAAAAGCTCACAAAGACTTCAGTGGGCTTTGGATCAGGACCTTCCTTCAGAAATGAGCACACATGAAAAACAGAGTCACTCATCTTACCGACAGGATGTGCTTATTGCATTGCATAGCAACTGTCTTCTAGTTGTTTAGCATAGGTGCTGGTCACAACTGGAGTACGGTGTTCTGTGCGAGGAGGGGTGTGGTAGAACGGTCTCGGGTGGCAGGGACTTTTGACGCCGCTGCCTATACGCAACCACCACCAGAAATTTTTGTTTAAAGAGTGTAAGAAGGACTTCTCCTCTTGTGGAGCTTTACATTTATTTATTTATTGGTTTTTTTGTTTTGGTTGTATTGCTTTTCTCGTTTAAAGACGGACTTCAGCTGGCCTGTAAGTCTCCCGGGAAGCCATGCCTAGCTACGTCCAGTTTCAGGGCTTTTAGGTGAGCCCAGCGCCTGCAGCACGTGTGTTCTGTGTGAGTAGAGGTGTAGGAGAACGGCCTCGGGCGGCAGGGACTTTGCTGACGCCGCTGTCTACATGCAACGACCACCAGGATTTTTTGTTCTAAGAGTGTAAGAAGGACTTCTCGTCCTGTGGAGCTTTATAATTATTTATTTTTGTCCTCCACACACACACACCCCACCCTTTCCCCCTTCAGGAGCCAAGTTTTGCCACAGCCAGCCCTGCAAAGAGCGAGGCATTTACGAGGAACTAATGAAATTATTAAACAAGCAAACCAGGACAAGGCTCCACCAGCCTGAAAGGAACTGACAGGTCTCGGCTGGGATTCCATCAGGACCGGGAGCCTTATTCTTTTTCTGCATCTGTTGTGCTTTAACTATAAGTCTTTCCTACTGTTGTATGTAACCACAAAGATATGAGTGTGCTAACAATGCATTGTTTATTAGTTAAGCCAAATAAACAAATTCAAGTTTTGGAAAGTATATTTACGCTTCGAAAAAACCAGTGCCTAACCATCTTGTAAAAATATATATATAAGTGAAATTCTGCACAATTCAACAAGGGGCACAATTCACGGTGCTGGTTTTGACCTTTAAAGCCCACACAGTCTGGGCCCCAGGTATCTGAAAGATAGCCTGTCCTTCCATGTCCCACTGCGGCCTGCGATTGGCCATGACTGCCTCCCTGTGGGTACCATCTGTTGACCTTGTTCATACAAGGGCTCACAAGGGGACATTCTCAGTTGCTGCCCTGGTGCTTTGGAAGTCCCTTCTCCTGGAGGTTTGTTTGAGCCCGAAACTGAGCATCTTCCGGAGGCAGTGCAAGACTTTTTTATTTGAAAAGGTATTGGCAGGTGGGGATGGGGATTTACGGTGGTTTGGTGGGTGGTTTTGAGGTAGAGGTTTGAAAGAGGGGGTTGGGTGGGGAGGTAGTTTTGGGTGGGTTTTGTGGGGGTTTATATATTTTCAATATTTTTTATGAATTGGAAGCTGTCCTGAGCCTCAGGGAAGGGCGGCAAATAAATTTAAATAAATAATTCTGCAGCCATAACCCTTTCAGTAATCTGCAAGTCTGTTTTATTTTAAGAGCAATTCTGTTCAATTTTATACACATTTGTCAAACAAGAGGAAGGCATTTACAGATATTATACACTTAAGGTGAAAATCTGCTTTTAATTCTCAAGCAGACATTAAATGGAGGGGGAACCAAAGATAATCCACAGTGAGAACAGAAATCTCTTAAGTATTAACCTTATTTTAAAGGAGATAATTTCACTTGTATTCCTTGGATCAAATTTGATTACTCTTTGTGTAAGTGTTTGTGGGATTGAGTGATCCATGAACTGTAGACTGCTGAGGAATGAATCAACAGTTCTTCCACTGCACAGAAAATCCTGCACCAAAATTTAAGACAATAAATGGAGAACAACGTACCCAAATGAAACTGTAAGGCAACTTTCATTAGACAGATCCTTGAAGAGATGGAACCACTACCCATCTTGTAAAATGTGTTCTGGAATCCAATAACGATAAGTAAAAGGAATAGTGAAATACATGTCAGATGCTGGTACCATGGGACACTCAGCGTGGCACAAACCTCTTGGTGTCACCCTGAAAAGTCTTCATCATTCCTAGTATGGTATGACGAAGAGGAGCTTGTCTCTTCCTCCCCATAGCTGCTGGTGGGGATGGCTCCAATGTGTGGGTGAGGATCATGGAAAGGGTGCGTGCGCACGCACACACACACACTATAGTGCATGGGTCTATCTAGGCCTGGGGTGAAGAACCTCAGGTCTAGGGGGCAAACTGTGGCTAGTTTTTATGTGGCCCCTTTCCAGTTCCAATTCCCTAAGCACTGAAAACTGAGCTCAGGGTACGGGAACAGAGATAAGGGCATGCACACAAGGATAGGGGACAGATCCATGATGTGGATCCACCTCTGCCTGAGCCCACCCCTTAAACACTCCCGTCTCTAACTTCCTTTTATGTAGCCCTCAGACCTTTGTACTAATTTTCAAGGTGGCCCCTGTGAGAGGAAAAGCTCCCAATCCCTGGTCTAGTCATTTCATTGTAGGCAACTGATAGCATTTGCTTTAGAAAGAAAGGGGACAGGGCATGTGATGGCAAGGTATTTGGGTAAGGGGTATAAAAAAGGGGTCTTTGTATTGTCAACTGGCATTTCTAGGAAAAAATATTACGATAGGGAGGATTATCTTATCCAGAGTGACTTACTACTACTAATAATCATTTCTATACCACTACTAGGTGTACACAGCGCTTTACAGTCACAGATTTTTGGACAATCTAAGATGGACACGGGTGAGGGGAACACAGGAAAAAACAGACATGCTTTTCCCCATTTGACCTATGGGGAACTAAGGCTGAGAGTTAGCGACATGCCCAAGGCCACCTAGTGAGTTCATGGCTAGGGCAGGACTTGAACCCTGGCTTCCCAGATCAGAGCTCATTCAGACGTGCTTTTAAATTGCACAGCAGCGGCGGCATCGTGCAATTTAAAGCACCGCGCACTTCCGGGTTGGTGTGAACGCACCGAGTGCGCACATTTCAGCCTAACCCGAACTGTTGGAGTGCGGTTTTAAAAACAGGTTAGGCTGAAATGTGCGCACTCGGTGCATTCACACCAACCCGGAAGTGCGCGGTGCTTTAAATCGCACGATGCCGCCGCTGCTGCTGTGCAATTTAAAAGCACGTCTGAATGAGCCCTTAATAGCCAGGGCTGGCCTTGGCCATACCTCCTTCCTCTCATGCCAGCAGCAACTCTTGCATGAAGCAAGACGGGATCCCAGCAACCTTGAGAAGCGATGTTAACCGTTTGGAGGAACGTAAGGGATTAGGTCAGTCCTCCCAGGTTTTGTGGAGTAGAGACAGAAGGTTAAACTGAGCTGGGCAAACTATTACTGGATGCATAATGTCCATATAGTTAGTTAAATCACATTCCAATGCATCATCTTTCTTTCCATAGTGTGGGGGACTATGAGCACATAACACTTGAGTGGGGCTCGTTCAACTCAGAGATGTGCTGGTCATGGAATAATTGCTGTAAGCTACTGGAAATATTATGGAGTCCTGTTTAATTGTCACAGAAAGTGTGACCACACTATGGTTACAGTCAACTGAGTTTTTCCATTATATAAACCCTGATTTTCAAAGATGAATCTCGGCTGTTTCAAATTAAATGAAACTAAAACCTACAATATAAATGACACTTAGGTATTTTACATATACTTTTTCATAATCCAGCTATTTAAGATATTTTTTCTTTTCTAGAAATTTATTTATTTATATTTATTTATTGACTTAAATTTCTTGGCTGCCCTCTCCTGTCGCAGCAGCTCGGAGCGGAGCACCGCACACCATAAGGTATAAAACACTCATAAATACATAATATAAAAATATAATCTGAAACCATAAAACAACATAGGCAGAGCCAAAAAATCCCCTCTCTCGCCCAACGCCTGGCAAAACAGCCAGGTCTTACACGGTCTTCAGAAAGAGGAGAGGTCCGGAGCCTCCGTCAGGAGGAAGTTCCACAGCCGCGGTGAGGCCACCAAGAACACCCCCCTCATTGTCACCAACCGGGATACCCAGGAGACTCTAAGGGAGGCATCCCCGGCCAACCACAGGGCCCGGTCATGAGGCAATCTCGCAGGAACATGGGGCTCAGGCCATTTATTTTATTAGATTTTTATGCCGCCCCCTCCTGCCTTCACAGCTCAGGGCAGCTCAAAACGTCTTAAAATAGAACAGCATAAAAACATTTAACACAACCAATAGTAAAGCTAAAAACAAAAAACCAAAAGTATCCCCCCCATACCCACCCAAACCCCCAGTCTCACCCACCTCCCTCACCAAAGGTCTAGCAAAACAGCCAGGTCTTACAATGTTGTCAGAAAGAGGGGAGGTTCGGAACCAGGCAGATCTCTACCAGGAGGAAGTTCCACAGCCGTGGTGTGGCCACCGAGAACACCCTCCTCATTGTCGCCACCCAGGAAACCGCAGGGGTCGATCCAGAACCCAGGAAGTGAGGCAATCCTGCAGATAGGTGGGGTCCAGACCATTAAGAGCTTTACAGGTCAGAACCAACACTTTGAATCGAACCTGGTACACTATAGGCAGCCAGAAGCACTGATGGAATGTGCTCTCAATGACCCATCCCTGTCGGGAGATGGGCCACCACATTCTGCACCAGCTGCAGTCTCCGGACAGTCACCAAAGGTAGCCCCACGGAGAGCGTGTTGCAATAGTCCAATCTTGAGGTAATGAAAGCATGGATGATGGTAGCCATGTCAGTGGCCGAAAGCCATCACACCAGTAACTGGAGAAATGCTCCCCTCGCCATGGCCTCTACCTGGACATCTAGGCAAGAGTCACGAGTCAAGGAGCACCCCCACACTACGGACCTAAGGAGCCAATGGAGAGCAGACCCCGTCAACGATGGGTGCTACCACTCCCTCAGCCCTACCCACCAGCATCACCTCTGTCTTGTCAGGATTCAGCTTCAGATGATTCACCCTCATCCAGTCCCCTATAGCCACCAAACACCAGGTACGCACAAAGACTGCTGGGTCTGTTGAAAAGACAGGTAAAGTTGGGTGACATCAGCATACTGATGACACCGCACACCGACCCCTCAAACGACCTCGCCCAATGGCTGCATATACATGTTGAACAGGAGAGGGAAAAAGACAGAACCTTGCGGCACTCCACACATGAGGTCCCTGGGAGAAGATGAACAAATCACTCGGCACCACACACTGAGTTCTTCCAGTCAGGAAAGAGCAGAACTATTCAAGAACAGTTCTGCCCACCCTGACACGGTCCCGCAAGCAGATCACCAACATCTCATGGTCAATGGTATCAAATGCAGCCGAAACATCTAACAGTATCAACAGGGTCAAGCGACCCTTGTCCAACTTAAGGCTAAGGTCATCGACCAAGGCCATAAGTGCAGGGGCGGCCCCTCCCCCAGGGCATTGGGGCAGCTGCCCCCCCAAGTCTCCCAAATACCTCAGGGGTTCCCCCCCCACGCTTGCTGGCGAGCCAGAAGCTGGTCCTCAGCTGATTGTCTCAGGCTTTGTTTACATTGTATCTCTCCTCATAGAGAGCAGGATGAGTCATATGTAAACAAACCCTGCAGCGAAAGAACTCTGCAAGGGGAGGAGGGGAAGGGGAGTCAATCATCATCCTCCTGCTGCTCCCCCCTCCCTCTAGCTTTCCACTCACTGACCAGAGAGCTAAAGGGAGGCGGGGACTTAGAGAATGTCTCCCAAGCCCTCAGGAGCACAATGCTTTCTGGGGGATTAGGGAGGGAGTGGGGGAGGTGCCATGTGCTCCTTGGCTGGGTTCCTATGGAGAAACCCAGCCAATCAGCAAGGCCTAGGGGGCGTGTCCGGGTGCCTTTTCAAAATGCTCTGGCCACCTCATAGCTCCTTTTCCTCCCCCTGGCCCCTCCTCTACCAGAGTGGGAGGGAGGGAGGGAAAGAGCTGACTCTTCCCTGCTCCTTCATCTAGGTTCAGTAGAGGGGAGGGGAAAGACATCAGAGTCAGACTAGAGAGTGATCAGGAGGTTTCATCCTTTCAGAAACCTGGTAAGTTTTGAAAAAGCAAATCCCCTGCCCCAATTTGTGCACTGTTTGTTTGCTTGCTTGTGCTTTTAATCTTTTGTCCTCTTCAATCCCTGCAATGGATGGTTTTTCTGCTTGAGTTTGGATTTTTCTGTGAAGGTTGCAGCAACAAGCATGTCCAGACCCCTGCTAGTCATGTGCTTTTTCTGGTTTGTGTGTGTGTGTGGAGAGAGACTGGGGATATAGGGCTGGAGGAGGGGTGCGGAGGAGTTTGGGGTGCAGATAGGGGGTACTTGGGGTAGCTGTGCTGGGGTGCTGAGGAACTGGGGTGCAGGGAGGTGATGCTGGGGGTGACTGTTGGGGGTGGAGGG
>QEPC01004521.1:3501142-3623371 GCA_003113815.1 Sphenodon punctatus
CTTCCTGGGCACATCCCACCTGGGAGGGGGCTTAGAAGCAGAGATCAGGAAAGGTTAAAGTGACACTCACACTAACTTACTATCTCTACTCCCAATGCCCCTAGTGGTCATTAGGGTTTGTTGGTGCAAAAGGTGATGTCATCTGGAGCTGTTTTTCCAACAGTGCTGAGGGATTTGAGGTGCAGGGAGATGATGCTGGGGTGGCTGTGTTGGGGGGCAGAGGGCTTTGCGGTGCAGGGAGTGGTGCTGGTGGTGACTGTGCTGGGAAGCTGAGGGACTTGGATGCTGGGAGGCAATGCTGGGGGTGCTTGGGGTAGGTCTACTGGGGTGCTGGGGGCTGGCTGTGCTGGGTTGTTGAAGGGTTTGGGGTGGAGGGAGGTGATGCGGAGGATGACTGTGCTGTGCTCCAACACACATGCAACAAGTCCCTTCTTTCCGAAGCAGTATTCTTGCCCTCTGCTGCGTGCGTGCGTGTCTTGCCCCCCGTTGCCCTGGCTCCGTCCCTAGACTCGTCGGCCTTACTGCCCCTCCAACCTCAAAACCCACCAGCCGCCCCTGCATAAGTGCAGTCTCAGTGCCAAAACCCAGATAAAAGCCACTCTGCAAAGGATCCAGAAAACTGACATGGTCCAGATGCCCCTGAAGCTGCCGAGTCACCACCTGTTCAATGATCTTTCCTAAAAAGGGAAGGTTAGAACCAAGCTGATAGCTGGCCAAGGCGTCAATGTCCAATGATAGTTTTTTAAGTAGATGCCGCACCACCATCTCCTTGAGGCAGTCCGGCACCTTGCCCTCCCTGAGGGAGTCACTGACTACCACAGCGAACAACGGCCCCAATGTCTCCCGATTGGCCTTAACCAGCTGGGACAGGCATGAATCTAATTCACAAAAGGTGACCCTGACAGCCTCCAGGACATCCGCCGCATCAGTGGGCAACATAAACTGAAACTGATCCCACAAAACAGGACAAGACAGGACTTCAATCACCTCTGGTTCTCCCATTGTCACAAGTACGGTGTCGAAGTCGTGGTGAATTCGAGCAAGTTTATCCACAAAGGAGTCCACAAAAGTGTCACAGCGATCACTGGAAGATACCAGTTCCAGGCGGAGGGAGACTGGACTGACCAGTCCCCTCACCACCCAGAAAAGCTCAGCTAGAAGCAACTTTGCAGATGCTAGGAGTGCAAAGAACCTCTTTGCTGCACAGGTATGCAAACTGACTATGTCGCAACCAGTCAGCTTCAGTACGAGAACGACACCACCATCACTCTAACCACCTTCTGTCTCATTTCATCCGCCACAGATCATCTGTAAACCAGGGGGACCTTGTTGTCAGCAGTCAGGGAGCAGACGCCTAGGAGCCATTCGGTCAATGGCCTTGGTTAGCAGAGTATTCCAAAAGGTCATCAAGTGAACGGTCGTTGAAAACGGTCGTTGAGATCGGAGGCTAACTCCTCTTCGGTTCCGTAAGTTTCTGCGGGCGAACCAAACGAGCTGGTTCTGCATTTAGATAGCAAGGTGGTGTTAAACTCATTTAAAGATACAGCGAACAGTGGAAAAACCATTTAACATTGTAAGTCAAGCCATCCTCTTTCCAGTTGAAAAAAATAAAATTAAAATTATGAATAGTATTCTTCCTCCCCCGCTCTAAATCCAATCCTCTTCATGGAAAAGATGTACGTAAGTAGGAAAATATTTACATTGCCATGGACTTTATTTTTAAAATCCCTTTTTTTAAAAAGTAGCCATACACACCCTTTCCTTACTTCCCTCCAGCTTATGTGGAAGATAACATTGCCAAAGCACTGCCAAAACAAGGATATATCATGAAAAAAAAAATACATGTGAAAAAATAAATAATAGGATCAGGGCAGCACGGTACAGATAAATAAGACATGAATAAAGATGACTGAGTTCACTAATATTAAGAAGTAGAATTACCACCACCTCAAAGTTTCTCAGATTCTATTTTGAACTCTATCGCCAACTTGCTATTTGATACTAGCTGGCTATGGCCTAGGCTAGACTTGTGTCTGAATAAACATTACTAGTAGTATTTGATACCAGATTAACTAAATGGAAAAACCTGCAGGTTTCAAAAGACGTTAAGCTACGACATTCACCCGCAACATGTACTAACATACACTCTCAACAATCCAAAACCAAACACCACAAACCATGGGATTGACCAGTTAAGCACAGCACCTCAAAAGTAACTTCTTTATACTAACGTACACTACAAACAATACAGTTTCACTCAGACTAACAACATCCAACAAAAAACACATACTGCCAGACAAGCCTAACAAAAAAACCTTGTTCCTCCATCCTAACATGACAAACATATAGAACACTAACAAGATGCAACAGCAATTAAAAACCTGAAAAGCGCACCAATAACCCACATTTTAAGTATATCCACTACACAAAACCCCCACAAAATACACCATCTAACTACTCCATAAATATTAACACAATAATCAAACAAATCACAAAAAAACTGCCACTGAAACTATCAAAACCACCCCATACATACCTTCAAAAAAACCAACAACCCCGCCCCCCCCCAAAAACCCAACAACTCACATGTGAAGCAATAAACAGGTAATGCATAAAGGTAAAAAGATTGACGGAGTAGATTAACTGCTGGCGAATCACATTGTGTGACTGAGTAATTTCAGTATACTTTTTACTTTGAGATATTAACTGAAATATTTTCATAATAATATATGAAAACTGGAGGTACTGAGAGTCCTTCACCAGGAGTTAATCTACTTCATCAATGTGTTCGTCTTTATAGGTTATCTGTTTATTGTTTCATATGTGGTCTTTTTTTCCCCAGGTACGTATGGGATTGTTTTGGTACTTTTAGTGGCAAATTTATGGTAATTTGCTTGGATATTGTGTTTCTATTTGTGAAATAGTTAAGTGGTGTATGTTTATGATATATTTTTGAACAATGTCATTTTGTGTAGTGGGTATAACTGGAGTGTGGGTTACTGGTGTGCTTTTAAAATTGCTGCTGTATCTTGTTCATGTTCTATATGTTTTTCCAGTTATGATGGAAGATGATGGGGTTTTTTCCATGTGGTCTGGAGGTATGTGGGGTTTTATCATCTTTTTGTATGTGAGAGTTACATCGGATGTTGTTAGTCTGCGAGTGAAACTGTATTGTTTGTAGTGTATGTTCATATAAGGAAGTTATTTTTGAGCTGCTGTGCTTAACTGGTCATTTCCACGGTTTGTAGCATTTAGTTTTTTGGACTGTTGCAAGTAAATGTCGTAGCGTAATGTTTTATTTAGTTAATTTTCTTGTTTTGTTCTGGCAGTTCTTTTTAAAGTGTTTCTTTGTACATGTGTATTGTGAGTAGCAAATGTTATCATTTGTTTGGTTGTTGGTTTCTTAAAGAAAGTAATGTTTGTGGTGTTTTGTTTTTAAAGAATTGCAGAAGTTTGCATTTATTGATTTCTTACGTGAAGACATACATAGTAGAAAAGAAACATTTATTTATTAATTAAAACATTTTATATCCCACCCCTCCTGCCAAAGGCAGCTCGAAGCAGCTTACAACATATAAACATACACTTATAAAAATACAAAAAAACCATAAACATAAAACATCTAAAAAGGGGGGAGAAGAGGAGAAAAAAGGGAGAAATCATCCCCCCAGGAAAAGAGGAGGGAGGAAATAAATACCACAACGTTATGATCCTCCATAAATATAAAACCCCACCCTCACCCATCTCCCTTATCAAAGGCCTGGCAGAACAGCCTGGCAGAACACTGACGTCGAAAAGAGAAGAGATCTGGGGCCAACCGGGTCTCTACCAAGAAGGAGTGCCACAGCCTCAGCGAAGTCACCGAGAACGCCCTCTCCATAGTTGCCCCTGGGATACCTGGGGGACTTTGAGAAGGGCGCTCCTTGTTGATCGCAGGGGCCGATCCAAAGCACAGGGATTGTAAATTGGTGAAATGCGCTCCTCGCCACAGCTCCAACCTAGGCATCTCTCACCACCTCCCTATGCGCACACACACCCCTCCCAGTTATGGAACGGCTGTCTGCAAACTGTGCACCAAGAAGATTCTTTTGGACTCTGAGTCCAAGTCCTCTCTAATTGCAAGACTTTTACAAAATGGTGACTGGCTGCAATTAAGAGTGTTCTGCAACTTCTGGCACCTTAGAGGGGAGCTGCCGAGAACCCCTTTGCAGAGCTGGGTTCACTGGAACTCTCTGCCTTGGAAGAACATTCAAGTAGTTTCTTTGAAGTCGTGGGACAGTAGCTGTATGTATGTACACTCTGGACTCTGAGTGCTCTTCTTCTTCCTTGATCATTGTTTTTGTCCATGCCACACGCAAATTGTGGACCAGTTCAGAGCTACTGTGGGACTCAATTGGTAAATGTCTCAATGTGTTGTGGCGAGACACTGGGGAGCTACTGCAGAACCCTTCTATGCACTGTCTGCCTCCCTTCCCGATTTTTCCCAATGGACAGTCCAGCCTGTTTTCTCGGGCAGAGAAGGGGTGTGAGGGACAAGCTATGACATGTACTGAAGCTGGCTACGGCATCCTTTCACTATTGTCAGGTACACTCCTGTCAGTCAATCGGAGCAGATGGAATACTATCGGACAGGACAGAACTGCTAGTGTGTGCCTGTGTGGTCAATGAGCATGCATGAAGCTTAGTTTTTATTAAGGTTTTTAAAAAATCTCTCCAGCACCACCACACCAAATCATACAGCAAAAAGTATTAACATGCCTGCCCAGAATACATATATCAATATTCAAGCCTCAAATGTGAACGCAACCAAAGATATAGATAGGCATAAATACAAGCCTTTCCAGCGATTTTACATCAAAACAAAAAACTCAAACCAGGTGTGTAATTTCAATGCTTAAAGTGAAAGGGAGGGTTGTAGCTTAACATACAGCCGTTGCTGTGGCTGCATAATAAGTCACTTCATTTTTCCATTTTTGTTTCCCTGATCTGCTCATTTCCCCCTATACTTCACGGGTATGCCGGGAAGATTATAGAAGGGTCAAAAAGCTTCACTGATGTCTGGACACGGTTTTGAATACATAAAGTACTATATAAATGATAAGTATCATCATCACACAGGCTCTTCACCTCAAGCCTACACCAGCTAAAATTGCTGTATTAACTCCATAATTACTTGATGGGGGTACTCTTCATGGCATCGCATAAAGACTCTTTTCTTTAAAGCATTTCTACTCTGACCATGAAAGCTAAATATTTTCTTAAGAAATGAGAAGCAATCTGCACATAAGACCCATGCCAGCACAATGCATCTTCCTAATGCATACTCAAACCTGGGCCCTGCTTATCTGCGGGACCGCCTCACTCCCCATGTGCCCATGCGACCCTTGAGATCGTCCGTGGGAGCCTTTTTGGAGGTTCCCCGCGGGCAAGGCGAGTGGCCACCGATGTTAAATCTTTTTCGGTGGCCACCCCTGTGCTGTGGAATTTGCTCCCGGAGGAAGCTCGGTTGGTTCCCACTCTCCTGCTGTTTCAGCGTGTAAGACCTGGCTGTTCCATCAGGCTTTGGCGAGGGGTAGGGGTGGGGGGTTTCCCCACATTGCATTGTATTTTTAAATTATTATTATTTTTTAATTTACTGAGTGTTGTTCGCCGCCCCAGGCTGCCCTGTGGGCAGGAGGGGCGGGATATAAATTTTAAATAAATAAATAAATAACTCAAGAAGATTTAGAAGGTTTTTGACCTCTCTTAGAAGCCACTAACAAAGTAACTGGGATGAGCGTGACTCATCTGGGCCTTTCAACCTGCTCACAATACACTATGGGCTTTTGGACTTGGACTCATCAACAGTATAAATAAAAGGTCCAACTGGAAAAGGTACATCTATTCTGAAGAGGGAAGAGCTATTATTGATAAAGCATAACTGCAGCATTAACATGAATCAGGCAAAATCTGCTCTTGGTATTCCTACCTGAAACTGTTTTTAAAAGAACCAAGAATGCCTCCATGTCTTCTGCTAGTTCAGATACAATGGGCATTACCATTTGCCAAAAGCAATTCCCCAACAAAAATCCTCAACAATATGGATAATAAAAATATCACATTTTCCACAGGGACAGCTCTGTGATTCTATGACCACCACCTTACTGTGCTGATTCTCTCCTGTATAGATCTACAAGTTCTTTCATCCAACCCCTCATCTAAACCTTCCTCTTCAAACCAGTGTACTACTTTTTTTGCACTTCACTTTTTTTCCACATCCTATTAAGGACATTCACTCCAAGGTTTCATGTTAAAATGTTAACTAACAAAAGTTCAGAGAAGCTAAACAAATGCAAATGTCACGAAAAGGCCATTGCATGGTATTTCAGGTTATAATCCTCGCCCTCTCTCATCCTTTGTTAATTGTCATCCCATATTAGGTTAGGTCTAATTAACAGTATACAGTCAATATTTTTCCCATTTGTAAAACAGCATGTGTGCTTAAACCACCATGGGAGGGTCGCAGGAGCAAAGACAGGAACTGTGCTGAAGCAGGAAGGTCATTTTGGAGGAGATTTTGGAAAAGATTCACAGAAAAATGGATCATAAACATGTTTTATATAACATGTTTAGGCCCTTAAGAACAACTTAGCTTAACTGCTACATCACTTTGGCGCTTATCGTAGGGTGGAAGAATGACTTTGAAAGAGTGTGTTTGGAAATTTATGTTGATTCCTAATTTGAAGAGCAAGAAAGATGCAAAAAGGTGGTGATAGCGGAAGAATACGACCGGACTGAAGTAGACTTCAAAGTTGTAGATATAAACAGGACCACTTGCATTTCCTAGTACTTAGCACAAAATAACCATGTGCTTGACTTGGTTACTACTGCAATTCAAGCAATGATGAAAGTAAAATTCATGCATGTCTACTCCACATTTAATTCTTTGCCATATGACCCCAGATACTTACATAAACTAACAAAACAATGAGCTAAAGAAGCACTATAGACAAAGGCTAGAGTAAGAGGTTTGTGGATCGTGACCAACGTCTTCAAACAAACAACAATTTTGAACAGGAATATAATATGTTCAGAATTAAAGCTTACAAATTATTATTAGCACTATTTCAAAGGCAAGTACTGAAATAGTATTTAGAAATTTTTTTATCCTCTTGCACTAACTTGACCAGCAGCTGGATGTCTACACATTCATACAAAGTCCTTGATATATTTGAATGACAGTTTCTGATAAAATTAAAGATTTAGTTGATAAGTGATAATCTCTTGCAGACGCACCAAAGGACACACGACACAAGGGCTGGGTTTTAAACAGTTGCACTATTTATTAGGTCTGATCATAATTAAAATCAGGTGGGGGAAATCGCCTATTGTGATACGGGTCAAGTACTTGAACTTTGTCAAACATACAGCAACTCAGGTGTGGTTTCGACATACCTTCAATTACCACCCCACTCATGAACACAACATCTCCCCCTCTGTGGCCCCTGCCACGGGTGAGGGGGACCAAAGTCCTTCTGGACTGAGTAAAGATGAGGGCACCTGCTGACGGGGGATCATACCTGTCCCTACCGCCCTCGCTGGCAACCCCTCCCAGGAAGGCTACCCCGCCGCTGGCCATACCCTGCTTTTCCGGAGTGGGCCTCCCCATCTCTTAAGGAGATGAATCATACTTATGGTCTTTCTAATCTACTTTAACCTGCAGTACTGGACCCCTGCCAGAGTGCGACAATATGTGAAACAGGCACACTATCACCCTAGTTCTAGGAGGCAAACCAATTGGTCGAATGCCCAGCACTGTGAGGAAGGTAAAAAACGAGAACTCCCTTAATATGGCCAAATTAGGATTCCCTTAAACATTCCTTCCTGGTCCCAATGGCAACCGGTACGGCCCCGCAGTGCATGGGGGAGGGGAGGGTGGGTGCTGTTTCTGTTAGGCTCCAGCCCGCAACTGGGGCTAAGGCCACGGAACGCTGAATGTGTGCCCCGCCCAGTCGGGCGTGACCCACGTGACTAGTTTAGCCTATCAGTGCCCGCCGGAGTTGCCTAGCAACCCCAGCAGGGTTCTAGCTTCCCGCCCCATGCAGCCGCCTCTTTTCCCGCCTCGGGGTTCTGTAAACCCCGAGATGGGGAAACAGCCCAGTCGTCCTGTCCCCCTCCTAGGCGGGTGCGGCACTAAGTACTGGACCCCTACCACTAAGAGGTCGCCGGGACTACCCAGACAAGCCCGACCCCCACCTCCTACATTTGTCTGACCCCCACCTCCTACATCTTCTCATATACCAGTGCCAACGTATATTTTAGGGCTGCCAAGTAACAATTGTTGCCCTCAGGTGACAGGAGAACCCCGTCCCGGCAATACAGCTCGAGGCGCTTATGCGACAAGGCATAGTTGCCTACAGGCACTCCACCCAGGCCTGTGAGCCACCTGTCCACGTCCTCATTGATGGTTCCCCGGCCCTATCGATCTTTCTAGGGTGCACCCCCTTGCACCATGTCATACGCTTGACCAGGTTTGTCCATATGATGAGGGCAGATGGGAAAAGCTTCTTGATCTCCCACACGTCCCGCTTGATGCTCCTGATCAGTTGGACGCCTGTGAGGCAGGGCATGTCGTTCTCGCCCAGATGTAAAACGAGGACATCGGGCGGGAGACCCCCTCAATACTCCTCGTGGGCTGGCAGGAGTTGGTGCCACCTCATACCGCTATGGCTTTTCCAGCGTATCTCTGCTTGCGCCGACAAACCCAGCTGTGTTCCCCACCCAGTCTGGTCTGCTGCTCTGCCCGCCCAGCGCACCAGACTGTGGCCGATAATCCCGACCTGCTTCCAACGACGTGGGGGAGCACCCGAGGGAACAAGGTGAGAATTAAGACTGGTCGTGGGAGGGGGTGTGCCGAACATAGGCTTGGAAAGCCCCTGAACGCCAGCAGCCCAGTGTCCGCATACCCTGCTTTGACATGGCGGCTGCTGCTGTGAAGCTGGCAGTTCCTTTGCAGAATGAGAGGTATGCCTTGATCGCCTGAACTGGTCATAACCCCAGGCATAGAGGCCCTGCTTGGCCTGACCACCTGCCCTCTCCCTCTCTGGTCAGTTTGAGCGGCGAACGCGCAAGACTATGGCAGCCGGCCCACTGCTGACATCGCTGAGCAGAAGCGCCCTACCTGTGGTGTCCTTGGCTGATTAGGCTATGAGTTTGCTCACACGAAAAGTCCTGAAGAGTGCTAGCTCAAACAACAATTTAAACAAAGCAAACTGATAACCATCAAGACAAATGTGGGGAAGCATCCCGCACATGTGCAGCAACAAAGTCGGGGCAATGGGGGACTGCTGGTCCGGGGTACAACCTTGCTCTCCGGACCAGCTCTCTATTAGTTGCCTAGCGATAAAACCCCTGTCTGGAGGGGGGTGTCCTGTGAGGTTATTCACAAACCTGAGTGCCGCCAGTTTACCAATTGGGTGTCAATGATGTGGACAACAGCTTGGTTGTCACACCAGAACAGCACTGTGTGGTATTCAACTCGGCTGACCAGAGATGGATGGCCAGTACAACGGGCAAAAGGTACAGGCCCTCTCCCCCTCCCCAGTGAACTCGGGAATCCCAACCCAGGAAGTGGGCCAGGGCGTCCAGCGTCAGGAGTCAGGGACATACCACAGGACCAAACAGGCCGGCCCGAAAAGCTCGAGGAAACTGAGATCCCTGGTGATCCCCGAGTTGCTCCATTCGGATGGCCAGGGTGCTGCCGCACACCTGTCTCTGAAGAATAAACCGAAACCAAAGCCGCCACCTCTGTCGAAGTGCACTGGAAGCACAGCCTCCAACAGGAGCTGGTCCCGCCAGAAACTGGTTCCACTGAAACTGGGCCAAAAAGCTGGCCCAGGTCTCTAGGTCCTCCTTCATTTCCTTGGTGAGCCCACTATGATAGTGGGGGAGGTGGATTACCCACGAGCTTGGCATAGAGATGGGACAGGAAAGCTTGCCCCGGTACCACCACCCTACATGCAAAATTCAGGCTCCCCCAGCAACGACTGGAGATGGCGGACCGTACCCTTAGCTGCTCTCAGGCACTCCTCTGACTCTCGCAAAGACTGAACTAGAAATGGAGCACCCCATTGGCATGGCCTTGTCGTAATAGTACCAGCCACTGAATTGGAAACCTAGCAGATGGAAACTTTCAGGGTGAACTGGGAGGATGCGGAACACCCACTTGATGTCCCTCTTTGCCAATATGGGCCAGGGCCAACTTGCCTAACCAGGTCCACTGCTGAGTCAAACCATGCATGGCAAACTGAAGTAAGTTATCTGGGATGGCATCATTTACTGAGCCGCCCTGGGGGGCGGGGGACAGGAGGATGATTGAATCTGAATTCCCATGGGGCCTTTTTGGGGACTACGCCCAGGGGGAAAACCGGAGTGGGGGGGAGGTCGCCACCTTCCTCTCTGCTAGCTCCTTTTTTGACCTTTGCCTGAACCCCCGTTCCATCCCAACCATGGATTTCAGGCTGGGCGCTACCCACTGCTGCTCGACCTCAAGTGCTGGACCTTAAAACCCCGTCTAAAACCAGTGATCACATAATCCACTTCCTCCCGGTCAGGATGCTCCTGGAGGACCATTTCTTTTTTTTCTTTTTTTTTAAAAGTGAGTCCTGGCTCACTTTCTTCCTCTCTGTTGATATCCCCACTCTCATCCTTGGTGACTTCAACATTCATGTTGATGACCCATCTCAGCCCTCAGTCTCTCGCTTCCTCTCCCTAGCCTCCTCCTTCAACCTCCACCTTTGGACCAACTCCCCCACCCATACTAATGGCCATTCTCTTGATCTTGTCCTCTCTAGAAACTGCTCTGTCGCTGATCTCTCCTTCGATCCTCATCCTATATCAGACCACTTCCTTGCCTCTTTCAACATTTCCCACTGTCCCCCCTCCTCTTCCCCTTCTCTACGCCCCTTCCGTGACCTTCAAGCTATTGATCCCCTGGACTTTGCCTCCTCTCTCTCTCCCCTTCTTCCTACAGTCTTCTCTTCCTCCTCCCCTGACTCCGCTGTCTCTGCTCTCAACGCCTCTCTCTCCTCCACACTTGACTCCCATGCCCCTCTCTCTTCCCGCCCTGCCTTCTCCCACAACCCCCGTCCTTGGCTCACCCCTAGTATCCGCCACCTCCGTTCTTGCACTCGTGCTGCTGAACGACTCTGGCGCAAATCCCATTCTCACGCTGACTTCCTTCACTTCAAATTCTGTCTCTCCACCCTTACTTCTGCTATCTCCCTTGCTAGACAACACTACTATGCCTCCCGCATTGAGTCCTGTTCTCGGGACCCTCGCCGCCTGTTCTCTACCTTTGACTCCCTCCTCAAGCCTCCCTGTCCTCCCCCTCCTTCTTCCCTTTCTGCTCAGGATCTTGCCTCCTTCTTCACCTCCAAGATAGACAAGATCCGCCTCGACATCGCTTCCCACTCCTCTCTTCCCACTCCCACCCCTCTCCCTCCTCCCCCTCCTTCTCTCATGTCCTCCTTCTCCCCTGCCTCCCTTAAGGAAATCTCCTCTCTGCTCTCCTCCTCCAACCCTTCCACTTGCCCCCTTGATCCCATTCCTTCCCGCCTCCTCACCTCCATTACTCCCACTGTCGCCCCTTCCTTCCTGCACATCATCAACCTCTCCCTCTCTACTGGCTCTTTCCCTTCTGCCTTCAAACATGCCACAGTCTCTCCTATTCTCAAAAAGTCCACTCTTGACCCCTCTGACCCTTCTAGCTATCGTCCTGTCTCACTCCTTCCTTTTGCTTCCAAGCTGCTTGAACGTGTTGTCTACTCCCGCTGCCTTGACTTCCTATCCTCCAACTCCTCCCTTGACCCCCTCCAATCTGGCTTCCGCCCCCTTCATTCTACTGAAACTGCTCTCGCTAAGATCACCAACGATCTTCTGGTGGCTAAATCTAAACGTCTCTATTCCATTCTTGTCCTCCTTGATCTCTCTGCTGCCTTCGATACTGTTGACCACTCACTCTTGCTGGATTCCCTTCACTCCCTTGGCTTTTGTGGCTCTGTCCATAACTGGTTCTCCTCCTACCTCTCTGACCGCTCCTTTAATGTGTCTCTCTCCAACTCCGCCTCCTCCTCCTTCCCCCTCTCAGTTGGTGTTCCTCAAGGCTCTGTTCTTGGCCCTCTCCTCTTCTCGATCTATACCTCATCCTTAGGCAAACTCATTGCCTCCCATGGCTTCCAATACCACCTCTATGCTGATGACACTCAACTCTATCTCTCTACTCCCTCTCTCTCTCCCTCTGTTCAAGCTCGTCTCATCAACTGTCTCTCTGACATCTCTACCTGGATGTCTCAACGTCAACTCAAACTCAACATGGCTAAAACTGAACTCCTTATCTTCCCCCCTCATCCTTCCTCTCCTTCCTCACTGTCAATAACTATTGATGGAGTCACCATCCTGCCTGTCCCCCAAGCCCGTAGCCTAGGCTTCATCTTTGACTCAGCCCTTTCTTTTAAACCCTACATTGACTCTGTTGCTAAATCCTGTCGCTTCTCCCTCCATAACATTGCTAAGATTCGCCCTTTTCTCTCTGTCTCGTCTGCCAAAACTCTTGTTCATGCTCTGGTCATCTCTCGCCTCGATTACTGTAACCTCCTTCTCACTGGCCTTCCCCGGTCTCACCTTTCTCCCCTCATCTCTGTCCAAAACTCTGCTGCCAGGGTCATCTACCTCGCCAGTCGCTTCGACCATGTGCAGCCCCTCCTCTCTTCGCTTCACTGGCTTCCCCTTCCTGAACGAATCCTGCACAAGCTCCTAGTCTTCACCTATAAAGCTCTTCACAACCTTGCTCCCCCCTACCTCTCTGCACTTATCGCCCTCCATACTCCAGCCCGTGCACTTCGCTCCTCCTCTGTCCCTTCTCTCACCCTTCCACGCCTTCCCTGCTCCCCTAAGCGCCTTCGTCCCTTCTCACTTGCTGCCCCCCATGCCTGGAACTCCCTCCCTGTCCACATCCGCCTTGCCCCCTCCCTTCATACCTTCAAATCTCTCCTTAAAACTCACCTCTTTCGCTCTGCTCTGTCTGACTCTTTATCCTGCTGAGCCACTATTCCTATACCTACGATCGGTTTACCCTTATCCTTGCAACATGGACCTGCCTGCTGTCATTCTCATCGTAACCAAGCCAAGTACGTGCACTTGAGACCTCGCATCTTCATGAATGTTAGACCCCTTGTCTCTCCCTCTGTTCCCCTTCCTAAGTCTCTCCCCCAGCTCCTGTCTCTCAGATTGTAAGCCCTAGGGGCAGGGACCGTGTCTATTTTATTACTTTGTAAAGTGCCAGGTACACTGCTGGCGCTATATAAATGTTTGTTAATAATAATAATAATAATAAATTATATTTTTATTATTTTTTCATAACAAGCGGTAACTCACTTTACATACAGACAATAAGTAAGTGCAGACCAAGGCAAAATGCCCATTACAGCGACGGTCCATTACTATAAAGGGGAGTTACTACCCTTAACTAAATTTTTGTTAAACAGAACGAAATACTCTCTTTATCCAGGTTCAGATGTTATTGTAATAACTCCCATACGTTACTCCATACAGCGTAAAAGGATTCAAGTTCTTGATGGATTTCAGCGTGAATACGTTCCAAGGTAAGTGTAAGCCAGATCCAGTGGATCCATTTCTTTAACGAAGGTCTTTTCTTTGATTTCCAGTTACAAATAACAGTATATATAGCTGCAATTCTTAGTTGTTGGCATGCTTGTCTCCGTTTCTTGATGACTTGTATCTCTGGAAAAATGCCCAACAAAGCGAACATGGGCTGGAAAGGTATCTCTTGTTGAGCTAGTTCATTCATATGGGGCCAGACTTCTTGCCAAAACTTATTTATATATGGGCAAGACCACCAACAATGCATCCATGTCCCAGGAGTTTCACATGCCTGCCAACAGTTTTTCGGATATTCTGTATTTATTTTATGCAATTTACATGGGGTATAATACATTTGATATGTGGTTTTTATTTGCGGTTCTCTAAGGGTTAGTGACCTGGAGGCTTTATACATGTTATCCCATATTTGTATCATCTCCTTTTCTTCTATTTTTATTTGCAGGTCTTCTTCCCACTGAGAAATATATCCTGCATCAGGTAGGTTATATAGACTGTGTAAAACCTTATATATCCATGAAATTATATGCATCTGGGATGAGTCCCCGTATATTACCTTTTCCAGGTCAGTACTTTCCTTATGTAATGGGGTTTACTATTTTTGTTGTTCAACTTACTTTTTATTTTTGTATATGTACAGTGGTCTGGTGCTCTTCCCAGCATTTCTTTAATAGTATCCAAGGTTAGTATTTCCTCCGCTACAAATAAGTTCTTTGCTATTTTTAATCCTTTTGCTTCCCATAACCTACTAATTGTCACTGGTATGTCTACCTTTCTTGCCCAGCTTCCAAAAATTGGGGTAAAGGGGGATTTATTTTTTATCATCTCAGCTTTATTTGTGCATTGTTCCCAGGTATGGACTGCCATACCTATGAATGGATGTTCCATATCTATTTGTTTTTTAATATCTATATCCTCTGTGAGTAGGGCTTTAAAGTTCTCAGTCTTACATAGGCTTTTTTCCATTTGTATCCAATCTGGGGTCTTATTGTTGTGGTACCAATGTTTTATACTTCTTAGGGCAGATGCCCAGTGGTATAATTTAACGTCTGGTGCACTCATACCTCCCTTTTTTTTTTTTTTTTTTTTTTTTGAAGTGTACAGAATTGATCTCCTTACTCTAGGTTTTTTCCTGTGCCATATTATTCTGGCTATAATTTTATTTATGGAGGAGAAATATTCCTTAGGGATGTGTATCGGAAGGGCCAAGGAAGTATAAAGTAGTTTTGGTAAAATTGCCATTTTTATTAAATACATTCTTCCAGCCCATGAAATTTGCAAATTTTTCCAATCTGCTTCCTTTCCATTAACTGTTTCCACTAGAGGAAGGAAATTAAATTTATAGAGGTCTTTGAGTTTTTTAGTGATGTTGATACCCAAAGTATTTTATGGTCTTGCTTTGTACACTGAATGAAGTGGATTTTTGCAGAGCTCTTTTAGAAAGTTTCTCCTCATTGAACATCAACATTTGCGATTTTTCAACATTTATCTTGTATCCTGAGATCGCACCAAATTTTTCCACCACCTGTAATAAATTGGGTACTGTGTTTGGCAGGTCTGTTAGGAACAGAATCATGTCGTCTGCATATAAAGCAGTCTTATATTCTTCCTCTCCAATTTTTACACCTCTGATTTGTTGGGATTGTTTTATTGCTATGGCTAATGGCTCTAGTGCTATATCGAATAACATCGGTGACAGAGGACAACCCTGTCTGGTGCCATGAGTTAGATTGAATTCAGGTGTGACTACTCCGTCCAATATTATTTTTGCTCTTGGGTCTTTATAAATCAATTTTATCCATTCTGTAAAATTTCCCTTCATTCCCATTTTTTCCATAGTATGTAGCAGATATTTATGTTCCACCATGTCAAATGCTTTCGCAGCATCTAGGGAGACCACTGCGGACGGGGATTTATTTTTATGAATTTGATGGATAATATTAATTACTTTTTGTATATTATCGATCCCTAGCCACCCCGGTATAAATCCAGACTGTTCTGGTGCTATAACGTTTGGTATGACTGTCCCTAGCCTGTTGGCCAATATTTTTGTAAAAATCTTGGCATCAGTATTAATTAGAGAGATTGGGCAGAATCCACTACATACTTCCATATTTTTTCCCGGTTTCGGGCATAGCATAATATGTGCCTCATAAAAGGTTCAGGGCATTTCTTTCTGTTGTAGAAATGTATTAAACATGTTGGTCTATACTGGGCTAATTTGGTCTGCAAATGTTTTATAGAATTCTGCGGGGTAACCGTCAGGTCCTGATGCTTTGTTTTTTGGGAGATTTTTAATTACTTCTTTGACCTCCGTTAGCTCTATAGTACTATTGAGGTATTTGTTCTGTTCTATTGAAATTCTAGGTATCTTAATTGAATTTAGGAAACTATCCATGTCCTCTACTTTGGGATTTCTTGTCCTATAAATGTCTTCATAAAATTTTATAAAGCATCTTTCTTTTTCTTTTCCCATTAACATTTTTGAATCATGTCTTTCTCTAATGTATGGTATACTAGTTTTTTGTCTCTTTTTTTAATCAGTCCAGCCAGTGCTTTTGTCTGCCTTATTAGCTTTATCAAAATAGTATGCCTTAGTGTATCCAATCCTGGATACCATCTGTTCTGTTTCTATTAAATTTATTTGACTTTTTAGTATAGCAATTTTCTCCGCATTGATAGATGGTTGTTTAGCTAACTGTTTAATTTGTAATAATATTTCATTTACCTGCTTATTTTTTTCTTTTTTCATTTGCGTTCCTAAGGAGATAAAATGCCCTCTAATCATGGCCTTAGCCGCTTCCCACAACATTATTGGCAATATATCTGGCTCATCATTATATTGGATGTATTCTGTTATTGCTTTTTGTATTTGTTCTTTGACCCAGCTACTGTTCAAATAAAGTTTTGTCAAGGACCATTTTTGTGTATCATTTTTTCTTTGTGTTTCCTCATTTATTTCTAACTTCATAGCATTGTGGTCCGAGAAGGAAAGGATTTGGATATAAGCTTGCATCCCGGCTTTGAACAAATTTTGATTTATTAATATATGATCTATTTTGGTGGAGACTTTATGCGGATTTGAATAAAAAGTAAATTCCTGGTTTTTTTTTATGGAGAGCCCTCCATGTCTATCCATTTATATTTTTCCATTAACTGAACAATTCTATTTTGCTGTTTATTTAATTTCATTTTTGTAGACAGGTCTAGAGATGAAAGTGGACTATTAAAATCCCCACACAACACAGCTTGTCCTGTCATTTTTTGCTCTATATTTGGTAAGTGTTATTTGGTGCATATATAGAGCATATAGTATATTGTTCTTGCCCTATTAATCCTTTTATTATTATCATCTCTTTCAATGCACTGTGTCTGCCAATTTAATGTTGTTGATATACCAATTGCTACTCCAGCTTTTTTTTTGTTTGCATTGGAGAAAAATACTTTATATTCCTTATTGGCAAATCTATGATTGTCCTGCTTCAATAAATGGGTTTCCTGGATTGCAAATATTTTTACCTGTTCTTTATGTAGCAGCTGCCAGACTTTTTTTCTTTTTATTGGATTGTTCAATCCACATGCATTGAAAGATATCAGCTTAAACTTATCTATCATTTATCTTTGAGTATTGTTTTTCCTTATACTGATCCCTAGCTTGCTTTGCTTTTTTTTGCTGAATCCTGACAATTCCTCTTTTTCTGTACCTGGATGAACCTTCTTTTAATAAATTCCCTCTGTTTAACCAATAGTTATATATAAACTTCCCCCCCTTCCCTCCCATCCCCCCCACCCTCCATAACCCCTTGCTTCCAATTCCCTTCAAAGGGCATTTCTATTATTCTTATTTAAATTTAACTTTATCCCTTAACTATTATTTCTTACTGTTTTAACTTTTGTGGGGAGCTCCCTTTTAGGAGTGGCTCTCCGCATCCCCCCAGACCCTTTGCCAACCACATAAACCTTTATTTTAATCATTTTTTGTACAAGCCATTTGTATTCTTAATTGAACCTTTTTGCAGACTGTTTACTGCATCCTTTTTTTAATCTAGTTAACATTCACAGTTTAAATCTTTCAACATCTACCAAGATTGCTTAACAGGCCCCCTCCCTTGCCTCTTTTCCAGAGCTCACGTTCAGTCTTTAAAGTTCTTTGCCAGATAATTCTGTACTTGAGAGAAAAATCTTCTCCTGCCTTGATGCACAAATGAAAATCTTGCTGGGAATAATATCTGGGCTCTTATACTTCTTTTATTAAAGGTTTCAATCATAGGTTTCCAGGCCTTTCTCTTCTGTATGGTTTCATATGATAGATCTGGGTAGATGGAAATCTTTGCTCCTTGGAATATCATTACTGTTGCACCTCTAACTGCCTTCAATAATGCTTCTTTATCTGAAAATCTGAACAGTTTAACTATAATTGCTCTTTGGGGGGGGGGACTGATCCTTGGGTTTGGGTCTCAGGGATCTATGGGCTCTTTCCAGCTCTATTTGATGCAGTTCCCCCTTATCAGGGAAAACTGCTATGAACACTTGAAGCAACAGCTTACATGTGCCTTCCACTTCTAGTCCCTCCGGCACCCCCATCACCCTCAAATTGTTGCGTCTAGAGCAATTCTCTAGATCTTCTATTTTGTCTTGCAGAGATGTAATTTGTATCTCAGTTCTAGTGGTTCTCTCTTCTGAGTTGTTTTCCCGGTCCTCCATATCACTGATTCTTTGCTCAGCAGTCTCCATTCTTTTATTGACTCCCTCAATTTGCGTTTTTAAGTCTCCCAGTGTTGCAGATATAGTGGATATCCCCTCTTTATTTATGGCTAAGTCCTCCTTTATTGATTTAAACAAATCCAGTACCTGTATCAAGTTGTCTGGGTCCCGGGCTTCTTCCCTGCGTGCTGCGTCGGCCATTTTATTAGCAGCGGCCTAGCCTTTTCTTGTACTGCGCCTCAGGAGATAATATTTATCTATTGTAGAGTCCGCTTCCTTCCTCTTCTCTTGGCTCATTCCTTTTTAATAAGCTTTTCCGTTTTTTAGGTTATCTTTTTTTTTTCTCAATTGCACTTATTTTCTTTGTTCTGGCATCGGGTCCAGCGGGAGCTCAGCCGCGCACGTCCTATCTCTCGCGCATGCCCAATTAGCCCCTCTGGAGGACCATTTCTTTCTAACTGATTGACCGTAACCATTTCTAATTGATTGACCTCTTCACCTATAAAGCTCTTCACAACCTTGCTCCCCCCTACCTCTCTGTGCTAAATTTCCCTCTGTACTCTATTCCGTGAACTCCGCTCCTCCTCGGTCCCCTCTCTCGCCCTCCCACGCCTCCCCTAACTGCATTCGTCCCTTCTCCCTAGCTGCCGCCCATGCCTTGAACTCCCTCCCTGCCCACATGTGCCTCGCCCCCTCCCTTTGTACCTTCAAATCCGTCCTCAAGGCCCACCTCTTCTGCTCTGCCATCCCCAACTCCTCGCTCCCCTCACCCAACTCCTGCTGTTACCCTCCATCCAGTACAATCTGTTACCTAAGGTCTGTGTACCCATATCCTCACCACATGGACCAACCAGCCATCGTTCTCTATGTAACCAAGCCAAGCACGTGCACCTGGGACCTCGCATCCTTGTGAATGCTACACTCCTTGTCTCTCCTTCTGCTCCCCTTCCTTTCTCTCCGCCCTCCTCTCAGATTGTAAGCCCTAGGGCAGGGACAGTGTATATTCAATTCCCGGTATATTGCTGGCACTATATAAATGTTTGCTAACACCACCACCACCACCAATAATAACTGGAGTTGGGGCTCTTACCAGGCAGCTCAGGTTGCCGCCTCCTTGCCCTCCCTTTCCTATGCCCCCAGGGTTGGGTCTTCCCTTGGGCCCAAATCTTGCATGGGGACACGTGGAGGTGCATGGTGCCCCGAGCAAGTGGGGCAGGTGTGTCGAACCTGCAAGCTTCACGGGAACATCTTCCAGATTGGCTGAACTCCTAGCACTGCCCCATGGGGGTGCCGAGCACTTTTCCTCCTTCCTTATGCAAGGAATCAGAGGCGGATGTGGCACCCCCATTTGTCAGCAGAGGCCGTTATCTGACCTAAGGGCATTGCCCATCCTGCTCTTACAACTGAGCTAGAGGTCAGTAGCATGTAGGTCCCACCTCAGTCCTGGGGTGTACGCTACCTGATGCTGAAAAGCTTCATCATACCCCAGCCACATGCCGGAAGGACCCACCTCGTATGCACGCCGGACCATGGTGGCATACTTGAGGAGATCGGTGGCCTGGTGGGGAACGCCTCTATCATGACCCCTTGGTATATGGAGAAGGCCGTGGTCCAAGTGGACCTGTTCACTTCAACATTTGAACCTTTCCCTCTCTATTAGCTGCTTCCCTTGTTCTTGGTTCGGAGGCTGCAGCTGGTGCAGAATGCAGCAGCTCGTCTTCTTACGGGGACGGGCCGCCGGGAGCATATTACACCGGTGCTCCGAGCTCTGCACTGGCTGCCGATACCGTGCCGAGCCAAGTTCAAGGTACTGGTGATGGTTTATAAAGCCCTACACGGTCTTGGCCCCTCATACCTTAGGGACCGCCTCGCCCTCCGCGCCTCAGAGCGGCTCCTGCGGTCTGCCGGGGGTGCCTTCCTGGAGGTCCCCCGTGTTAAGCAGGGGGCCACGATGGAGAGGGCATTCTCAGTAGTGGGACCGCAGCTGTGGAACTCCCTTCCGGAGGAAGCTCGCCTGGCCCCTAGCCTACTAATATTCCGGCGAAACTGTAAGACCTGGCTGTTCGCCCAGGCCTTTGGGAGGGAGGGCGAGTAGGGTGGGATTTTAGTTCCCCCACCTAATTTTGGTTTTTAGTCTGCCCTGTATTAATTATTTTTATAATATTTATGGTTGTTTTAAATTGTTTTTATTGTGTTTTATAAAAATTTTGTTGGAAGCCGCCCCGAGCTGCGTGGCAGGAGGGGCGGGGTAAATTTTTTATAAATAAATAAATAAATTTTTGTCATCCTGCTCAACCGGGTCCACTATAGGATCGCTGAACAGGAGGGCAAATATACTGACTATTCCCCACGCCAAGTTCTCTCCCTAGTAGCTGAGAAGAGATGGTCCCCGATTGGGGCAGTATACCCCTCACCCACGGGGGGGAGGGGGCGCCGCCTGGGAATACCATCCTGGGGCTGGAACGCATCTGGCCAAGCAGGCGGCGACCCGCAAAGGGCGAGTGGGGGAAGGGCCCACACCTAAGCACCTGTTCCTCCATGGGAAACCGTTGGCCTGCGGTGGGCAACAGACCGGATGAGGAAACCTCACTGCCAGTTCTGGGAAAGGAAGGGGGGGGCGGTTACTAGTACCGTTCCGTCACCGCAGCTGGCCCTTCCGGAACTCACTGTCGAGCCCCACTGGGTGCCAGCCATTGGGACGCTGGCCACTACAGGCGTCTGCGTCGCGGGGTACCAGGCCTGGGGGGGCGGGCGCCTGTGTGCCCCTGGTGTTTGTCCCTCGTGAGTGGGCGCCTGCCTCACCTGGATTGAGTTGATTGGCAAGGGAAGGAGCTTTCTGCTGAGCAGCTGGTTGTTGGGCACGATACTGCACCAGCACCTGGGAGGCATGCTCGCTCCTCCTGATCCTTCAATGCAGATCGTCCCTCTCCTGCCCATGGGGCTCCGTACGCACTGGCTTGTCCTTGTTTGATGGAAAAGAGGGAAGAGGCTCCCCTGTCCAGCCCCGCAAGGGTGGGAGGGCGACCCGGCACCCCCACAGGCCCGACCTCTTGATAGGCAGGAGTCGAGGGAGCATGCCGGGTAAAAGACAGACACACACGCATATTCCCATTTTATAGATGGGAAACTTAGTGCGAGGTTGTGACTTGCCCAAGGCCACCCAGTGAGTTCATTGGTCAGGGAGATTTTAACTCTGATATTCCAGGTCTAAGACCCACACCTTATCCACTACACCACACTGGGGCTTGACGCGGGCAGGCCGCTTCATGGGCAACCCGCAGGCGACGCATATCCACCCGAGGGAAGGCACCCACCCTGAGCCTCCCCCACCCAAAGCCTCATCCGACCTGGCAGCCGCCAGGAGGAGGGGCGTCCCACACTCCCTCCGTCAGCCCCGTGGGGCCCGGGTACCCCCGCCGGAGCTCAGCCCCCGGTACCCCTAGGTCCATGTATTGCTAGTGGGCTGGTGATGTGCCACCCCCGTTGCAGCTGTGGGGGTGGCAGGGCAAGGCCAGAATCGCTGCCTGGGGCAGGTCCCCCACTTGGTCCCACAGGGACCAAGTGAGTACATGGGGCAGGGGCGACAAGCCCCTAGTCACTGGGGCCAGAGGGGGCCTCCTCTGAGCCCCCCCATGAGCACTCTCAGCGGGGCCTCACAGCCTGCCAAGTGCTACTGCGGGGAGACGTCACTTCCTCCCTCGAAGGGACCCGCTGCCATGGGGGCTGTCGGGCCAGGACCCCTTGGGCTGGCCCTCCATGCTGGTCCCGGGTGCCCTGCGGGCTCAATTACGCACCCCCACTGCTGGGGGCTCATTCCTTGTTGGGCCCCACACCACTGCTTCTTTGGCCTCCCCCATCACAACAGGGGGAGGCACTGTGGACCCTATCTGGGTCCACGGGTTGATTAGGCCCAACGATGCAGCAGCAGCTCAGACCGCTGCTGTTTCTGTTAGGCTCCAGCCCGCAACTGGGGCTGGGGCCACGGAACGCTGAACGTGTGCCCCGCCCAGTTGGGTGGGGCCACATGACTAGCTCAGCCTATCAGCGCCCGCCGGAGTTGCCTAGCAGCCCCAGCGGGGTTCTAGCTTCTCACCCCGCACGGCTGCCTCTTTTCCTGCCTCAGGGTTCTGTAAACCCTGAGACGGGGAAACAGGCCAGCCGTCCTGCCCCCCTCCTAGGCGGGCGTTGCAAAGGGCCTGCCTATCAGCGCCCGCCGGAGTTGCCTAGCAGCCCCAGCGGGGTTCTAGCTTCTCACCCCGCACGGCTGCCTCTTTTCCTGCCTCGGGGTTCTGTAAACCCTGAGACGGGGAAACAGGCCAGCCGTCCTGCCCCCCTCCTAGGCGGGCGTGGCAAAGGGCCTGCCTCCAGCCACCCCCTGCAAGCAGGGGTGGGGGGAAGGCAATTTTCTTCCATTACATTACAAAAACAAAAAGACTTAGGCACGGATTAAAAAATGATGGCTCTTGCTTCACTTTTTGGAAACAAGTAATACTATTGATAGCCAAATTCATGTTGTGGGAAACTGTTAGGCTGTAAAGTAGATAGTTGGTGGTGTTTAGATACAAGATGCAACCAGAGAAGAAAACGTTTTTAGATTACTGGTCAACAAATGATAAACTGGAGCACCACGACCCTATACAAAAAAACAGAGAGAGATTATCAGCATCATCTACAGATCAATGGATAGCTTTTATTGGACCAACTTCTGCTGACAAAAGTATGCAAACTCTGGTCATACTGGGCCCTTCATGAGGCATGGAAGTAGTCTCAACTCCCTTCCAGCTGATTTTAACAAAAACAATAACAAATTATATAGAGATTATATTATAGCACTACACACACACACACACACACCTGTCCTGCATTTTGTTCAATTAATAGTTCTGACTTCATATATGCATGAGGAAGGGCCCTTTGTACTATAGAAGTTGGCATACCGACTCACAGAAGCTGGTCCAATAATAGATATAATTGGAACTACTTTGTCATCTCTTACATTTGGGACCAACACAACAAACACGTTGTATACCAAGAATTGACCCAGGAGGACTAGATGGCTCAGAAAACTGATAACAAGATCAGTCTTCTCTCTAAATTGTTGACTATTATAATCTAAGGTAATAATGACTAGATGTTGTTACCATTTGGTGTTTTCTCCAGGGATCTATACAGTACCCTTTGGAGAAGTGGGTGGTTGTTTTTTTCCCTCAGTACAGACATTAATTAACAATACTTGTCAACTTTGCTGGCAGTGTCAGCAGAGAGATCAGGGAATGAACTAACATGCAACCTGAAGCCCTGGAGTGGACTCTTCCAGCCAGGGTTGAAGCTCATCAAACTGGGTAATGCAAAGGAACCTGCACTACAACTATGTTTGCTGAACCTAATAATAGCTACTACCAAGATATTTATCCAGTCACAAACCCCAAGAGGTGCTTAAGGGGAAAAAAGAAAAGAAAAAAGGCATATCCAGATTAGAGCTGGAAGAAGGTACCGACAAAAACAAGTAACCCCAATTTTCCATTACCCTAATCGACTCGGTAACAATTGGGTAGCATGCAGTACCTGAATATGACATGATCAGATACCAAATGTCCTGAAATGTTAGTTTTTGGTTCTGAATGTTGACATCCTGGAGACACACTAGCCCAGAAGAAAGAAACAGCTACGGCAGCTTCTTTGTCACATAGCTTGCTGTGGCTGCGTATCATGACAGGAGTTGGGATACTGGGAAGTGGGGGTTGGTGGGCAGAGCACAGCTCGGAAGAACACCTGCCTATTTATTAAGCTTGTCATGCTAAACAGGTGAGTGGAGGCTGCACAGACCCCAGTGGGCTATTGTCTCATTTGTTAACACCCCTAATGTCTATACCAGAAGGGTGCAAATGACAGCTCAGGAGCTGCATGGGCTCTTGGGGCACCTGTACTGCAGCTCTTATGAGAAGTGGGTGCCTAGGGACATGTCAATGCAGCTCTCTCGGGACCAAGAGAAATGAGCCATCATTTCTGCTGCCAGAGCCTTGTGGGAGCAGGGTGGGAGAAATGTACCTTGCACCACTATTGCTGTTGCCTGGGAGCTGGAGCGTTGCTGTTAGGGGGGAGGGCTGAGGAAAGTAAAACTGCCCCATCCCTGAGACCAGGGGACAGACACTACAGTCAACGTAATGTGTTTTGTGGCACATGGCAATATAAGAAGTGTTGACATGCAGTTCTTAGGTTTGAAACTTCGCCCACCCTGGCCAATACAGTTTTAAATAAGAACGGACTGCAGTTCTAGACACCTTCAATGAAGTTTCAAACATAAAACATTAAAAGAAAAAAAAAGTTACACAAACTCTTTCAAATTCTGTACACTGAAGTCTGAATTCTTAATGCTTTCAGAAAGGAAGAAAAGCAAAGACATGTCAAAGTGTTGTTTTGATATTTAAAACAAACAAAAGCCAGTGCATGCATGCAGGGCTGGTGTTAGAATTTGCAAGGCATCTATAGGTTTTTACAATGTTTCCAGTCAGCCGGAGTGCTCACAAAAACACAGTGCTGGGGCAGCTAGTCAACACCCCTGAACTGAAGCAGGATTCACTATACTGAAACCATTCCTGACAGTGTGAATGGGAGTGAAAGATTCCACAACTTTCTTAGGCAACTTCTTCTACTGCCCAACCACTCTTTTTTAACATCATATTTAATTCAACTTTCCTGCAAATTAAATAAGCCATTTCCTCTTGTCCTACCCTGAGGGGCAAGAGAGAACAACTGTGTACCTTTGTAAATCGCCAGGTACATTGTTGGCGCTATATAAATGCTTTCTAATAATAATAATAATAATGTTGCCCATCTGCTTTACACCAGCCTTTTAAATACTGGAGAATTCATGTGCCCCCAGTCTTCTCTGTAGATTGAACATACTTTTTTCCTCATAGGACGTAAGTTTTAGTACTTTGGGGCCAACATTGCCTGGAGGACTGACTTTCTCCTCATGGAGCACTGTCATAGTAGAAGGGTTTAAGATGGGACATCATTAGGGTTTGTTTGGTTTTTTTAAAAACTTTTATTTATTTATTTATTTTTTAAAAGCGGCTGCTGGTCGAGTACATTCTGCATCACACTCTTCAGTTTGGAGTGCACCATCTTAAATAGCCAGGAACAAGACTTATTGAGCTTATTATGCTGAGAAACCTTTTTCATGGATATTCAAGGAGGCGAAAGGCTTGTGATATGGTTAGTATCTTTAGGCAGGAATGACCTACTCACTGGACAAGGTGGACATCTTGTCCCGAGTGGCAATTGTCTGGCAATGACACCCAGAGTCTATGCAACTTCTTACAGATCCCCAGAACTGTGGGAAGCACGAGACACATGGACCATTCAGTGTTCCCCCCCCCCCCCAAGGAAGTTGGACCAGAGGATGCTGCTCCTCATCAAGAAGCTGACCAGGATGGAGAAGGTCTCCTCCACTCCATGACTATGACCTGTTGCTGGTATGTATATTTGCAAATCATCATAATTTTATTTTTATAGCATTCTCCTGCCTTTAAAATGGCACTCAGAGTGCTTTCCAGTCATAAAATATGCTATAAAAACAATATTAAAAGGGAGGGTAAAAAGGGAAGACAGACTACATTAAGGTGAACCATCAGAGGATCCTAAAAGCACCTGGAAAAAAAATAAGTCTTCAGGTGCTTTTTAAAGGTGAGGAGGGGAAAGCGGAGAAGGACACCTGGGGGGGAGCAAGTTCCATACTGGGGGGCTCACCATAGCGAAGTCTGGATCACCTAATGACTTAAGACACAATGGAGGGTTCCCCAAAGAGTGGGTGGTCTCTCAGCTCAGATAACTACCATGGGAAAACTCAAGGAGCAGGCCTAGAAAATAGTCAGGACCTGTACCAGCAGCATCAGGCTAGATTATTCCAGACAACCAATGTAGCGAAAACAGGGCAGACATACTATGATCATGACTTCCCAAACATGTGCAAAAACAATATTTGTTTTCATCTGGGGAAGTCAACAAGCTAGGGTCAGCCCTGCCTTTTTGTTTCTGTGGGAGAAGCAAAGAACTAGAGCCAATGTAGCCTAGTGGATAACATGTTGTCCTTGGAACTGAAAGACCAGGGTTCAAATCCCATCTTAGCTACAAACTCACTAGGTGGCCTTCAGCAAGTCACACTCTGTTCTCCATCTGTAAAATGGAAATAGTAATTATCTACCATACAGAGCTGCTGTGAGGGTGAACTAGATAAAGATTGTAAAGCACCTATACTATTTACTTTGCATCTGGTGAGGAGGCTGTGACCCTTTTTTTCCAATTCAGGTCTGGCCACCATCATCCATGTTTTCATAACCTCAAGGTTAGATGACTGCAATGCACTCTATGTGGGGCTACCCCAATGACTTCCTAAGCTGCAGCTGGTGAAGAACAAAGCGGTCAGGCTCCCTTCATGGGCAGGTTGCCGTGAGCATATCACACATGTGCTTTACAGTCTGCACTGGCTACCTACAGTTTTCCAGGCACATCAAGATGCTGGTTTTGACCTGAGCCTGGGCCCCACATATCTGGAAGACCACCTTTCCTACTATGCCTTACCACAATTCTTAAAGCCAGCCATGTACTCTCTTGCAGGTAGCACCTGTCAATCTTGTTCATGTGTCAAGGGCCCATAGAGAGACGTTCTCAGTGTTGTGGAACAGCCTTCCTGCAGAGGTCCATCAGTGTCTGCGCGTAAGTATATTGCACAGGCAATGTAACACCTCTCTTTTTATCAAAGCATTTGGCAGGTGGGGTCAGGTGGTTTGTTGGTTTGTTTTTTAATTATAGGGGCAAGGGTGATTTTTATTATTTTCTTCTAATGGGATTTTAATGTATTTTTATATTGTAAATGGTCCTGAGCCTTAAAGGAAGGGCAGAGTATAAATTTGAATAAATAAATCTCATTTACTAGTCCCATTTTACAGATGGAGAATGGAGGCAAAGAAAGAGCAACTTGCTGAAGGCCACCCAGTGACTTCATGCCTAAGGGGAAATTTGAACCTTGGCCTCCCAGATCCAAGGCCAACACTGAAAGTGCATTCAAAAGGATAACTACAGGGGAAGGGACAAAACAAGAAGTAGGAAATCAATTAGCAAAAATTCTGTAAGGAAAGTTCCAAAGGCACATTAGACTTCAGGAGGCACCGGTCAGAGAAATAAGAAATAAATTAAATGCTCTGGCCAGTTTAATTTATAAGGACCTACCACTTGTAGTGATTACATCTGAAGAAGTTCTGCAACCAATACAGAAAGCTTTTTTCTATATAGCTTTTGTTTCCTTTTGCTTGCATATCAGTTATAGGACAGTATGTAGATTACTACTTACATGTTACTTTCACAATTCCTTATAATCAGTATTAATTCTTTCCAATATTTAATTCTGTACCATGATTTTGATTAATTTAATTACAATTCATTAACTGGCTTTTGTTTTTTTTCTCCCCAAGATATTAGATTCTGTAATTTTCTACTAAAGAGTCTGAATTTATTATATTTCTTCCCTGGTCTGTGCACACAAATTGTTCATATTTATTCTGTGTTTTGTAATTTCACACCCCACAGAGGCTCATCATTTATTTGACTCCTTCCTGCTGACATGCTTTATTAGTTTCTCCAAAATCATGGTACAGAATTACATATTGGAAAGAATTAATACTGAAAGTAAAGCTGTCCAGACTTCATGCTTTGTTATTTATTTAATTCATAGTATCTGATGTCAACACAATTTTAGCTTCTTGGCATTATAAATTATATTAAGAAAGCCCAAACATGCACAAAGCATAAAGTCTGGACAGCTTTACTTTCCACACTGATTTTGAGAACTATTTTATTATTATTAAACATTTATAAAGCGCCAGTAACAACCTGGCGCTGTACAGAACATACAATCAGCTGCGGTCCCTACCTGTGGCTTACAATCTAAAAGACAAGGAGGGGGAGACAAGGAGAGGGGACAGCGGGAGAGACATGGGAGAAGACAAACAAACATTCAGGCGGATGCGAAGTCTCAGGTGCGTGTACTTGGCTTGGTTACAAGGTGGTCGGTAGCAGCAGTCAGCAGAGGAGGGCTGACAGTAAGAGCAAGGGGAAAGACTAGAGGGCATTGGGAAAGGCAGCATGGAAAAGGTGGGTCTTGAGGAGGGATTTGAAGGAGCGGAGGGAGGAGGCGAGGCGGATGTCGGCAGGGAGGGAGTTCCAGGCATGCGGGGCAGCGAGGGAGAAGGGACGAAGGCGGTTGGGCGAGCAGGAGAAGCGAGGGAGAGCGAGGGAGGGGACAGCGGAAGAGCGGAGAGCGCGCGCAGGAGCGCGTAGGGCGATTAGGTCCGAGAGGTAAGGGGGAGCTTGGTCATGGAGCGATTTGAACGTGAAAACCAGGAGTTTGAACAGGATACGTTCAGGAAGGGGGAGCCAGTGAAGGGAGAGGAGGAGAGGCGTCACATGGTCGAAGCGACGGGCAGAGTGAATGACCTTGGCGGCAGAGTTTTGGATCGCCACAAGGGGGGACAGGTGGGAGCGAGGGAGGCCAGCAAGGAGGAGGTTGCAGTAGTCGAGGCGAGAGATAACCATGGCATGAACAAGGATTTTGGCCGAGGAGACAGATAGAAAGGGGCGTATGCGGGCAATGTTGAGGAGAGCGAATCGGCAGGATTTGGCCACAGAGTCAATGTAAGGTTTAAAGGTTTTCAATGCTAATTGCAGCTTTTGTTTGCTTTTGTATTTCCAGCTGCTGTTAGAGGACAATCGGTGTTAACAAATATGATGGTGGCCTGTTTTGGCCCATGAGCCACCAATGCGCCACCAGATGTTCACGCAGGATTACTTCTCGGAATGTCAGCAGCAAGCCTGGGCTGCAATCCCAGAGACTTCTGGGGTCACAGTCTGGGCTCCCATCCACCCAATCATGCCAAAGCAGGCCACAGAGGGCTACAATGTTTGTTATGGCCCGCCATGACCTGGCTCAGATCCAACATGGCCAGCCACCATTGGCTGCCATGTTTGCCTGCCATGGAAGCAGGTGGGGCACAGGACCTAAGGCGGGATGGCAGCACATTTGTTGTGCCGGTCAGGACTGTGCTGGCGGCAGGTTCCCGACCCAAGTCACGGACCCATTCTCCTGTCACTTCTGTTAACACCTGAAGTCAAGCAATGTCCAGGATGGCCTTTTTCAACCTGCCTCTATTCAGAAGGTTGCAACGATTCACTCCCTCACCCCCACCCCAATACAGACTTTGCTGTAACAATCCATGCTACTTGTTACCATCACAGTAAGATTACTGAAGTGAATTCGCAATGAGTTCCACTTTCAAATCAACTCAGATTATAGCAGCCTAAATGCAACTATTATTTATTTATTTACATTTATTGGCCACCCTCTCATGCCTATGGCATCCCGGGGCGGCTCACAACAAATAAAATAATGATAAAACTCATAAAAACATCATCAAGTTACCCCTCCCCACCGAAGGCCTGGGCGAACAGCCAGGTCTTACAGGCTCGGCGAAAAGCCATCAGACCCGGGGCCAGGCGAGCTTCCTCCAGGAGGAAGGAAGAACTAGTGGGAGAATATACTCACTCCTGATCTGCAGTGACTTGTTACTTTCTAGGGGAAAGTTTAGTGCATCAGTATAGAATTACAGTGTATACTACACAGTGTAGAAGGATATAATATTGCTACCTGCTGCAGGCACCCAAGATACTCAAATAGGAACCCACAGTTAACAGAAGGGAGGTGGTGCCAAAAAGTGTTTCTGAGAGTAGGTTGCTTTGTAATTCACTTCTTCCTTCCCTACCCCCTGGTTTGAAACACCACCAATATTGGACTTTACAGAGTACACTGAAAATCACCTCCCTGTTTTCTCAGAGTGCGCAACAACTGGGGTGCTTCTCCTGCCTCGATATTGGAAAGGAGTGAAGCTAGAGATAGCAGCTACACCACTAACTTGGAGCAAGTCATACTTGTTACATTGTTATATCTGATTATTATTTGTTAGGAGTCAGCATGGGTTTGTCAAGAACAAGTCATGCCAGACTAATCTTATTTCCTTTTTTGATCGAGTTACTAGTTACTAGATCACGGGAATGGTGTGGACGTAGCATATCTTGATTTCAGCAAAGCATTTCACAGAGTTCCCCATGAAATCCTTCTTGACAAGCTGGTTAAATACGGGCTAGATGATACTACTGTTAGGTGGATTTACAGTTGGTTGAAGAACAGTACCTAAAGAGTGCTCAGAAATGGCTCCCCATCAATCCGGAGGGAGGTATTGAGTGGGGTGCCTCAGGTCTCGGTCCTGAGCCCTGTACTGTTGAACATCGTTATTAATAACTTGGATGAAGGAGTAGAGGGGATGCTTATCAAATTTACAGATGAGACAAAACTGGGAGGGATAGGCAACACCTTAGAAGAGCGAAACAAGATTCAAATTGATCCTGACAGGATGGAAAGCCTGCCCTGGCCTCACCCCCTGCCCTGCCCTCCCAGTTGATATGGAGTGGGGCAAGTAGAAGAATAGAATCTTAGATTTGGAAGGTACCTCAGAGGTGATCTAGTCCAACCACCTGCCACCTAACAAAATGGGCCAAAACAAACAAAATGTAATTCAACAGAGATAAGTGTAAAGTTCTGCATTTAGGTAAGAAAAACCAAATGCACAAATATAGGATGCAGATACCTGGCTTGGCAGCAATACACGTAAAAAGGATCTTGGAGTTGTAGATGATCTGCTTAACAGGAGTCAGCAGTGTGATGCAGCTGCTAAAAAAGGCAAATGCAATTTTGGGTTGCATTAACAGAAGCATAGTGTCCAGATCATGAGAACAGTTTCACTCTATTCTGCGCTGGACAGACCTCATCTGGAATACTGTGTCCAGTTCTGAGCACTGCATTTTAAGAAGGACATTGACAAATTGAAACGGGTTTCAGAGGAGAGTGACGAAGATGGTCAGGGGTCTGGAAACCAAATCCTATGAGGAAAGATTGAAGGAGCTGAGTATGTTTAGCCTGGAGAAGACTAAGGGGAGACGTGAAACCTTATGCCCTGTGCATGAACTGAGAATAGATTTGCCAAGATTCCTCTTGACCAAAGAATACGTAAGTTTTGTTCACAACAGGCAGTCGAAACTGTAGTTCATGTTTTATTTGATTGTGCTATGTATAAAGATACATGCTCTACATACTTGGAGCCTATAATTAATAATTTGAGTGCCTGTTCACCACAGGACACCCTAATAACTTTGTTGGGTGATACAGATAGGGCAATATCTAGCAAAGTGGCCAATTTCTGTGCTGTAGCTATTGCCAAGAGGAAGACGGCCCTGCAAGTTGCTGGTTAAGACCAGAGTGTAGGTTTGTATTAATAATTGGTGTATATTTGCCAAATATTTTCCTGCTCCTGGTTCTTCTCCTTCTGAAGTATATCAGTGGGGAATTAGTCATGTAAGGCTCTGACTGGTAGTCAATGCCAGAAGTGAGCTGAGGGAATTTGTATTTAAGACTGTTTTCTTTTAGTCACTTTATATATGTTACTTTTGTATGTTGTTTGTGTAGCGCAATTTGGGACAGCTTTCCTACCACAATAAAGCTTTGAGATAACTGAGACATGATAGCCATCTTCAAATATCTGAAGGGCTGTCACATAGAAGATGGAGCAGACTTGCTCTCTGTTGCTCCTGAGAGCAAGACGTGAACCAATGGACTCAAATTACAAGAAAGCAGATTTCGGCTAAACATTAGAAAGAACTTCCTAACAGTAAGAGCTGTTTGACAGTGGAACAGACTGCCTAGAGCAGTGGTGGGCTCGCCTTCACTGGAGGATTTCAAACAGAGGCTGGACGGCCATCTGTCAGGGATGCTGTAACTGTGGATTTCCTGCATTGAGCAGGGGGTTGGACTAGATCACCTCAGAGGTACATTCCAAAGATTCTATTCTTCTACTTGCCCCACTCTATATCAACTGGGAGGGCAGGGGGTGAGTCCAGGGCAGGCACATGGGGCACTGGAGTAGGGCAGAAAGTGAGGCAGTCCGGAGCAGACCAGGCTTGGGGGTGTTGGGTTAGGAGAGGTGAAGGAGAGCATAGGGGGCCAGGGGAAAAGATGAGGCACTGTGGATGAGATGGCAGCTGCTGACAGAGAGCAGCGGCTTCTGGCTCACTGGGGAAGGTACAGGCAGCTCTGCCAGAGATAGGACAGGCTAGTCTGATGTCCTGAATGGGCCCAGGGCAGTGGCCCCATTTGCCACACAAGCAGCTATGCTCCTGGCTTCATATTTTTGTTTCTACTGCTATAATAAATTAAATATTTTGCTTTTCAAACAAGAGGGGGAAAACCCACACACATAGCTTTTACTAAGTTAGCTTGGAATAAGGAACACTTCAAGGCATTATCAGATTAACAGATACAATTCTGCTGTAAAAACTGGATAAAAATACAGTTAGAAAGGAGGAATAAGTTTGATAAAACAGCAACTTTAAAAAAAAAACCTGTGCGTTTATATAAATGATCTCTAGCCTTGCACAATAAAACACTTCCCTCACCCAAGAAAGAGATTACTACGCAGAGTGAAATCAAACAAGACGATAGCTTACAGGAGTCTGTGCTCGGTCCATGCAGCCCCCAATCATGTTTCATGTGTCCAGCCTAATAAATAGGCAGCCCCTTGCGTGTATTTCACATGCCTTCAGGCCATCCCCACTCTCAGGTTTAGTGAGACAAACTTAATACATGGGCAGGTGCTCTTCCCCGCTGCGCTCTGCCCACCAATCCCCCCCCTCCCCAGTATCTCTCCCCCTGCCATGACTCTCAGCCACAGCAAACTATGGGAAGCAGCAGCTACACCAGCTGTTTCTTTCTTCCAGGCTATTATTTATTTATTTATTTATATTTCTTGGCCGCCCCCTCCTGCCAAAGCAGCTCGGGGTGGCTCGCAACATATCTAAAGTATCGAAAATATAAAATACAAATTTTCCAATAAACAAAAGTAAAAACAATATTAAAAACATATAACCCAATCCTCCCCCCTATCCAGCACCTCACCATCACCCATCCCCCTCACCAAACACCTGGCAGAACAGCCAGGTTTTACATTGTCTATGGAAAAAAGGGAGGTATGGGACCAGGTGAACCTCTATCGGGACGGAGTTCCACAGCCGCAGTGCAGCCACTGAAAACGTCCCCCTCATCGTCACCACCCAAGATACCGGGGGGGGAGGGGGGCTCCGAGGGAGACATCCCTGGTCGACCACAAGGGCCAATCCAGGGCCCGGGAAGTGAGATGATCCTGAAAATAAGCAGGGCCCAGGCTGTTTAGGGCTTTATAGGTCAAAACGTATACATGCAGCCGCTCGGCGAGGTGATCAGGGGGTACGGGATGAGGTGTCATCAGTATGCGGATGACACTCAACTGTACCTCTCATTTTCAACCAACCCAGGCCCGATTGTCTCGGTGCTTACCCGGTGTTTGACAGCTGTGGGGGACTGGATGAGAGCTAATCGACTACGACTGAATCCTGACAAGACGGAGATGATGTTACTGGGTAAGTTGATGGAAATGGCTGCCCCCTCTATTGAGGGGGTTTGTTCTCCACTGACTTTCCATGTTTGGAACCTGGGGGTGCTCCTCGATGCGCAGTTCCGCCTGGATCTCCAGGTGGAAGCTGTGGTGAGGAGTGTCTTCTGCCAGTTACATCTGGTGCGGCAGCTTCAGCCACTGGTGTTAGTTCCAGATCTGGCCACAATCATCCATGCTTTGATTGCCTCTTGGTTAGACTGCTGTAACGCACTCTACATGGGGCTACCTATGGTGACGGCTCGGAAGCTGCAGCTGGTGCAGAATGCGGCGGCCCGGCTCTTGGTGGGGCTGGGCCACCGGGAGCACATTACACCAGTGCTCCGATCTCTGCACTGGCTGCCAATAGTCTTCCGGGCCCGATTCAAAATGTTGGTTTTAACCTATAAAGCCTTACATGGCCTGGGTCCTGTGTATCTGCGAGACCGCCTCACTCTCCGGGTTCTAGATCAGCCCCTGCGGTCATCTGGGGGTGCCATGTTGGAGGTCCCCCGGGTTTCCCGGGGGGCCACGCAGAACAGGGCATTATCAGTGGCCGCGCCTTTGGAACTCCCTTCCAGTGGGGCCCGTCTGGCCCCGAACCTCCCAGCTTTCCGTAGGAACTGTAAGACCTGGCTGTTCAGTCAAGCATTTGGCGAGGGAGGGGGGTAGGGGTAGGATGGGTGGAGTGGGTTGTGTTTTCCCCTGCTTTTGTTAATTATGTTTTAAAATGTTTAAATGGTTTTATATTATATTTTTATATTGTATTTTTATTGTTGTTTGCCATTCTGGGCTGCCGTGTGGTGGGAAGAGTAGGGTATAAGTATGTTAAATAAATAAATAATAAATAAAACCAACACCTTGAATCAAGCCCAGAAAACTACAGGCAGGTGAGCCAGTGCAGAGAGCGAAGCACTGGTGTAACGTGCTCTCGGCGACCCGTCCCCATAAGGACTCTAGGTGGTCCAATGCCTGCTATCCCTGCCATCCGCACAAGTTAAAATCTGAATTTATACCTGCCAGTGTTTAATGGCTGGAAATAACCTTTTGCTGTGCACAGAACCCTGAATTTATTGAGTAAATCACATACTTTGAGCGCAGCCAGTCCTGCAATGACACACCGCCAATAGTGGTCAGTACTTGCTCACTTGCAATGATCAGCCCATCCTACCGCCCAGCTGTCTAGACTTTTCAGAACATTTGGCATGTGGTCTGCAAACTTCACGGATGCCTGGATAAAGGTCCAAGTCTTATTTTGGCTCAGGTTTGGGCCACCTATTTCTACAATATCTATTCCTGCTCTTCTTAACAGAGTCTTTTGGATTCTTCATTTACTAGTTTAGCTAGTGTGCCTGTGTGGCCCCAGGTTAGTTGTCTTGAGGTAGATGAGCTTGGAACGTGCAAGGCGAATAAAGCCCCTGGCCAGGATTTAATACCTGTGGAGTTTATTAAACAACACAGAGAGTGGTGAGTTCCGATGTTGGCTGCACTCTTCTTATCAATTAATTCTTCAGGTAGTGTTCCTCCTGTGTGGGCCTGTGCCTTGGTTGTTCCGATTTGCAAAAAGGGGTTGCGAGAAGATCCAGTGAACTGCAGGCCCATTAACCTGCTTTCAGTTGTCAGTAAGATATACGTGAAATTTTTGTTGGGGAAATTTAATATCTGATTGCTGGAAACCTCTCTTATAAATCCAGAGCAGGCAGGGCTCCAACCGGGTCGGTCAGTTGTGGATCACTGCCTGGTTCTTACCCATTTGATTGAGAAATACAGGACCTTAAATCATCGTTTCTTTGTGGCCGACCTCAGGATGGCCTTTGAGTCTGTGAATAGGGTCATCCTGTGGTCTAAAATGGCACAGACTACTATAGACCGGCGATTACTTTACCTGGTCCAGACCTTGTATGCTGGTTCCAGGCTGTCGGTTAAGCTGGACTCATCTGGGCACGTTTCTCGAGAGGTTCCAGTGGAGCGTGGGGTGAGGCAGGGATGTGTCCTTGCCCCTACGCTCTTCAATATTTTCTTTAACGACGTAATACCCCGTATGGCGCAGGTTTCTTTTTTCCCGTCATGTTTGGCTTTTCAATATGTTGGCTGCCTTCTTTTTGCAGACGACTTCGTGCTTTTGTCACAAACTTGGGTAGGTCTGCAGAGGCAGCTTGTGGAGTTTGCAGGCTATTGCAAGGATAATGACCTGGTGCTAAACGAGGCCAAATCAAGGATAGTGGTCTTTACTAATTCACCTATATCTAATCGACACTCCTGGCAAGTGGGGGGTGAGTCCATCATGCAGGTTTGCGAATTCAAATACTTGGGTATTGTGTTGTATGCGTCGGGGGGTTGGAGGAGGCATATAGAGGCTGCCCTGCTCACGGCTAAAAGATCAGCATTTGCTATCCGAAGGTTTTTTCATTCTTCCGGGTGGGTAGCTTATAAGCAGGCATAGTTAGCCTTTAATGCAAAATCTACAGCCCAGGTCCTATTTGGGGCAGAGCTATGGGCCCACTTCGCTACTCCAAAAGTAGACACGGTGCAATCCCTTTTTCTTAGGTCATTGCTTCGAGCCCCGAGGGGTACCTTAGGTGCTGCCATATGTTTGGAATTGGGGCAAAGAAGATGAACCTTTAGGGCGTGGGCTTTGGCCCACAAGCTATGGATTAAATCCCTGGATTTCAATCAAAAGGGTCTTTTTCCTTACTTGCAAGAGGACCCTTTTAAGAGCTTGTGGGCAAAAAGGGTGGAGATGCACTTGGCCTCTATTGGCCTGTTCAGGGAATTTTTATTGACCAGGGATTTGGATACTGTGATAAAGATAACAGCTGTTCACTGGCGAGATATTGATACTCAGACTAAAAGGGCGTGGGTGGGTGGATCGTCCCATATGAATCGGTACCTGGAGTGGGCTCCCGCTATGGATAAACTGACCCCTTATCTGTTAGAAGGTTACTCAGCCAGAGGAAAATGGTTGTTTATGGATGCAAGATTTAATGCTTTGCCCACGCAGCTATGGAAAGAGCGGCTCGCTGGGGTTAGGGCCTCCCAGAGATTGTGTCCTTATGATCTTCTGGAGCCATGTTGCTTTTCGATGTCATCTTTATGATCAGATTCGCTTGGAACATCTTAAGTCTTTTTTGGATAAATTCCCAGGCCGCTCAGATGAGGCTTACTTGAGTTCTATCCTTGCAGCTCGCAACCCTAATACTACCCAGTCTTTTGTTAAATTTTTAGCTGTGGCTTTTACAAGGCGCCAACTGTTTTTGGATTTTAAGTTACCTTTGTTTTTTTATTAGGTTCTCTTGCTGGTCCTGATGCCCCTTTTGGGCCATTGTATTACCAGTTTCTGTTCTTGCTAGAAGTTTATTTTAGCATATTGATGATTGTATTGTTCATTAGGGCTAAGGTGGGCTGGGCTGGTTAACTGGCTCTAGTCCCCTTAGGATGCTGTATTATATGTTGTGTGTGTATTTGTGTGTGTGTTGTTCAAAGCTATGACTCTGGTCTGCTTTATTAATAAATTACTTACTTACGGTCGCCTGTAACAGGCATGAATTCTGAGGACTTCAGAGTGCTTTGTGACAGGGCAAAGTCCTTGCGGGCATCTGGCCCTTTAAGGTGGTACATCTTCAGGGCTGTAAGGAAGGCGCATCCCAGGCCTGAGAAGCAACAATGGTGGATGATGCGGACAACCCCATCGTCCGCCATCAAGCCATCTACCTAAAAGGGAGTTGGGACTGGGCAGGGTGGTATACTGTGTTGTGGAGAACACAGGTGGCTGTTTTTAGCAGGGGAGCGGTCTCCAGCTTGAAATCAAATCAGTCACAACTGAAGTAATGGGGAAGGATTGCACTCAGAGACAAGCAAAGACCAGAGAAGTACACCTGCAGAGTTCCCTTAGAAAGGTCGGGCCGGGGTGCAGGGAGACTGCACTGTGGAGCAGTAGCTCCCAAGAGCTGGAGGACTGCACCTGCGACAGAGCAACAGTGGCAACTATGAAACTGGGCAGAACCGGAGCTGTGGCGGTTCAAGCAGCATGTATGGCGGGAGACGACTAGAGAGCCCTTTGCCAGAGCCAAACACAAGCTAATCATACCTGCTTCTTATATATAATAAAGGGGAAGCCACTCTAACTCAGATTACCCAATTAAACTCAAGTGACTACAAAGATTTGTTCAGTCTGAGAAAAATACATATGTATGTAGAAAAGGCTTATTAAAAGCTGACTTCTCTCAAACATAAGAGAAAAAACTCCACTATAAAAATGTAATAAAATACATACCATTTAATCCATGAGGAATAAGAGTTTTTAATTTACAGATCCAGAAGGAATACAAGTATATCCTCTCTATTATAACCTTGCAAGTTATGGACTCAGTCACCCCCAAACTTAAAATAAGTGAAACTATGGGTGATTTCAGAAGTGACGCGTTCCAATTCACCATGGGCTGTGGTGACACGTGCGGCCCAAACATAAGTGACAGGATCGTGACCACCACCTGGGGGCAATCAGAGAGAACATGGGTCGGGGGAACACAACAGACATGCAGTGGGGACGTGGACTGCGGTTCGAGCCCCAGAATGCACCACGGCTGGGGTCAATTCCTTCCACCGCAGCTACAGGTTTCCATTCAGAAGTTACTTTTCATTCACCCCTGCTGTGGTGGCCGTTCACCACACTTCTGGACCTCCTCCCGCCCCAACCTCACGAAGCGTGGTTAGCTTCACCCCGGGCCACGTTTGACTGTAGTGAACATCTGGATGCAAGCAAACAGACATGCACGGCGCTTTCACCACCCTCCGTGTTTGACTGAGGTGGACATTCACTACGTCACTTAGGGTGATTTCAGATGTGACGCGGTGAGATTCACCACAGTGAATCCCACCCCGGTGTCAATTGCTTTGCCGCAGGCCGTGGTAAGCTGCGTGGCCCCAACAGACGTGACAGGGGCGGCACCACCGCCCAGGTCCAACCGGAGTGAACCCGGGCCGGGGGAACCCACAAGGCACCGGGGTTACACGGACACAAACAGGGCTGCCTGAGGGCAAACGAAGCCAAAGACAGTGGAGGGCCCCGCCCAGGGAAGGGAAACACGAAGGGGGGAGCAGCAGCACGAGCATCACTCGCAAACAGCGGCCGCACGGAAGGCGCGCACACTTCAAAACGAGAAGCGCACACACAAAGCACCACACCCACACAACAAAGGGGAGCCGAGCAGGGGGGCAGAGGGAGGCAGACACCGGGGGGGACAGGGAACTCCCCAGCCAGTTGGGCGCACGGGAGTTGGGGGGGAGGGGATGAGGGGCCGGCATGGCCAGCCCGCTAGGAGGGCGAGGGGGCGGAGGCAGGAGCCCAGCAGCCAAGGGGAAGGGGGACTCAGCAGGCCAAGGACACAGGAAGCAACACAAGGTACAGTGAAGCACAAAGGGTGTTTATTGAGGACACAAGCAGCACCGGCCCGGCTTAGTGACAGACAGAGCGGGAGCGCGCGGGGGACGGGGGAGCAGGTCCCAGGCGAGAGGGCGCCAGGCAGGCGGGCGGAGCCAGGCCACAGGGGGTCCAGTCGTCCCAAAGAGGCAGCAGGCATTGGCGCGAGCACCCAGGCCACAGGCGGAAGGAAGGTGCTGAGGAGGCAGCCGGCTGTCAGATGGGCCCAGAGCGTCCGACACCTGGCTGCAGGGGCTCCCATCGGGGGCGGCAACAACAACAGGTGCACATAGCAGGGCCATTGCCACAGCCCCCAGCAGAAGCTGCGCCCGGCCATGTTCCCGTTCACATATTTCAAACATACAAAACCTCTGGGCCACATCAAAATAGCTACATGCTATTAACAATACCTGATCACACAAGCACGTTCGTATTTAGTAAAAATAGCATGTGAGGAGCCACTCGAAGAACAACAGAAGGTTGCTACCTTGTAAATAAGGTTCTTTGAGATGGCTCCGAACATTCTCACATATACCCACCCTTCCAGCCTCGCATAGAATTTTTTCCTTCTGTTTCTAGAAAGGGTTGGAAGGAACTGTCATTCTGAGGGGGAGCGCACTTTTTATACTAGAGGAGCTCGAGACCATCATGTGGCTATTATTTGAACGGGGCGAGCATGCACAACCCAGTCGTGAGAATGTTGGGAGCCATCTCGAAGAACCTTCTTTACAAGGCAACAACCTTCTGATCAGCACATGGGGAGGAGCTGTTTGTAAACCAACAGCCTTATCTCCCAGTCCGATCGCTGCTGCTGTTGAACCTCCTCCTCGCCCACTCACTCCATCCTCTGCTCTGTTTCCTCCACCCTCCTCTCCATCAACTGCTCCGCCACGTTCCCCTACTGCTGCCTGCCCTTTAAATCTCCCTCCATGTGCTGCTTGTTGTTGGTTTCCTGGCAGGCGCTGCGTGTCGTCACCACGGCCTGTGGTCATTTCCTTCCACCGCGGCCGGGGTTTTCCCTTCACATGTTACGTTTCCTTCACCCCTGCCATGGTGAACATTCACCACACTTCTGGACCTCCTCCCGTCCCGACCTCACGAAGCGTGGTTAGGTTCACCCCGGCCCGTGTTTGACTGTGGTGAACATCTGGATGCGAGCAAACAGATGTACACGGCTCTTTCACCACCGCCCGCGTTTGACTGAGGTTGACTGTGGTGAATGCCACAAACGTAACGTCTGAAATCACCGTTTCTTACTAGCAAAATGTTGCGCTCATGGAGCACCTTCTTTCATGTTCCTAATATTGCTCTTGTGTTTATAAAAGGACTAAAAAATCAAAGATTTTGTTGTACAGTGACCATTGTTTTAAATCAGAAAAAGGAGGAATCTACAGGTCCCCTGTGGGGTATGACAAAACCTGTTGGTCGTCATCCATGCGAGAATCGGTTATGTTGCTATTTTACTGGTAAAATTGATTTTTTTTCATTAATCCTACAGATGGTAAGAAATATAGACTGAATCAGTTTACATGTTCCTCTATTTATGCCATATATACAATTGGATGTCTTAGTAATAAGTTATACATAGGCAAGACAACTAGAAAAGTCGACATACGTATGAACATAAGAGCAACATTAAGAACATGAAAGAAGCCACTCCTTTGGTGCAACATTTTGTTAGTAAGAAACATAGGTTCACTGATTCAGTCAATGTAGCCCTCCCCCCTACCGCAACACCATACTTTCCCTCCTGGGACCCCCCCACCCTCCAGCCAGTGCTATTTTCCTCCATCTCCATTACCTATTGACATTCCCAGGCTAGCCAGCTGCAGGCATGAACCCCTTTTTCCTACTGGCATTCACAGGCTAGCTGGATCTGGAAATGGCAAGAGGAAGCACAGAGGCACAGGTGTGCTGCCGGCTCCTAGGCAACCCCACTCAAGTGCAAGTGCTTCCAGCCCCAAAGTCCTCTAAGTAGCTTATTGCTATGCCATACTGCCCTTCTCCACGGCCCCCTATATGCCCCCCTTGCCTCACATGCAACTGCACAGCTAGAAGATTCCCCATCTCCCATTTTTGGTGCATCATCCACTGCCCTTCCCTTCCAGCCCCCTGCAACACCAATTATTTATTTATTCAATTTTTACCCCACTCTTCCCACAAAGGCTCAGGGCATACCACCATACTGCCCCCATTCCCCAAACTTCCCACCTTTTCCAAAATAAGCACAGAAACCATGGATTGAGAAAAATATAACAACTTTAATGAACAGTAAAAGCACTGATTTAACATTTAACTTTCTATACAGTAAAGTGCTTCTTTTAAAAAAAAAATCTTTCTGGGCCTTCCCCTTTTTGGCGCAGCTGGGCGTGCTTGCTGGGTGGGGGTAATGGCAGAGAGCTGCTCTCCCCAGCCTCCTCCAATGGATCTGCCCATGGAGATTGAGGTGTGGGAGGCAGTGGCGTGTTGGAACTTCCTGGTGGAGGAAGAACCATTACAGTACAAGGCCTGTGAGTTGACCTGTGTGACCACAGGGCAGAGAGAGCTCGCATTGTTTCGCTGCAGGGTTGAATGCTGGGGAAACTAGGGCGGGTGGGATTCAGGTGGGGCAACATGAACTGCTGAAGGGGATCGGTGAATGGCGCCTGCCCCTGAGCAACAATTTCTGTGATTGCAGCAGCTACGTACTAGAGGGAGGAAGGTCTGGATCCCGAGAGACTGGGCCAATAGATCTTCCATCTTCTTGCTTGTCCAATTGAGGACATCACAGAAAGGCGATGTTTGCCACCCGTGGCTAGAGGTGAAGTTGTCGTCTCTGATCTCCTTGTACACAAGTCCTTGGTGCGCTACTGGCACGTGTTCATGTCCCTGGTGTATCCGAGCTGCTTCATCTGAAGAGAGATCTCATGGAACACCTCTAGCATTTGACCAGTTGGTACTGGACCTTCGCCTCCTCCCATACAACGATGAAGGCCTTGGTCTCCTAGTCACTCCAGGAAATACACTTCTGATGGGCGGATTTGTAGGCAGAGTGCCTGGGATTGAACACCAGAGGTAGCAGTGATGGTAGTTGCCTTTGAATACAGCAAAAGAAAAAAACAGCAACACAAAATGATGCAGCTGTGTAAATGCTGCATCCCCCCGTCCCATCCCAAAATCAGGTGTATTAACTTACCATAGTTGACTGGCTGTCATTTTAAGCCATGGTCACAGTGATGGAAAGCCTGTGGCAGTCCCTCCTTAGAACGCAACAACTCGTGAAGAGCGAGTGTCGGACTTGTCCTGCAAACCCAGACGAGCCAAGACAACACACATTTAAATTTGGCACGCACTGGGGCGGTGAAGGCGAATGTTATGGGTGTGCCAGCGAGAGCGGAGCAGAAAGTGGTCGATGAGGCTTTTCCTCCATGACTCTATGGTGCTGGCAGACCTGCTATCCCTGCCCACCCACATTGGAGAACCACGCCCAGTTAGCACTAGGGCACCAATGCCTTTTTCTGGGATCAGGTGAACGTAGTGGAGCAGCACATAGCACAGTACTAGCGCATGTCCATCAGCCTCCGTACCTCCCGTTTTCAGTGCACCTCTCCTATCCTTACCTTCCATCTCCCCAGCCTCCAAAGTGACTTATCACTATGCCATACTACCATACTGCCCCCTCAAACATTTCATCTTTCTATTAATAAACACAGAAACTATGGATGGAGCAAATTATATCAACTTTATTTCTTTAAATGTCTAGCTGGCCCTTTCTCAAAAGCTCAGGGTGACGTACAATATTAAACACACAAAATCCCTTTTAAAAAAAAAAACCAAACACAACCATCCTCATTCCTAGTGCCCTGCCCACCCCCCCATCCATGCCTGCCAAACACTTTGCTGAAAAGTTTTACACTGCTTCCAGAATATGCTCAGGCTCTGGTCGACCTCCAAGGGAAAGGATTTCCACAATACAGGGGCAGCAACAAAGAACACCTCTCTGGAGGCCCTTGTCATATGAACACGGTTAGCAAGTGGTATCCACAAGAGTGCCCTCCTGGCTAGGCTAAACATACCCAGCTCCTTCAACCTTTTCTCGTAGGACTTCATTTCCAGACTCCTGACCATTTTTGTTGCCCTCTTCTGAACCCATTCCAATTGGTCAACGTCCTTTTTAAAAGTGCGGTGCCCAGAACTGGACATAGTACTCCAGATGAGATCTGACCAGTGCAGAATAGAGTGGAACTATTACTTCTCGTTACTTGAACACTGCTTCTGTTAATGTAGCCTAAAATAGCATTAGCCTTTTTTGCAGCTGCATCACACTGCCGACTCATATTCAGTGTGTGATTAACTACAATTCCCAGATCCTTTTCACATGTATTGCTGACGAGCCAGGTATACCCCATCCTGTATTTGTACATTTGGTTTTTCTTATCTAAATGCAGAATTTTACATTTCTGTTGAACTTCATTTTGTTATTGTGCCATCTGTAAATTTAATAAGCATTCCCTCTACTTCCTCATCCAAGTCATTAATAAACATGTTGAACAGTAGCAGGTCAAGGACAGAGCCCTGAGGCATGCCACTTAACATCTCGCTCTAGACTGATGAAGAGCCACTGATGAGCACTCCGAGTATGGTTCTTTAACCAGCTGTAAACACCCCTAATGGTATTTATTTATTTATTTTTTAAAACTTGTTATCCCGCCCATCCTACCACAGGCAGCTCTGGACAGCTTACAATAAAAACAAAACAACATCCTCAGCTAAAATACACATAAAAGGGAGGTGGAAAATATCCCAAATCACCCACCTCAACCCACTCCCTCCCCACCATAATCATCTAGCCTGCATTTTACCAGCTTGTCAACAATCATAGGGACTCTGTCAAATGCTTTGCTGAAATCAAGATATATTATGTCCATGCCGTTCCCATGATCTACTAAACTAGTAACACTATAACACAACTAGTCTGGCATGACTTATTCTTGACAAATCCATGCTGGCTTCTAGTAACTATAGCATTGTTTCCTAGATGCTTACAGAGGAACTGTTTTCTAATCGGTTTTAGTATCTTTTCAGGTATCTATGTCAGGCTGACTGGTCTATATTTTCCTGGATCCTCCTTTTCCTCTTTTGAAGATAGGGACAACATTTGCCCGTCTCCAGCCTTCCAGCACCTCACCCATTCTCCAAGAGTTTTCAAAGATGACAGACAGAGGTTCCGAGAGTACATGCCCCAATACCCTGCCACAAGCGGGGGCTGTGTGTCCAGTGGGTGGTGTACTGTCCATGTGTCTGGAGGAGACAAACACCTAACAAACAGGCAGGTAGACACGCCACCTGGTGCGGGCTGATGCGGGCTATCATCTTGCTTGAAAACACTCTTAGGTTTGGTACACTTGAGAAAATTTAAGAGAATGCTACACTTCTGAACCTAGTACTTTTAATTTGCACAGAGAAACACTGCTACTGGATTTGGGACTAACTGGTGGGTCTCTATTTTAAAACCGTGTAGGTTACCTAAACTATTGGGTGGGTATTATTTTCTTTGAAGAGTAAAAATCCAAATAAATAAAATGGCACATTAAAAATTAATGCCTTTTGCAAATAACGTCATGTTTTGTGAACTGTAAACTGATTGAACAAAAAGGATTCCTGTTCATGTGTTTAAGTTGCAGCTTTGGTTTTACCATTTATAACACAATTCAGTTTACCACAACAGTTTGTAAAAAGGAAAACACGGCTTAATTGCATAACACCTCATTATGGCATTAAGCATGCTATCACAATAAATCTTCGTTGAGAAGTGGCAAGTGACTGCCAAGTTTGTGCATGTCGATTAGCAAGAGCCAGATTAGCAAAATACTATATACAACTAAGAAAAAAAAACCCACCACAAACCAGCTGCTTCAACCTACTTTGTACATACAGTACTCCTTAAGTATTTAACACAGTTTGTCTCAGACTCTCGTACGTACATTACTAAATGTTGTTACTTGAAGTTCTGAATGTTTATGTTATAGCCCCATACTTTTCACTAAATTTTCACTAGAATTTTCCATACTAGGAAGAAACCACTGCTCTCTTAATAAAGTCGCTACCTACAATAACATTCAGCTTTCTCTATCCACGTACAGATTTCTTCAAGCAGAATTTCCCCCCTCCCAGGATTATCCCCCACCTGTTATCTGCAAACTTCTAACTTACTGTAACCAAGCCAAGAACGTGTACCTTAGTTCTCGCGTCCTCATGAACGTTGCATCCCTTGTCTCTCCCTCTGTTCCCCCTTCCCTGTCTCCCCTCCTCCTGTCTTTAGACTGTGAGCTCTCGGGCAGGGACCATGTCTATTTTATTCTCTGTAAAGCGCCAGGTACATCGCTGGCGCTATATAAATGCTAAAATAAAATAATAATAATAATATAATAGATAGATAGAATCTCCTGTTCTGAAACAGCAAGGGAAAGAAAGGTGCATGTACCCTTGCCTCACTAAGGGAACTTCAGGGGTGGAAGAACCCTTGCTTACAGGGCTTATTAAATAAGTTTGCAAAAAATGTGATCCATTTGTGCTCAATAGTATGAATTGACTTTAGATCAAGCTCCAGTTGTATTGGTGGAGACTAATTTCCAAAGTTTGCTACAGTCCTTAGTTTTGACTGCTGTCTCCAACTCTGGTCTACAATAACATGTTTCTTGTACTGTAGTAATTTCTTGTAATTCCGCCTTGCATCTAAAAAGACTTAAATGGTCCTCCAAAACACCAGATTTTACTGAATTTACTTTGAAAGGAGTTATTATATTGGCTTGTCTCCATTCCCTGTCAAACCATTTAGTTTTAGTTGGATACCTGTGTCTTGAATAATCTGTAGGCATAATAGGGGATGAGATAATGAAACTAAGAATCAGTTAAAGTAGAATAAACATTTCTTATAGTGGATATCAAATCAGGATACTGGCAAGTATCGCATTTTTAAGGTGCAACATCGGATTCCCAGTTTCCTGTAAACCTTGATTGCAAGGTTTGTCGACCATCTAATCAGAATTCTCTCTTGATCATCATACAAATGACTTTCTGTCATGTATCTCCTAATAAGCATATATATTTTGACCATCTGTGTTTCAATGTATTAAAAATTAGAGTTCGTCTTTGTATGGTGACCTTTTATTGAACTGTCTGTATAATGACCTCTCCATGAACTCTTGACTATATACTGGGAGAGAAATTTAAATTGTCAGAATGTCCTTCTAACTTGTTTTAGGACTGGGGTTTTATCAGTCTGTGTCTCAGTGATTAATGATTCCATGGCACCAGTATCTCCTTTCTTCTAGCTTCAAGAAGTAAAGTTTTAGCTTTAAATTAGCTAGCAGCTGGATTTAACTAATTGGTCAGCAGAATTTTGAAGGAAACCTGACTGAAACTCCATAGTCAATCGCCTTTGTAACTGACGTCATTTGACTGAGCTCCTCAAGCAATAAGAGTCAGAGCAGTTCTTTGCTTGGGCAGAAAGATTCCAAATTGACATCAGAGTCTTTTCTCACCTTGATGGCACAACTGGGCACAGAACTGGGTAATAGGAAAGTATATTCTTTTGATGCATTTGAGCCAATGAATTAAGCATATGCTCGCTTTTAAAGTTTTTCTTTAAATAAAAATGTTTATTTAGATCATGTACTTGTAACTGACTGATTCTCTTTTGTAACATACTGGTACTTTCTATTTGAATTTAAGTAAACTATGCTTTATATTTATAACATCCTTTGTCTCATGACCTCATTTATAAATAATATTGTCTTTACAATACTTTGCTGAGCTGTTTGGCTTTTAGCACAGTGTAAACTACTTTTCCACAATCTGGAAGAACGCCGGCCTAGATCCAGTTCAAGATTATGTCTCGCTGGACCACTAAGCACATTTTCCATTTGAGGAAATGGAGGCACAATGTGACATTTCTACCCTTCCAGAGAAAATATGTGGATTAAGCAATATTTCTAAATGAGTTGCAAGCAGCATATGATCACTCTCAGGTCTAATTTAAAACTTGAAATTCAGTAAACTGATCTCATCCCTGTTGAGGTTTTTCAGCTAGGCCTTAATTGGTGGGATCCCTTAATGGCTAAACTCTTTACCTCTGTTAGTCTTTCCAAATGGTTACCTCCAGACTAGAAGTATAATAATCCCTTTATTCAAAAAGGGTAATAAAAACGATCCTAACTGCTATTGGCCGATTAGCCTTTTACTTGGCATTGGGAAAATATATTCTAAATTTCTTCTTAATAATTTGGAAGCTTGGGTTATCGAGTTCAATTTGATAGCAGTAGAAAAGGCCGGGTTTCAACATAATAAGTCTACAATAGATAACTTTTATTTTGGCCCACTGTACAACCAAAAACATTTACTTTAGACAAGGTAAATTTTTCATTGCCTTTACTGATTCAAGGAAAGTATTTTATTCAATAAGTCGTGCTTTGCTTTTGTCTAAACTGAAAGTCTTAAATATCAATCCTCAATTATTAGAACTTATTTTATTTGATGTACAAGCATTACCTCTCTCATACTTTGCTAGAAGGTCAGAACCTGATTTGCAGGGGGATTATAAGCATTAATCAAAAGAATGGGCAAGTCCAGAAATGGAATGACCATTCGTATGCCATGATATTATAGCCAGGCAAATCCATTACCTCCCCCTGTATATCAGCCTTTGTTGACACCAAGACCATTAGTCCTCCCTTACTGTGGCCTCTTTTAGTCCCCTGCTGAGCAGGGCAAACCCTGTTAAAAAAAACCATCCATACAGATAACGTCAGGAGATACACCAGGTCTCTTGCACACAAATCACGTCATATTGCCTGATGTATGATAGAAAATCCGGATCATTATATTTTGTAACCCAGTCTGCAATATTCCAGGAAAGAACCTTCAAATTCCTACCTAACTTTTCCCGAGTCAGTTGACATCGGACAGAACATTCCTCACAGACTTGTCCCCTTCTTGTGGTACCGTTATAACCGATGAAAGTAAACAAAATGAGGGTTGTTCTGCCCGTGTCACCGGGTTCTCAAGAGCCAGCATACTTGTATGACAAGAACCTTCCAGAAGCGTCTCAGAGGAAGATACGCCTGCATGTAGACCCTTTCTGGAGCCAGATGGAGTTGAGGTTATCTAGGCTTGTCGGGGGCAGCCAGTTGGTGATTCAGGAGGATCAATGTCTATAAGGCCTATACTGTAATGATTAACATTTTTCTGGGGCTGAGATTCCTCCTTATCCCTTCCAGCCCCCTCCAGCGTCTGAATGCTATCCCATTTACTGTCAAGCCTACTGTTCCCACTGGGTTCAGAAATTTGCTTGTAGAGAGAGGAAAGTTTATCCAGAAAAAACCTAGGGTTGACTGTTGGCAGATCTCTGTTTAAACTACATCCCTCCTTCCCAATGCTGGTATGGCAGTCTAAATGGTTACGTTGAATCAGCTGGTCTATACCCATTATTGGGGGCGCCTATCTGTAGGCCACTATTCAGTATCTCCACTAATTTTGAGCAATTGTTACTTGGCACCTTCTTTTCAGGCAGCTGTGTATCTTTCACATGGGCCATCCTATAGTACACATTAGAAGGATAAACCCTGCACCACATCAAGCATTTCTCTCTCTCTTTGATAGCAGTCACTATTTTTTTATTAGTAACATATAAAATTACACACCTCCACTGTCTGTTAGATCCTACATCATCTACTCTCAGGATATCCTTGCTAGTAAATAGGGAGGCGAGTCAAAACCCTCAGATGTTCACCGGCTTCAAGTGGGGAGTTCCAAAATAGTAAGTTACCTCGAGGGGTAGGGGAGATATTAAAAGCCAATTTATCATTTGCTCTCCGGTGAAGAGTAGGGACCCTTTGGCCATGACTGTCTAATAAATCAAAAGCCAGCTGATCATCTTCAGCTAGTGGATTAAATTTCTGTTGACGGTTACCCTCCACCTCTTCCACTATTCCAGAGATTTTCAGAGGTGGTAAAGGGGGACCACCCTTTTGCATAAGGGGATTATCCTTCTCTAAAAGGTTAGTCAGCTCTCCCACTTCAAAGAACAGTAAGTTCAACTGTGCAAATAAGTATTGAACAGTTTGGGCAGTAATCATGATATGCTGAGCCATGAGTTTAGCTGAGGGGTTACATTGATTTGCCTGTGCCGAAAAACGGGGCAATGGAGTAGGCAGTTCAGGATATTGTATATGAGATAAACCTCCAGCAACCCTTTTCTGCAACCCCTCCACCAAGTCTCGTGGGCTAGGGAACGGCACTTCCCTCCTCCTGTCCCCCATAGCCTGAATCTTTTCAAATATCCCAATGACTGTTTGATAGTGGTGGGAGATTTAAATGCTAGGATAGGCTCAAATGCCTCTGATATGTTGTTGGCGCTTGGTTTAAGGGACATGGATAACACACTGCTGGATATCAACATGGACAGAATCTCTTTGGACCATAAGATAAATCAGGCAGGACATGAGTTGTATAAACTGACCCTAGAAATGACTCTGATGATATTAAATGGTAACAGTATAGGAGATATCAGAGGAAATCTGACATATATAGGTATAGGTGGGGGTAGAGTCTTGGACTATGCCCTCCTTTCCCCGAATTTGGCTGAACACATCTTATACTTTCAGGTAGGGGATCAGGTCGTGAGTGACCACTTCCCTCTACAGATTACCTTGCAGAATGACAACCCCCTTGTTAACCCATCCACCTATCTGAGCATGAGTGAGGTCAATGGGAAAGAACTAAATCGCTGCTCAGTCCACTGGTCACACAAAGTAGAGACTGAAGTTTTGGCCCTCATACAGCCAGATGTCTGCTCGCTAGGTATGCAATTGAGGGCAACTAAAGACGTGAAGTAAGCCCTCTCATTATGGTCCCAGTTTGTGGACGATCTGAGCTTGATACTCACCTATGTCCCTAAAGTGAGGAATTATCCCCCTGAGAGAGACAAGGGATGGTGGGACAATGAATGCAGATTAGCTAGAGTTTTATTGAGGAAAGCAATTCGAAAACTTCAAACTAATGAGGGTTTAGAATATGTTGCCAGGTATAGGGAATTAAGAGTATAAAGCCCAGATAACAAGAAAGAAAGTGGAATATAACAAGTTCCAATGGAGGATACTCTTGGAAATAATTGATTAAAAGCATGCTCGGCATTTTTGGAGTCTAGTAAATAACCTCCCTAAACGGGGAATACTGACAAAGGAAATGAAGATCCCTTCTTCAATGTGGACTAAACACTTCGCTGAGCTGTTTCTGCTTATGAGATTGAATGTAGTAGTCCCCCTTTGCTTGAATCAGACTTACCACAATGGGAGCCGGGAGCCCTGCAGGAAGTTTTGAGGCAATTGGAAAGCTGAAGGGAGGCAAAGCGGTTGGGGTGGATTTCATTTTAAGAGAGGTATATAAAATATTACCTGATTGGTGGATCATGGCCATAGCACATTTATTTTCATTAATTAATGCTTCTGCTGCGGTGCCTGATACTTGGAAAATCAGTATCATTATCCCCATTTATAAAAAGGGTGACAAAATGAATCCTGGCAACTACAGACCTATCAGTTTCTTGTGTATAATCTCTAAGATTTACACAAGAATACTTTTAAATAGATTGCAGGCCTGGAGTGAGGCGGCAGGTACCTTAGTTGAGGAACAGGCTGGTTTTAGGAGTAATAGATCCACTATTGGACAAGCCTTTGTGCTTAATCATATTATCAACAAATATAAACGTCACAATTGTAAGGTTTTGTAGCATTCATTGATCTGTCTTCTGCCTTTGATTCGATCTGCAGAACAAAACTATGGCTTGAACTTGCGCAATTACAAATGGACAAGCGCTTATTGCTCTTAATTAGATCAATGTATTTTAAGACAGCGCTGAGGGTGAGAGTGCATCCAAATGGGACACTCTCAGATCTAGTTTGGACCCAATGCAGGGTACAGCAGGGATGTCTGTTGGCCCCAGTACTATTTAATATCTATGTTAACTCTCTCTCATAACTGAGCATAGAGATGCTGGCAGATATAATCCACCGCGTATACTTATTTATTTATTGGCATTTTTATGCCGCCCCCTCATGCCCACGGCATCTCGGGGCGGCTAACAATAAAATACATTAAAACCAACATCACTTTTAAAATAATTTTAAAACCCCCGACGCTAACCCTACCCTCCAATTCCCCAAATTCCCCACCCCACCAATCTCCTCCATTTACCCCTCCCTTCCCCCCCTCCCCTCCAAAGGCCTGGGCGAACAGCCAAGTCTTGCATGTCCGCTGAAAGGCGAGCAGACCCGGGGCCAGGCGGGCTTCCTTCAGAAGGGAGTTCCACAACCGTGACCCGACCACCAAGAACGCCCTCTCCATGGTGGTCCCCCGCCTTACACAGGGGACCTCCAAATAGACGCCCCCAGTGGATCGGAGGGTCCGTCCTGAGTCACGGAAGGCGAGGCAGTCCCCGAGATAAGAGGGGCCGACCGTATAGGGCTTTGTATACCAATACTAGCACCTTGAACTTGGCTCGGTACGCTATAGGCAGCCAGTGCAGAGAACGGAGCACTGGTGTAACGTGCTCACGGCGACCCGTTCCCCATAAGGAGACAGGCCACCGCATTCTGCACCAGCTGCAGCCTCCGAACCAATATCAAGGGAAGCCGCACGGAGAGCGCATTATAGTAGTCAAGCCTCGAGGTAACAAAGGCATGGATGAGAGTGGCCAGGTCGGGTCTGGAGATGTATGGGCGCAGCCTCCGCACCCGATACAGGTGATGTGGGCAACATCATTTTAATGCTAAAACCACAAAAAGTAGTATTACCTAGATATGGTACTGCATAACTCAAGAATTTTTCTTTTCAAAAAGAAAATTTTGCACCGTGTTCTAGATAAATCTCATCACAAAAAGTATGCTCCTGTACAACTTGTGTTCTTCCAAATTCTCAATTTCATGCAAATCACACCACCAACATAAGGACAATTACTATTAAATACATTTGTTCCTTCCCACTCAGCTGAAGAAACAGTATACAGTATTTCAGAGCACCAGAACTCCATGTCAGCTCTTTCAAAGGGGTTATGAATACTTAAATTCAACTAACTTCTTTAAAATAGCACAACATAAAGTAGCTTTGATTGTACACACGTAGGATCCTCCACCCACTGAAGTCAATAGTAAAACTCCCATTGACTTGAATAGTGGAGGATTTTCTGCGAGTCGTTATCTGGAAATCCTTAAGCGTGCATGTTGCTGTGCACAACATCGATGCTAGGGTAGCCTGAACCAGCTTCAGAATTTGCAGGGCCCAGGGCGAAGATATAACTCAAGGCCCCCAGTGGCTCCACCCTACCCCCAGTAATCCCACCTTCTTGCAGGCACCCTCCATGGGGTCCTAGAAGTGTTGTGTTTGTGGCCCTGCCCTGGTGAAACAGAAGCCATTGCGGGGGGGTGGGGGGGAGTGGAGAAAATAGCAGGTCCCAGGACAGCAGCCTGAGGTCACCGCCCTGTTGAAAGGTTGCCCCTGAGTGTAGCTAAAGTGGCTCACAGTAGGGTAGGTGTCCCAGCAGCTAGTCAAGGAGTGGATCTGATCACACAAGACCTGTTGCCATCAGGCATGTCTGACCTTTTGCAAGCTCCCCACTCTTCAAACTGCAGATCCTCTCATCGACACTTTCACCAACCCCAACCCGAGGATACATACAAATGAACAGGCAGTTCTCCACTTCTGGATGCCCCCAATAAGCCACATACAGAAGGAGGAAACTTCAGAGCCTTGCTGCAAAGCCCATAGCCCCTACAACAATTTCTAAAACACTGTACAAAAAGGTAAGCGGGAGTTTATTATGCAATGGTAGCCAAGTCATATCGCGCCAAACATGGGGTTAAAACTAGGAAGGCAAAAAAAGTTCTATCAAATGAAATGAAATAAAATAAATGGCTTTGCTTACTATTAACCTGCTTTCACTATATGTGCCTCTCCTCCCCAGTCTGCTTCTTTTATCTCCGAGTGTTACATCCCAATCTCGCATCAGTTTTGCTCATTACCTAGCTAAGGAGAAAAAACCAACACAAATATGACTGGGGGTGCAAACAGACATGACGCTAACCACCCTTTAACCACCCTTGGTGGTTATTTATGCATGTTACAGGGCTGTATTGGTGCCCTATGCAGCCCTGAAACATGCATAAATGACCACCAAGGGTGGTTAAAGGGTGGTTAGCATCATGTCTGTTTTCACCCAAGGACGCTTTGTGTTATAAAATATATACAAAAAGCTCCAAGTCTGAAAGGTTGTTGGATCCAAGCCTCTACGAAAGTCCACTATTCTCAGAATGTGGCCCTAATCTTTGCACAAATTTTTTTTTTTACAACAAATCACAAGATGAATAGGCGTACAACTTTCATTACATACCTGTTTCAACTACACTTTATGACTTAAACATTTTATTTTTTAAAAGACATAGCTTCCATTTCTGTTTGAAAGGGGGTGAGAAATACCATCTACTTAAATTAGGATTGGTCTGTTTACAGTTTCTGGTTTTCATGTGCCATGGCACAGCTGTGCTGACTATTTAAAATACATTGTAGAAGAGTTCAAATAAAATAAAACTTTTCTATTAAAACCTACTTTTTCAATTTAGATTCAATCTTACAATTCTTTAAAGATGAAAAATGATATCTACTCAGTAGTATTCATTAAATCCTGTAGCATACCAGTCTACATATGCTGAATAACCTATTTTCAGTCTTCAAAGCAAAATACACCACATATTCAAGTTTTAAACTTAAAAGTCAACATTCAGCAGATTTGTGTTCAACTGAAGGAGACTTTGAAAACTGAACTATGCATTTCATTATTTAAATCACTTCTGTGAAAATTATCTGGTGATTATTGTCTGCCACAAGCCCCCAAAGCATCACTGCAACATCACTCCTTCCATTACTTGCATGGAACCCCAAGTTAAAATTAATGTTCTGAAAGACAGTCAGCTTTCCAGTAGAGATCTTTGGAATAAACAAGGAATAGTGTTACAAGTGACTGTAAAATTGGGGGGGGGGGGGGGGGGTGAGAATCTATTTTAAATAATCTGATGCCAGATATTTAGAGCCTTCTACTATTGTATATGAATGAAGATATGCTGGAACAGATCTACTTTGTTCAGCTTGTTTCTTTTTCCTTCAAAGCTGGCTGTTAAAGGAACAGGAAGTGCTACTTGATTTAACAACAATTGGTCCAGAAGGTATTTCTAGTACTAAAATGTTTAAGTCACAACTTCAGCTAAATACACAATTATAAATACACAATTTATAAACTTCTGGAGAACAGACCAAGAAAAGGCATACATCAAATTACAGCAACATCAACTCTTCAGTGCCTCCTCAGCATAACCTGGATAAAGACAAAATGCCCCAAAGTGGTGGCTCTCTCAAGTTTTTATGAATTCTTGTTAAACAAATTGCAAAACTCATCCCAAGTCCCATTCACATTTGTATGTGACAGCCAAGACATCATTCAGGACCAGGCAGCAAAGTCAGATAGTAAAATAGATTTCCCAAACTATGTACCAACATATATGATAGAGAGGTTAACAGTGTAAGGAACCATCAACATTTAAACTGCCTTAACATGCAACACATTTTATGGCTACAATGACAAAAATGAACATAGACATCCTGTATCCAAGGAATTGTCTTTTACAATTTTCACTCAATGGGTGTTTTCACACAGACAGCACTCACGACTTTGCCCCACCTCACACCCAGGCAGGCTGTCTGTTTAAATGTGGCCCAGCAAATGTGCAGGCGAAGCAGAGGCGAGGCAGGCTGTCCCTGCTCTGGAACAGCTCCAACAGCAGTGCTCCGGAGCATCCAAGGGCACCGCCGTCAGAATGGGCACGCCAAATGTGGGGACAGAACTGTGGTTTGTCTGCTTGAAAGATGGCTGCTGCAGCTCTACTTTCAGCCGGAGGTTGTCCTGAGCAACACCATAGCACTACGGACGCTCTAGTCCACAATTCCATGGTGTGGGGGAGGGGTGTCGTGTGGGCAGACCGTGGTCCACAGCAGCCACTGGGTTGTTTAAGCAAGCGGGCAGATGGGTCCCCCACCCTGCACAACCATGTGAAAACACCCATGTATGAAACAGAGAAACTGAATGCATTAACCAAACGAAGCAAAAGAATGGATAACTACCATAATAAGGATTATACCTTATTATTGTTTTCAAGCAAGAGTCTGAACATACACACTTCAAACAGCTAAAAGGTACATTAACTGAGTCACCAATGAATATACAGCTATTCAGTTGATTAATAGATTTCTTGTTTGCCCTCATCCTCCTCACCCCATCTCCTCCCTATTGTGGGTTACTCTTACCTGCCACATCATGTCTAGAACTACATAAGCAAGAATCAGATGGTTCTTGTTTTCAAGTGCCCAGCTCACTTGAGCATGGTAAGACAAATTAATTACACAAAGCTAGACTTTGGCAACTTGTACTTGCTAATTCATTGGATAAGCAGTATAACCTGAGCTGCTGAGTCCTTTCCCCAAGATATAAATTTCTCTGGCAAGACAAACAGGAGAGATGTATTTCACATGGGAGCTTTCTGCAAAGGGGATTGAAATCTGCAACGAGAGCTAAAGTCAATGGCCAAGTCTGTGGCCATTACAAGAAGCTACATGCCACGACTAAAAATACCAGTACCTACATCTGCCAACATTCAGCTTTTTGGGGGTGTTGCAAGGAGGGAAGGGAGGAGAACCAGCCAACCCAAAAACCCACAAAACCTTGGAACTATGGACTCTGAAAACATATGGTAAATATGAGTTACCATATTGACAAAGCAGGAGCAAATCTGAATTATGTAGGCCAAAGATAAATACCTTTTGTAATAGGCAGTCTGAAGCTAAAGTGAAAAAGAAGGAGCAGAATGAATAACAGTACTTTAATAAAAAAGATAACTAAGCAAGCCTTGATTAAAAGGGTGCAAGCGATATAAACTCTTGCCTGGTACGGCTTGCCATACTACATACTCATGCCAAAGAAGGGCAATCCAAGCAGCAGTATGCAACACATTTTCCCCTAGCTGTTAAAATACATTAGAATTGCAAGATTTCTGCAATATCTCCGTATCTCAATAAAAACAAAGTAATGTTAACAAGTTTTCAAATTTAAGTTTTATAACAGTAGCTATATTGCCATTAAACAATATGATTCGATTCTAGTTTTGTCACGAGCAATGGCATGGTGGAATGGAGGAACTGAGTTCTATTCCCGCCTGCATTCTATTCCGTTTTTCTTCTTTTCTTTTTTTTCTGTCTCAATTTTTTTTCCCTTATCGGTTTTCACTAGAAGTGCAGCCTTTCAGGCTTGTTGTGGCAAAGCACAATAATACGAGAATGGGTGCTTGGAGGTTCCTGGAAATCCCTTACTAAAATTCTCATTGTGGCTCAAATACTTGGGACCACCAAAAACACTGCCTTTGGAATAGACCAAGTTGTAGTATTTGTCCTAAGGGTTTAACAATAGATCAATTCAGAAAAACTTTGAGAGTGTCTTTTTTATAAAATGCTGACAGCACAATGTAGGTCATTGAAGGTGTAACCTACTGAGGTAGAAGAGAAGAACCTGGCCAATTTTGAAACACACATGTAACAGCTGGAAAGAAGAATTACATAGCAATTTAATAGTATGTTACCTATGAAGTGTTTTATGGCATAATTTGTAAAAACAGACAGAGCAACTGAAACGCAACATTGCATAGTCCCCTTAAACCAAAACAAAAATACTGCCAGAAATTCCTTCCCTAATGAACTAAAAGTATCACCAACAAGAACTGTCAGAACAGACTTATTATTGTGGCTTTGTATATTTTGAGGGGAGAGGAGGAGATATTACACATGCAAACAAAATGAGAATATGAAGGAAGAGGAGAAAGAGTAAGAGCTTTTAAGAAGTCAGCTCTTTTAAAAGACAGTATTATCTTATTATTATAGTCAGAATTCTTATCTATACTAGTCTCTGCAGTCTGCCAAGGACGCTCTCCTTGAGGTCCCACATTGTTGGCGGAGGGCCACCATGAGGAGGGTGTTGTCAGTGGCCGCACCGTTGCGGTGGAACTCCCTCCCAGAGGAGGCCAACCTCTGCTCAGGTCTGCTCACCTTCCAGCAGCTGTGTAAGACTTTATTGTTCCGTCAGGCGTTTGAAGAGGGAGATAGGGAGGGTAGAGCAGGTGTGTTCGGGCAGATTGGGTTATTTTAGTTATTTTTTATTGTATCTATTCCAATGAGGCATTTTATTTGTTTTTTGATGTGTGGTTTCATGCTGTTTTTTGATGTTTTAATATTGTTAGCCGCCCCAAGCTGCCAGAGGCAGGAGGGGCGGAATATCAAGTGTTCTAATAAATAAATCTGACACTCTAGGGCTATTATATAGTATGTCAGAAGATACCGCATAGCATTTCTATCTCACAATAGGTCTGAAATAAATATTATTATTTTTTCAGACCTATTATATATAAGTAAGGATGAGGTAAAATGTTCATTTTAACCAAAAAGCACATGCCAGTAAAGAAGATCTTGTTCTGAAGTTAAACCTTATTGGACCACTAAAAAATGAGCACTTTCAGCTAAAGTTCTTCAACTGACTACAAAGCTCACCTCTAGAGGCAAGAAGCAAGGGGGATCCCAACTGATAATCGATGCCTCAGGCCATATGCATGAAAGGACTTTCAAGTAGCAGGGTCCTAAAAAAAACAGGGCTTCAAAATACAACAGTCTGTATTAGAGCCAGAAGCATAACAAATGTGGTTTTGACTACAACCACTCCATGAACATGTCCCTGCATGGCTTCCACAGACGTTACATAGTTTAGAATCTTGCCTAAAGGTGGCTTGCAGAACAGGCAAGAAACTTCTCAGCTGCAGGAATAAACTACAGAAAGGAAGCCTTCAAATCCCAGACTTCCAGAGGTGTGAGAGTTTACAACACTCATTTTTCATGCTCTCATATAGAACTGCAAATGTCCTTCAGTTAGACATAAATAAATTACAGTAACTTTGTATCACATAAAGCAGTATTTCCTTTAACTACATTTAAATCATTGCTTACAGATATGTGGGGAAAGGACAGCTAAGTTTTATTCAACCTTTGCCTTGACAGCAAAAAACTGGGTTAAATTATCATCTTGTCTCAAACTCTAGAGCTCTGGGTATCTTCAAAACCAAAAATTCTCAGGTGGTGAAGGAAGTTCATGGTTATTAAAATATGAATTCCTTGAAGCAGCTTCAGTTTTTAAAACACTGACACCACATGCTATTCATCCCACTCTAGCTTGCCAGTTGGAATAAACTCCTCCTATTTAGTCTGGGGTAAATTCCTCCTGTATTTCAAGCATACGGCCACCCCAGAATGCAGGAGATATCTGTATGCTCTAGGGATGGGAATATTGGAATTAGTTCAATACGATTTGCTCGATTTTTGGACAAACTGTATTGATGCAAAGAATCTGATCCTGCCAAGAGATACAATCCAAAAGGATCTAATCCTGCCAAGAGATACACTCCCTGCTGTTCCCCCGGCAGGGTGCGCTACTCCAAGGAGCTTTCAAGGGTCCCCAGCTCTGCTTCCCCCGGACCAGGGACACATCAGGTTGGGGACGGTAGTTGCGTCCCAGTACCCCTACTTGGCACCCACTTCCCCCGGACCTCTGCCCATGCCCGCACACCGCAGCGCCTGCTGCAGCAGTGCTGGGGTGACCAGCCAGGCAGGAGTCCAGGGGAGGTGTGCGGAGCCTGGGCCCAGCAGGATTCCAATCAATACTATCTAAAATCATATTGAAGGTGGGAGATACATTTTTAAACCAATTCCGATTTTCAATGATTTCCCATTCCTAGTATGCTCTGAAAGGGTAAATGATTTGAAGGTAATTGGTCAGCCTTGTGAGAAGCCCTTAGGAAACAAGCCACGCAGGTACAGACTGCCTCTATTCTCACTTATATAGTAATACAAATAAGCCTGCAGGGTATGGCCCTTAAGCATTAGTGGCATACAAATAAGATGCTACTAATTGGGAATGGGTGTTACAGATTCAGTTTACAGTTCCATACGTAAATTTTAAAAAATAATAAAATAAAAGAATATTTTTACGTGCAGCCTCTCCTCTCCCCTCCCCTCCCCGCTGGCTCCCCCTTCCCGAACGCATCCGGTTCAAACTCCTGGTATTCACCTATAAAACACTTCACAGCCAAGCTCCCCCCCCTATCTCTCAGCCCTAACCTCCTTACGCACTCCTGCACATGCCCTCCGCTCCTCCTCTGTCCCCTCCCTCACTCTCCCCCATCTCCTATGTTCCCCTAACCGCCTTCGTTCCTTCTCCCTCCCTGTCCCCTATGCCTGGAAGTCCCTCCCTACCCGCATCAGCCTCGCCTCCTCCCTCCACACCTTCAAATCCCTCCTCAAGACCCACTTCTTCCGTGCCGCCTTTCCCAATGCCTGCTAGTTGTTTTTCCCCTAATACTTACAGTCTGCCCTCCTTTGCAGAGTTCTGCCTAACTGTAACCAAGGCAATCATGCGCACCTGAGACTTTGCAGCCGCCTGCATGTTTGTTTGCTTCTCCATTGTCTTTCCTTTGTCCCCTCTCCTTGTTGTCCCCTCCTTGTCTTTTTAGATTATAAGCCATAGGCAGGGACCATGTCTTTATCTTTGTTCTGTAAAGCACCAGGTACACGGCTGGTGCTATACAAATGTTTATTATAATTATTATAATAATAATAATAATAATAATAATAATAATTTTAAAAGTCATTGCACATGCGCAAAATGGTCACGGGGCTGTTCTGTGCTTGCGCAGCCCTTTTCAAAATGACAGCTGCAGCGCCCCCACCATTTTGTAAAATGAAAACCAGTCTACACATGCAGTGGCCATTTTCATATGTCTAGACCAGCTGCCTTTTCCAAAATGGCAGTGATGCTGCAGCTGCCATTTTGAAAGGGCTGCACATGTGCGTAACTGCCCAGTTGCCAGTGCTCAGTGTACATACACAATGATTATTATTATTATGGATTTAAATATGAATCTGTAATCCAAATCCATAATTAATGTCCAGAACAGGAGTTCTCTCAACACAGATTAAAAACTGTTTTAAGGTTATAGTAACTGACAGAAGCAGAAGAATTTGCTGTGCTTGGATTTTAATTAGTACTTTAGACATTTGTATTAGGTACAGCATTTGTATGAGGTACCGCATTATCAGCAGCAATCTCCATTAGCAGATTTACCACTGTTTTGTTCACTGGAATAAGATTTAAACACACTTAAGTAACAGATATGTATACCATCTATTATAAATGGACTGAGACGCAGGGAATTTGTTTTATGAAGAACTCTCTACTGTGCTTAAAAGGCATTACATTAGAACAGTCACCACAAATGGAAACTCCATTTTCTCAGGGTTAATTCTTTGTCAGAAGGAATGTGTGGGATTCTATTAAATTCCTCTTCTTTCTAAAAAAATGGATTTAATCCAGACTCAATTTCACTTTTGCCAGGGTCACAGAGACTTTGAGAGATCGTCCTGCTCTATTAATCACAGTTTGTTCACAGGCTGGCTTTTCAGCCTTTTTAAGGAACAGGATCAAAAGAGACCTGTGTGTAAGCCCCAGACAGACTCAGCAAACCACTTCACAACCAGAACTGGTACTGCATGACATTCTGAGTACGACTGAAGAATTTGGCAAGGAGTTTTCAAGGAGACAGAGGTAGGGGCTTGCGACTGGGGCCATGGTAGCCTGCTCACCTTTCAATAAGCAATAAAGAGCTGAAGCAGCAAGGTAAATTTTCCTTCCCATATTTACAGATACAGCAAATTTCCAGGTATTCAAGGAGGTGCACATAACAGAATTTCACTTGCCCCCAACCCATGAACAGCGCAACAGTAAACAACTCTACTCCCGCAAAAAGAGTTGGAGGCAGGTTCTAGCTGTGGACTACAGCTGAAGGAGAAGGACGGCAGCGAATTCACAAACCCTCCACAGGTTCCTACCACCAATGTAGCAGCAAAGGCTGGTAAATGCAGATCAAATTAGTAGTGAGGGACTTATTCTGGTAAAGAGGATTTTCAGAAAAAGACAAATGAGGACCTGCGGTTAACGGAAAACGTACTGTGTACAAAATATGTTTGCAATGCCATGCAACATATCTACAAATGAAACTGTAAAGATGTACAAACACCAATTTCCTTTCCCACCTTATAAAAAGACATCTATTTTCTACCTACCAGTCAAATCAGCCTTAACAATCCCATTGCTGTTAGCCTATAAAAATGCTCTCTCACCAAGGACAGAGCGCCCCGAGTCATCTCATTTCATATGACCCCAAGGAGCCCCTCACAGGAACTGCACTTCCCGGCACCCTTTACAACAATGGATGCTACTAGGGAGAATTCTAAGATAAATATTATTATTATAAGCATTTATATAGCACCAGCGATGTACCTGGTGCTTTACAAAAAAAAAGATAGACACGGTCCCTGCCCGAGAGCTTACAATCTAAAGATTGTAAAATATCTATGAAAGTTTCAGCAGATTAGTGGCTACATGCATTTTTTAAAATTTCTATATGAAAAGTGGTCTTGCCTTAGTTATCCAGTTGGTTTCCATCCCTGCATCATTGTCAGGAACTCAAGAGGCCCGGACCAGAGTAGAGGCAGGATCAGTTCCTAGTCAGGATAAAGGTCAAGTCCAGAAGTGGGGAAGGACAGGATCAGACACACAAGCCTGTTTAGGGACACGACACAGTGGGCGCAATCCAAAACTCATTCGCACACAGCTTAGCCATGCATGCGCAAGTTCTGCATGATTGTCAGGCAGTTTGCACACGCACCACAATCCCCAGAACAGGCGTGCGTGCAGGTTGTAAGCAAGTTGAAAGCAGGCTACACGCGTGTGTCGCACGCACTTGTCCACGGGGCTTGGGATCATCTTCAGTGTCAGGAGCATGGCTATAAGGCCAAGAGCCACAGCACAGAGTTGAGGAACAGGTATCTGAGGCAAGGAGTCTGATGTAAGGAAACAGGACAAAGAGGCAAAGAGACACAGGAAGACAGATATTCCACTCAGCTTTCTGCTATTACCAGCCAGCCTTATATCCTGGCTGGCAGTCAATTGGGAAGAAGCTAGGCATGGAAAGGATTGGGGACAGAAAAGAGGGGTGTGGTCTGACTTGAGTGGCTGGGCTAGGTGAACAGTGGTGCTCCAGGCCAAGCGACTGCTCCAGAAGCTCTGTAGATGCAGGTTCCAGGCCTGGATCCCAACATTTCCATCAAGAATCAAAAAGGAAAAGCAGTTTTTGTAGACTTATAAGCATTACCTTCCTCAGGCAAGAAATGATTCTTGAAGAAAACAAGACAAGAATTCCCTGTTACTCAAAGGACAAATATTTTGCACTTTTAAAAACAAGATAATTTTTGTAAAGGCATAGCAAGCTGTATGCCACTGAATTTTTCCCAAGTCAGAACTATCGTACTTATTTTACACAATTTAAATTCCATTTTTTTTTTAAATGAATCCTGCTACAAACTACTGTTTCAGGTTAGGAAGAAATGCTGTCTAGGAATGAAAGAGCACAAAGACTGGAACAGGAAAAGGAAGACATTTAGTTTTTAGAATGAAGATATGTTTTAGTTTAAATTTGGTGGCTACAATTCAAAATTAAAACCTCTAAACATCTGGGATTCTCCACAGCTTGGCAACTTTGAAGGGGAAAAAAGGAAGAATGGAAAATTTCCAACTCTTACTACAGCCAGTCAAATAAAATGCCTAGAATATTAATGTGATTACAACAAAGAAACAGAACTAAACATAATTACAATGCTGCTGGAATTGCAAGCAGCAGACAACACTTCAGTAGTAAAACCAGACTGCCACCACTCACCATCTGAATGGGTTTCTTGTGCAAATCTCTTTCCGTTACCAACTTCTCCTTGTCAGTTACATAAAGACCTTTCTGTGCCAAGGCTTGGATAACAGCATCATGACCCAAAAGAGGTTTTGCAGCATCACTCTTGAGAATAAGACTTCCAGCTCGACAGTAGAGTTCCGCTGATAGCAGCAAGTTAACAACAGGTGGTTTAATGTGCTCCTGGTCATATTGGTCTGTATAAAATGGTTCCCGCAGTTCCTCTGGCACATTCTCTAGAAGAACCAAAAGCAGTAATTAGAAAAGCAGCTCTTCACAGTAGCAAGTAGTCAACAGTACCTAATCTACACGTATTATATATACACACAAAGTAAAAAACAACATAGCTTTCTGAAATGATTGCAACATCCCTTTGTGCACAGCTATGTAGGTCTCAGTAACAGCATCAATGTAAACAAAATAATAGTTTATGAAAGTTACTTGTAACATGTGCTTTAATTAGCTGTTAAGAATAGCTCTTAACCGACTGGTTAAGAAAAAATCCTGAAAGAGGCCAATACTTCCAACACCTAATTATGGTGTTAAGCGAACATTAATTCAGGATTTCTTGGCTTTTCCCAATTTTATGGCAAAACATTTTCATTCTTTGTGTAATGTATAGTTTATAGTTCAAAGTCAAAATGATTTCTATCAAACTACTGCATTTAGACACAAAAACCAGTTCCATTCTATTACTTTAATGGAACCGAAACACTGAAAATTACAAACTAGTTCTTTTTGATATCATTGGTCAGCATTCACTGTGGGGTCTAAGTTGTAAGAGCTCCAGAACAGGAAGTTGCCTGGCAAACAAGGCAGGTTTGGCACGCTTGAACAAAACTGGAAGAGTACCAAAATGTTTAAACTTCTTAAATATAAAAGACTACTTCACCCAACATTTAGCTATTAGCTTCTCAGAATAGTGTGTGGAGTTTTCCAGTTGGAGAAAGAAAGGAAAAGCAGCACCAGCATTTTTAACGTATTGCTTGCTATTTATGCGAAGTGAAGGAAATGGGTACTTAATACCAGGCGAGGTGGGGTGGAAATAAACCACATGCAATATGGGAATGGATACTGCACACAGGATTTGGTTTTTACACCCTTACATCCCTCCCCATTGTGCTCCTCTTCTTCCTCAACCACCCTACTAGTCTCATCATGCACTTTTAGTTCAAGAGGAGGCTGGGGGAATTAAGACTCGTGGATGCATGCCTCTGTCCTGTCACTCCCTTCACATCCTGTTTCTTAAAATAGGATTTTAATTATGTCAGTACACCTGTAAACGTTTTTGACTGCTCTTGATTTTTGACTGCTCTTGATTTTTACAGTTATGCAAGCTGTGCATCACTGAAATTTTAAATTCAAACTTGTAGCTATGACTGGCAAACTGGTCCAACATTTCTCTTCAGCACAACTCTCAGTTTTTACACACCATTCCTTGTTTTTCCAGGGGATGTAGCATTCCAGATGGACACATTTTTTAAATTAAAACTTCCAGAGGCCCCAAAGGCCATAGCTGTAATAGGTGCAGATGGTGGAGTGGCCCTGGGGTGGGCCATGCACATGGAATGCGTCAGAGGGCTGGGGAAGAGCATTACATCTTCTGCACCTCAGCCCATTCCAACCTAACTATGCCTCTGTTCAGAAGTCCTAGTTAAGGAAGACAAAAGAAAGCATCTCCTTAGCCTTTTAGACGGCCTTTGACATCTGCCTTAGACTCCTCATTGACATACAAAATTTTTAACTGATGCTACCAGTTGGCTCATCCAACCCCCAACCCCCCCAACACACACACCTCAGTTTAAACTATTATATACTAAGAGAATGAAAAATTGATGCGGAAACACAGGTTGTGAAAACAGTAAAAATATTTGCCCCACTATGAAATACAGAAGGACTGTTTCCTTGCTTGTACAAACAGAAACAAAAAGCTACACGTTTTCAGAGTCCAAAGAGATTTTCACCCCAAAATTACACGAAACCTTCTATTGCAAGCTTCAACTTTTGACCTTTTTAAAAAATCTTTTACAAAGATCATTGCTATATGTCTCACGCGTGGGATGTATGTATCCAATGTAATAACCCATTAACAAGTGCACTTGAAAAACTATAAAAAATAATTTCAAGGGATATTATATTAAGTAAAATAATATGGATAATAAAGTATGTCCGGGGGGTGGGAGAGGAGGGGAAGAGAACTTAGGTTTCAAGATTTCCAATTGTATATAGAAGATGAACAATACAGCCAAGATATTTTCCTGAAGCTCCAGCTGAAAAATTTGACATCTCAGTAATTCTAAAAGCACCCTAATTTAATTATACAGTCGCAGGAACGGTATAGTTAAGCCCAGTTTTCATCTTTCTGTTTAACACATGAACATTCTATTGCTTATAAAACCAGCAGTATTTATCTTATTTGTCTGAGATTTGGCAGAAATGATCACCTGGGTGTGTGGTGCTACCTGTTTGTATTACTTCCAAATCAGACAAAAAAACAAGAAGCTTACAGCTGTTTGAACATTTGAGTAAAAATGCTTTTTCTTCCCGTTTCAGATGCTTTTTTTATTGGGTGGAAAGCGTACTTCGCAAAAAATTGTGTGAGATGGAGAGCAGCTATTAAGAGAATTCGGGGGGGTGTTCTTGCACATTCCTTTTTTGATTTTTCAAAATCTGTTTGGTAGTTGTATATTTTTTAATTTCCCATATTAGTCAATGGGAGAGTTCATAACGTCACATATGCAGTTAATTTCCCATGTTAGTCTATGTAGAGTCTATAACGTTACACATGCGCAGTTTAAGTGTGTCCCACTATTCTTCCCCGTTTGACCGTTCCATACTGCGCATCGTGATTAGCCTCCTGGGGGTCACTTCGGTGGGTGAGGGTGCTGGGTCATTTGTCCTGGGTATAGCTTTTAAAAACTAAACTCTTGGCTCCTGCAGAGACAACTGTGTTCCACAGAAGAGCTTTTTCTCTTTTTTTCTTCTTCTTTCTTGGACTGGTCCAACAAGGAAAAAGTGGGAAGCCAAAAAGGGTTTGAAACGAAGCCTCCTCCTCACTTCCCCCTTCCCCACACAGAGAAGCTGAGTGGGGAGAGAGAGAGCAGCTGAAGCAGTCCCGGATTCAGAGAGGCAGGTCAGCCAACCAGGGTTTGTTTATAAACAAAAGGACCTTCCCCGATCTGCAAGCATGCCGGGATCAGTCAGTTACAAGGGGTAGGGGACCCTGGTGTGGAGGATGGGGGTCATTTGGTGCGAGAGGGTGCAAGGAGTCAGAGTGGGTTAGTCATTTTATGCATTTCCCTTTCAAAAAGCAGGGAAAATACATACTCAAAAACCCTTCCGTTTCAGAGAGAGGTTAAGCCACTTACAAACTCAATTATGCTCTGACAATCACGGACATTGTAAGTTAAGGCTCCCATCTCTACTGCTGTGCCATGTAAGCAGTAATGATGTTGTACAGTTTCACATACTGTGCTCAATTACAACTTAGGCACCATGCACCCACACTCTGCCTTGATCTTTCAGCCCCAATCCTCTTTTTATCCGGGTTGGGGGCAACACTGAAGCAGAAGGCGGGGGGGGGTGAGAGCCCCTCATTTCCCTCTATCCTTTCAAGTGGGTTCAAGGATAGGGGGCATGTTTACATATCAGCCCAGGGCACAGATGCGTTGGGAGGGGTGTATATTTGGGGAGAAGCCCAGCCTCCCCAATCCACTAGCCCCTATTCCTCTTACAGAGAACCCCAAACTCCCGAGAAATACAATGAACTGTATCACTGATAGAGAACAAGAGCAAGTATGTGTGCATGGAATGACAAAAACAAACAGAAGAGGAGGTGGGACAACAGGGAGGGAGGCAATTGGGAGTACAACAAGGAGCCAGCTATGGGAACTGGGTGGAATGACAGGAGCGCTCCCCATGGTATCCTACCACTCTTCTGAATCACTTATTTCATTCAGAAACTTGTTATTCTACCTGTTTGTCATGGCATTCCTCCTGTCATTCCACTAATTCCTTGCTGCTGCACCCTATCCCTGAGCCTCCCTGTTATTCTAGTCACTCGTCCTGATGCCTTACTCTATTTTATTTATTTATTTTTTTATTTAGCAAGCATTTATATAGCGCCAACAACGTACCTGGCACTTTACAAAGTAATTGAATAGACACAGTCCCTGCCCTAGGGCTTACAATCTGAGAGACTTGGGGGGGAGACGAAGGAAGGGGAACAGAGGGAGAGACATGGTGTGTAACATTCACGAGGATGTGAGGTCCCAGGTGCACGCGCTTGGCTTGGTTACATCAAGAATGATGACCGGCTGGTTCATGTGGTGAGGATATGAGTACACAGACCTTAGATAACAGATTGTACTAGGTGGAGGGTATCGGCAGGAGTTAGGTGAGGGGAGCAAGAGGTCAGGGAGGGCAGAGCGGAAGAGGTGGGTCTTGAGGAGGAACTTAAAGGTACAAAGGGAGGGGGCGAGGCGTATGTGGGCAGGGAGGAAGTTCCAGGCATGGGGGGCAGCTAGGGAGAAGGGACGAAGGTGGTTAGGGGAGGCGTGGGAGGGCAAGAGAGAGGACAGAGGAGGAGCGGAGTTCACAGACTGGAGTACGGAGGGTAATATAGAGTGATACTCTATACTACCATATCCTCTTGCCTTCCCCCAACTCCAAAGCTGTACCTCTGTTGTAGTCTTTCACAGCCACTTAATGGGATCTGCACATGACAATAGGATTTATTTCCAATTGGCATTGCTGCTGCTGCCATTCCTTCCAGCGGGCATTCCATTTTATTAATTTCCATGTGTACTCAACTTTAAAATCTTATTAGACATTTATATAGCACTGTCCGCAGCTTCAGCGTTGCCCCCAACCTGCGGAGGAAGAGGATTTGGGCTGAAAGTGCAAAGCAAAGTGTGGGTGCATGGAGCCCAAGTTGTAAGCAAACACAATATGCGAGACTGTACAAACTAGTTATATTTATTATTTATTTATTTTTACAATTTATATTCCGCCCCCTCCTGCCTCAGGCATCACGGGGCGGTTCACAATATATTAAAACATTTCAAAAACCATTAAAGTAAACCATAATAATTGCAATTAAAACAATGTAAAACCCCATCCCCCCCCCCCAACCCAACCCAACCACCCCCATCTCCCTCGGGAAAGGCCCGGTGGAACAGCCAGATCTTACATTGTCTGCGGAAAGAGGGGAGGTCGGCAGCCAAGCGGATCTCCAATGGGAGGGAGTTCAACAGCCATGGCGCAGCCACAGAGAACACCCTCCTCATAGTAGACACACGGGAAACCCCGAGAAGGGTGCCCCCAGCCGACCGCAGGGGCCACTACAGGACCCAGAGGGTGAAGTGGTCCTGCAGAAAGGCAGGGCCCAAGCCAGTTTAAAGGTCAACACCAACACCTTGAATTGGGCCCAGAAACCTACCGGCAGTCAGTGCAGAGAGTGAAGCACCGCGGCCCATCTCCTTACTGGAGAATGCCGCGGCCCATCTCCTTACTGGGGTGGGCCGCAGGGAGCACATGAGACCAGTGCTCCGGGCTAGGTTCAAGGTGCTGGTTTTGACCTCTAAAACCCTTCAAAGCCTGGGCCCTGCCTATCTGCAGGATCGCCTCACTCCCCATGTGCCCGTGCGACCCCTGAGATCGTCCGTGGGGGTCTTTTTGGAGGTTCCCAAGGCGAGATGGGTGGCCACGGATGTGAGATCTTTTTTGGTGGCTGCCCCCGTGCTGTGGCATTCACTCCCGGAGGAGGCTCGGCTGGCCCCCACCCTCCTGTCATTTCGATGTTTGTGTAAGACCTGGCTGTTCTGCCAGGCTTTTGGCAAGGGGGGTAGGGTTTGGGAGGGAGGATGAGGTGGTTGGTTTTTTTAAAAAAAAATTTGTTGGTTGTCTTAAATGCTTTATTGTTAATTTTTTTTGTGTGTTGTTCGCTGCCCTGAGCTGCCTTTGGGCAGGAGGGGCGGGATATAAATAAATAAATAAATAAATAAATAAAGCATGGATGACCACGGTGAGAGTCTGAGACATACGGCCTAAGCCAACGCACCAGATGTAACTGGCGAAATGCTCCTTTTGCCACAGCCGTCACCTGAGCATCCAGGCAGAGCTGTGGGTCCAGGACCACCCCCGGACTCCGGACCTGAGAAACTGAGGGGGCGGACCCCATCAATGATGGGGGCCGCCACCCCTCCAGCCCTCCCCACAACCATCACCTTGGTCTTGTCAGGATTTAGTCTCCGGCAGCTCGCCCTCATCCAATCCCCTACAGTGGACAAACACCGGGTAAGCAGTGCACCGAGACTGCAGGGCCTGAGTCAGAGGAAAATGAAAGATATAGCTGGGTGTCATCAGCATATTGATGACAACTCACTCCATACTCCCTAACAACCTCTCCCAAAGACTGCATGTACACGTTGAACAGGAGAGGGGATAGGATGGAANATATTTGGGGAGAAGCCCAGCCTCCCCAATCCACTAGCCCCTATTCCTCTTACAGAGAACCCCAAACTCCCGAGAAATACAATGAACTGTATCACTGATAGAGAACAAGAGCAAGTATGTGTGCATGGAATGACAAAAACAAACAGAAGAGGAGGTGGGACAACAGGGAGGGAGGCAATTGGGAGTACAACAAGGAGCCAGCTATGGGAACTGGGTGGAATGACAGGAGCGCTCCCCATGGTATCCTACCACTCTTCTGAATCACTTATTTCATTCAGAAACTTGTTATTCTACCTGTTTGTCATGGCATTCCTCCTGTCATTCCACTAATTCCTTGCTGCTGCACCCTATCCCTGAGCCTCCCTGTTATTCTAGTCACTCGTCCTGATGCCTTACTCTATTTTATTTATTTATTTTTTTATTTAGCAAGCATTTATATAGCGCCAACAACGTACCTGGCACTTTACAAAGTAATTGAATAGACACAGTCCCTGCCCTAGGGCTTACAATCTGAGAGACTTGGGGGGGAGACGAAGGAAGGGGAACAGAGGGAGAGACATGGTGTGTAACATTCACGAGGATGTGAGGTCCCAGGTGCACGCGCTTGGCTTGGTTACATCAAGAATGATGACCGGCTGGTTCATGTGGTGAGGATAGGAGTACACAGACCTTAGATAACAGATTGTACTAGGTGGAGGGTATCGGCAGGAGTTAGGTGAGGGGAGCAAGAGGTCAGGGAGGGCAGAGCGGAAGAGGTGGGTCTTGAGGAGGAACTTAAAGGTACAAAGGGAGGGGGCGAGGCGTATGTGGGCAGGGAGGAAGTTCCAGGCATGGGGGGCAGCTAGGGAGAAGGGACGAAGGTGGTTAGGGGAGGCGTGGGAGGGCAAGAGAGAGGACAGAGGAGGAGCGGAGTTCACAGACTGGAGTACGGAGGGTAATATAGAGTGATACTCTATACTACCATATCCTCTTGCCTTCCCCCAACTCCAAAGCTGTACCTCTGTTGTAGTCTTTCACAGCCACTTAATGGGATCTGCACATGACAATAGGATTTATTTCCAATTGGCATTGCTGCTGCTGCCATTCCTTCCAGCGGGCATTCCATTTTATTAATTTCCATGTGTACTCAACTTTAAAGTCTTATTAGACATTTATATAGCACTGTCCGCAGCTTCAGCGTTGCCCCCAACCTGCGGAGGAAGAGGATTTGGGCTGAAAGTGCAAAGCAAAGTGTGGGTGCATGGAGCCCAAGTTGTAAGCAAACACAATATGCGAGACTGTACAAACTAGTTATATTTATTATTTATTTATTTTTACAATTTATATTCCGCCCCCTCCTGCCTCAGGCATCACGGGGCGGTTCACAATATATTAAAACATTTCAAAAACCATTAAAGTAAACCATAATAATTGCAATTAAAACAATGTAAAACCCCATCCCCCCCCCCCAACCCAACCCAACCACCCCCATCTCCCTCGGGAAAGGCCCGGTGGAACAGCCAGATCTTACATTGTCTGCGGAAAGAGGGGAGGTCGGCAGCCAAGCGGATCTCCAATGGGAGGGAGTTCAACAGCCATGGCGCAGCCACAGAGAACACCCTCCTCATAGTAGACACACGGGAAACCCCGAGAAGGGTGCCCCCAGCCGACCGCAGGGGCCACTACAGGACCCAGAGGGTGAAGTGGTCCTGCAGAAAGGCAGGGCCCAAGCCAGTTTAAAGGTCAACACCAACACCTTGAATTGGGCCCAGAAACCTACCGGCAGTCAGTGCAGAGAGTGAAGCACCGCGGCCCATCTCCTTACTGGAGAATGCCGCGGCCCATCTCCTTACTGGGGTGGGCCGCAGGGAGCACATGAGACCAGTGCTCCGGGCTAGGTTCAAGGTGCTGGTTTTGACCTCTAAAACCCTTCAAAGCCTGGGCCCTGCCTATCTGCAGGATCGCCTCACTCCCCATGTGCCCGTGCGACCCCTGAGATCGTCCGTGGGGGTCTTTTTGGAGGTTCCCAAGGCGAGATGGGTGGCCACGGATGTGAGATCTTTTTTGGTGGCTGCCCCCGTGCTGTGGCATTCACTCCCGGAGGAGGCTCGGCTGGCCCCCACCCTCCTGTCATTTCGATGTTTGTGTAAGACCTGGCTGTTCTGCCAGGCTTTTGGCAAGGGGGGTAGGGTTTGGGAGGGAGGATGAGGTGGTTGGTTTTTTTAAAAAAAAATTTGTTGGTTGTCTTAAATGCTTTATTGTTAATTTTTTTTGTGTGTTGTTCGCTGCCCTGAGCTGCCTTTGGGCAGGAGGGGCGGGATATAAATAAATAAATAAATAAATAAATAAAGCATGGATGACCACGGTGAGAGTCTGAGACATACGGCCTAAGCCAACGCACCAGATGTAACTGGCGAAATGCTCCTTTTGCCACAGCCGTCACCTGAGCATCCAGGCAGAGCTGTGGGTCCAGGACCACCCCCGGACTCCGGACCTGAGAAACTGAGGGGGCGGACCCCATCAATGATGGGGGCCGCCACCCCTCCAGCCCTCCCCACAACCATCACCTTGGTCTTGTCAGGATTTAGTCTCCGGCAGCTCGCCCTCATCCAATCCCCTACAGTGGACAAACACCGGGTAAGATGAAAACTCCCCCAGCACCACACGCTGGGTTCTCCTGGTCAGGAATGAGTGGAACCATTCAAGAACAGTCCCGTCAATCCCTGCCCAGTCCCGCAACCGAGTCACCAACAACTCATGATCAACGGTATCAAATGCAGTCAAGAGATCTAACAAGATCAACAGGGTCAACTGTCCCTGATCTAACTCACAGGAGAGGCCATCGGCCAAGACCACAAGCGCAGTCTCCATGCCATAACCCGGACGAAAGTCAGACTGTGAGGGACTGAAAAAAGTAATCCGGTCCAAATGCCCCTGAAGCTGCTGAGCTACCACCCATTCAATAACCTTCCCTAAAAAGGGAAGGTTAGAGACTGGCCTATAACTGGCAATGACATCAACGTCCAAAGATGGCTTCTTGAGCAGGGGCCAGACCACCACCTCCTTGAGACAGCCCGGCATCCTGCCCTCCCCAGGGGAGGCGTTGACCATCTCCGCCAGCAACGGCCCCAATGTCTCCCGGCTAGCCTTAACCAGTCAGGATGGGCATGGATCTTCTTCAGAATTGGTGGCTCGAACAGTCCCAAGAGCATCCCCCGTACCCGAGGGCAACACCGTCCAAAACTCATGGTACAAAACAGGACCAGATGGGGCTTCCACTGCCTCAGACCTGTTCTCTGCTAAAAAAAGTCCCATCAAAACCATGATGAATTTGAGCGATTTTATCTGCAAAAAAGTTCACAAACAAATCACAGCGAGCATCTGATGGTTCCACCTCCAGGCGGTGGGAAGCCAGACTGACCAGCCCCCTCACCACGCGGAACAGCTCAGCTGGGTGGGACTTTGTGGACGCAATGCGGGCAGCAAAGAAAACCTTCTTTGCTGTCCGCACCACTATGGCATAGGTACATAACTAAGAACTGGGAAGGAGGGTGGGGTGGGTTGTGGGCTCCCTGGCCAAGGCCCTGGGAATCCTCCCCACCTGCATCCACTCTGCTGTCCCTCCCCCTTACAGGTAACCATCTTTTACAAAGGGGAGCTGCCCCTGAGGGCGTGGAAGAACTGGGAAGGAGGGTGGGGTGTGTGGGCTCCCTGGTCAAGGCCCTGGGAATCCTCCCCACCTGCATCCACTCTGCTGTCCCTCCCCCTTGCAGGTAACCATCTTTTACAAAGGGGAGATGCCCCTGAGGGTGGCGTCCTCTGGGCTGCGGCTGAAGGATGCCGCCAAAAGACGCCGCCAAAGGACCAAGTGCCGTTGGCGGGCCATTAGCGGACAGAGGCGGCGGAGGTGGCTACCAGGGACCTTGGAGGAACTGTCTGAGGTAATAACTCCCAGGGCGGGGCCCTATGGAGCGTCAGCTTTCGGCTGGGGCCATTGGCTGGGCCAGGGTGCCCAGGGGCCCTTCTGGCAGGCGGACACTACGTCAGATACCACTGCTGCATCCGAGGACTGTTATGAAGGTCCTTCAGCTGAAGATCTCAAAGCACCCACTATACCACCCTTCGGAGCCTTTCGGGGACTGTAGGGGATTTAGGGGCTTGGTACCTTTGTAAGTTGTATTTTGTTGGGGTTGGAATGGGATAGGGGTTGTGTTGGGGAAGGGTATATTGAGTGGGGAGTTGGGGGGGGGGGGAGGAGAGAGATCTGGCACCAACCCCTGGTGGCAGCAGGGGAAAGTGTGGGAGGTGGGTGGGAGGGTTGGCTTTTTCTTGGAATTAGGTTAAGAAATGGAGGGGTTTTGTTTTGCTGATTTAGAAATGTTTAATTTGATATTTGGATTGTTATTGTATTAGTGTATTGTTGTGGATGATAGGTCCCCCCTCCTGGTGAGAGCAGGAGGGTAGGAGGGGATTTGATGGGCTCCTTCCCTGGTGGCAGCAGGGATGGAGCATATGGAAGGACTGGTATGATATGCTGTAATATTATTGATTTGTTGTATTATATTGAATTTTGTGAGGGAGGAGAGGGAATGGTTAAAAATTAGAAATTATGTTATGATATGTCAATTGAGGGGTTATTTAGACTGTGTGGTTTGTGTTGAATTGTAATTGTTATTGCTCTTTAGATGTTTTTTGCTTTTGTTGTCAGCCGCCTCGAGTCGCCATAGGCGAGAGAGAGCGGGGTACTAATAAAAGTTGATGATGATGATGATAACTAGACTCTATACCGTAACCGGTCCACTTCACTACGCAAGCCATGCCATCGTCACTCTAACCGCTGCCCTTCCTGCTTCATCTGCCGCAGCTCACCTATATACCATGGGGAGCTGCGTTGTCGGCATTTCGGGAGCGGACGCCTGGGAACCACACAATTGATGGCCTCTGTTAGACTGATATTCCACCTAGACATGAGGTCATCGAGTGAGTGTCCATCGAGGTCAGAGGGAACATCCCCTAGAGCTATCTGGAACCTTTCTGGTTCCATAAGCCTTTGGGGGTGAACCAACCTAACTGGTTCCACACCCTCCCGAGGGCCGACATGCGCCAGGATATCCGTCCAGAGGAGATAATGATCCGTCCATGACAAGGGCACTGTTAATACCTCCCCCACCAACAGATCCCCTGCCTCAAGGCTTGTGCAAAATATCATGTCCAGGGTATGTCCTCCAACATGCGTGGGGCCCACTACTCTGAGACAGGCCCATGGTTGCCATGAACTCACACTCCGCCCCTCCAAGACGGGTGTCAGCATGGATATTTAAGTCCCCCAGAACTATCGTCCTGGGGGACCTCAAGATCACCTCCAACACCAGCTCGGTCAGTGTGTGTAGTAAGGCTGCTGTACAGGTGGGTGCACGGTATATCAGCAGTATCCCTACCCTGTATCCGGCCTAATCCAGACTCAGATGGAGACCCTCTACAACCCATAATAGATTGCACAGGAAATCTCCTCACAGACCAGGCATCCTTAAAAATAATGGCTACAGTCCACCTCCCCACCCCCAGCCTCCAGCCGCGGCTGATGCTGCACAGAGTACCCAGCTGGAACAAGATCAGTCAGTATAGGCCCCGATTCCTTATCCAGCCAGGTCTCTGATATACATATGAGGTCGGCTGCCTGGTCCAGGATCAACTCCCGGACCACAGTTGACTTATTAGCTACCAACCTCACATTTATTAGCATCAAGCCGAGGTTAGGGGTCCTCTGATCCCTAATCACCTCACCACTTGCCTGAGGGCCAGTGAGCGGGACAGAAACACACCATCTGTCCCATCTCACAGATCAAACCCGCCTCCCAGAAGAACCATCATTCCCCCAGCCCAGAACGACCTCTATGGCTGCAGAGCCCTCCCCACCGATCCGCTCCACCAACCCCCCCCCCCGGGAGGCTGCCCCGACAGACCCCCGAGAGAGATTCCCCACCCCTCAAAACACCCCCCATCCTCTTCTGCCACTAGAGGATCCCTCCCTCTCAGAGGACTGCACTCCTCCCTCACACCTAGGGGGTCAGCCCTCCCCTCCCTAACCCAGTCCCCTTGTCCCCCTCCCCCATAAAGGAAATACCACATCCCAATCCTTCCTTTACGGCTTACATGGCACGGACGTTAAAACAGGAGCCTTCACTTATGATTTCTATGCCTTTCTGAAGCATAATTGAATTTTTAAGGGTCTTAAATCGAACGTTTTTGGAGTATATAATAAAGAATTACTGTGAGCTTGCTCTTCAGAATGATATAGAAAGAGTTCATTTGCTTGTAATAGGGAGGGGGGGGGCGGCGGCAGGGGAGAGGAAGTGCCCAGGAAAAAAAGATCCCTTCCAACATATGTAGTGTGATTTGTAAATGCAAGGGGATTTTCAGAGAAGGGTTGGCAAGGACTCCATCATAGGGAGAAGGAGGAAGCACACAGGATGATCCATCAGATTACACAGTTAGCAATAGGTTTTTGAAATACAGCTACCCTTGATGAGATCTACTGAAGCAGCATCATTATGAAGAGATACGAAGCGCAAGAAGAACCCCTCTCTACTTTTTGACTCTCCTTAAGAAAAGAGGGAAGTGAGGTTGTTTTACAATTCTTTGGACAGATATGTTTCCACAATCTGAACTTTCTCTTAACAGCAGAACAGTCAAAGTGTCAGACTTCGTCCAGGGCAATAATTACCTCTTCACAATAAGACTATGATCTGCTGCATTTCAAAACTGTAATCTTATTTTTCTACTATCTTGCGGGGGGGGGGATCTCTATGCTAGAAATAATAAGCCACAAATTTAATTTTACAGAAGTGATCTTGTACAATGATTTCACTGAACATTTTATGCAAGGTAAAATGAATCACACTGGACCAAAGTTTCAATTAATCTGTACATTTGTTTAATGTTTCCTTAGGCACAATGCTTTTAAATATGAGGCAATAGAAAATTGTGCTTTCATTTATTCTATGCATTAGTGAGCAAGCATAATAAGTGAGCAAATATAAAGTTCCACAAAATCAACTAAAACACTGTTAAAGCACACGAGTATGTCTGCAATTCACATACGCACTTCTAATGCTCTTTACATTTCTGATATTTTTCATTCTAAAAATATTTCTCTCTTACAAGCAAAACGTCTGGTGACTGAGGATTCACTGGTGTCATCCGCTTTCCTCTTGGGTATCGCTACATAAGGGGATTGAGCTGCCTTGGGTGAGAAGGGGCTGGCTGTGGGCTATATTCCTCTCTCAAAAGTGAAAAGCCTGGTGACTGGGGATTCATTGGCGTCCTCTGTATGGACATGCAAGGGGATCAAGCTGCCTGGAGGCAGCAGCCATGCTGCTGCAGGGCAGTGCTGGCCATTCATAGCAAGTATGGCCCAGCCATAAATTTTGCTGCCCTGGAGGAGACACCACTTCATTATGCATATATTTCTGACACTTCATATTGCATTTTTATGTGGGTTATGTCCTGGGAGGAAGGAATGTAGTTTTCATGGGATAATTAGAATGAGACTCCCCTGGGTGAGAGATGGAGGTGATGGCGGGGGTACGGTAAGAAATTTGGGGGGAGGCGGAATGCTAGGCTGGTGAGAGGGAATTCCTCTACATGCGAACTGGGTGGGATGGATGAGATGGCTGGAAATGGGGAGGATGGAATTGGTTTTATTATATACATTTTAACTACAGAATGTTTTAAACTGTGGAAAGCCACTTTTGGGGTAGAATGAGGTATAAATAAAAAATAGTAGTAATATCAAATAGTTCATTTTTTGTTCCATGAAGTAAATTTCATTATTATGGCACACATTATTGATTATTCTGATACATGCCCTAAAACTCATCAGTTTAATAAATCAGCTTAAGCTGTCATAAACAACTTGTCATCTTTGCTAAAAGTGAAATAAATTGCTACAAATTCTTAGGTTACTCTGGCTATAATCTCATATGCATAGAAGCAGTCTGAGTCCATAAATGAGAGAACATATAATTAATTCTTACGTTTTATGCTTAATCAACAAATGCAATCAGTTGGGGGCAAAGACCATTTATCTTGCTTGGTTTTTTCATCAGTGAAGACAAGAAATCTGATCTTTTAGATGCAAAAATGAATAGACTAAGAGCATTTAAAAGTGAGTGCAACAAATCAAACCTCCACCACCACCCAAATTATTCGTTTATGTAGCACCAACCATGTGCTAGAGATCTGTATGGGTTCCAAAATCAGACCCGATCCTGGACTGAACTGAGGGTCCTGGTGGGTTTGGTCCTGCACACAGTGGTCTACTTAGCACTGAACAATCATGATTCAAAGAAGATCCCCATCCCAATAGGCTTACAATCTAGGATGGACAATGGAGGGAAAGCAAAAGGGAGAACAGAGGCAGAGATGAAGATATATTCAAGATGTTGCAGGTATATATGCTTAGCTTAGTAACAAGGGGAAGAGGAGAATCCTGGAAGGATAAGATGGTATAAGGAGAAGCATAAATGAGCAATCTATGGGAGTGAGGAGTTAGGGAAAGCCTGACAGGGGTAGGTAGGTTTTGGAAGGAATTTGAAGGTCTAAGGGGGAGGGAGAAGAATGTATATTTTAAATTAAAAAATAAAATAAAATAATAATAATAATAGAGGATGGAGATCCAGGCATAGGGGGGTAGTACTGAGTAAAGGGCATAGATGGTTTTAGGAACAGGAAACTCTGGGGGCCGTAAGGGTGGTGGCAGAGGAGGAGCAAAGTTCCCAGGCAGGAACATGGCGGGAAAGGAGGAAAAAAAGATAGGGAGGAGCAAGGCCCCAAAGAGCCTTGTAGGCAAGGACAAGTCATTTTGTGCTGGATGCGAAAAGGAAGAGGAAGTCAGGGAATGGAGGAGATAAGAGGTTAGGCTGAAGTTGATGAAAGCAGTGGGCAAGATGAATGACCTTGGCAGCAAAGTGTTGAAGCAGAAGTGAAAGAGCCAACAGGGGAATGGGGAAGACCAGTAAGAAGGTTGCAGTATTCAAGGCAAGGCATTATTAAGCATGGACTAGAATTTGGGCAGCGAGAACAGTAAAGATGAGCAGGGTTTTAGCAATGTTGTGCAAAGAGACGTGACAGGTCATTGCACTCTATAAGAATCTGTTGGTAATGGAAGGAAGGGAGACGAAGATGAATTCCTGCCTACATGCCTGGAGGACAGGCTGGATGGTGACATTTACTGCTTCCAGTTTCTCCAAGTTAAATACAGAACATGCTTTCGATATACAAGATTAACAGCCATTGGAGGGTGGAAGTCTATACTCGGGTGTCAACAAAAATGCTTGTGTTCCCAAATCGTCTCTGATATTATCATAAAGGTTTCACACCTAGCCATTGAATTGCAATCCACTGTATCCATTAGTGAAGATCACACCTTCAGTGTTTGTAAAAACATCTTCCCAACAGTCTGTCAACTACATAAAGATTTTTTACAATATTTTTTTTTTTTTTTTTTTTTACAAGTACAAGATTTTTTGGGGGGGGTGCGAGGTAATTCTCAAAAAAACCACAATCAATCATTTTTAAATTTATTTATTCAAAACTTATATCCTGCCCCTCCTGCTCATCCCCACATTTCCCCTACCCTATACTCCCACATAAAGATTCATCCCCTTGCCCTTATCACCCCCTCACAGGGGGGTCTGGCAAACTTCCTTTGCCTGTACCCCCCCTCCCACAAAGGGGTTGCGACATAAACCTCACCCCCAACCCTCTAAACATGAATATCCCTATCCCCCCATCCTTAAAATCCCCCAAATTAAACAACTGTATACAATCAAGGGAGAAGGGAGTTGCACAGGGGCTTTTCCACAGACAGGTAACTGCAACAGAACAGTCCTAAACCTCTGCACAGGCTACAGCACAAGATGCATGCAACATACATGCGAAGTCAACGCAGCATGTACACAACACACTGTGGATGTGTGCAAAGTATGCACAAATAATTGCACATAGGTTACGCTGACGCACAGTGTACACAGGTTTAGCTTCAGACTGAAAGAGCCTAATTATCTACTGAAGACTCAGGATTCCATTTACAGCCAATGGGCACTCAATACCTCTGCGGGTACCTCAATACCACTCAGTTCCTCCTGGACCTTTCCTCCTTCCGCCGACAGTGTAAGACCTGGCTGTTCCACGAGGCTTTTGGTGGGGGAAGACGAGTAGTGGGTGGGGTGTGTTTTAGCTCCATCAGATTGTTTTTATATTGTATTTTTATGGTTTTGGCAATTTATTTGTAAGCCACCACAGGCTGCCATAGGCAGGATGGAATGGGATATTAAATGCTCAAAATAAATAAATATAAATAAATATATAGTAGAGGGGGAAAGTACATCAGAATCCTAGGTGTCTAAATGTGGTACCTAAAAATAGGACCTCCAAAGTCAGAGACAAGTTTGGCCCAAAAGCGATTCAATTAGTTCCAACGAAGTGTAAGGAAAAGAAGACAAATACCCCATTTCCCAGCCTTACATGTTAAATCACAACATGATTCAATTTTAAAAAGGAAGTTTTAATGACATAACAGTGAGCAGATGGCCATTTTTTCCTTTGAAAAGGCTTCCCCAAGTCCTTACTCCACATATGAACAGCCTCCTCCTTACACTAGATTTCTATTACATATGTCTGGTGAGCCAGTGATTTCTCTTAGCAGAAATAATTGTTTTTCTTATTGGTACAAATGCAGTACAGCTTTAGGCTATGCCTCTTTCATTCAAATAGAGTTCACAATCAAGCAGATACAAAGAAAGCAAATCAGAATTTTAAAAGGCTACCCCTACATACATCGGCAGCCACAAGGAGCTCTGAATCAGCTCCTATTCTGGAGAGCATATACTCCAAGATTTAATACAATTGCTTTTAATTAAATGGGTTCAGTACAAGTGGATTTAGTCATCAGAGGCATGAAGCCGGGATTGGAAACCTTTTCCCTCCAGGGAGCCACTTTGAAAGTTAGTATTAGCTCTGGGGGCCACATAGAAGTTGGGGAAAGGGGTTCTTCAGAGGTATGCTCAGGAAGAGAAGCGTCCAGACTGTGGATGTGCCCCATGACTCTGTCCCCTATCCTTCTGTACAATCCCGGATCTCTCTGCTCCTTCTGTTGAGCTCAGTCTTTCAGTGCTTGGGGGTCCAAATTGGATCTAGAAATCGGATCCAGAAACTGGAAAGGGGCCACATAAAAACTAACCATAAGGTAAATTTATCCCCCAGGCCTGAAGTTCCCCATCCCTGGTATAAAGTAACCATCACTAAAAAATTAGAAGCAACTTTGTTTTGATGAATTTACGCTAACTGCCTCAAAAAACGTTTCCTATCATACTGCCGATATACAAAAGCATACACACAAACACACACACATATATATATATACGCTTGGATTCAGACTACAACAATAGAAAGCCTAGAGTCACACTACAAAAAGAAAAAGAAAAAAATCTGAAACCTCTAGCAAGATACCTTGACATAGAAGAAACGGTTATTTTCATTGTTCTACACATACAAACCTGACTAGAGCTGAAATGAGTAACCGCCCAAACGGGTATGCCTACATACACACTACCCGACCTACCATTTGTGGATAGGGTAACAGGCACTATTTGCACAGTATCAGATGAGTACCTGTTTTAGATTTAAACTTTGGGGGGGGGGGGGGGAGGAGTGTGACAAAGTATGTGACTTGGGCAGGCAGAGCGTGGCATATAACCAGGGTTCTTGGTTTTCCACTTAGCATGGAAAACCAGAGAAAAAACACAGAATTCCCATTTTATCAGAGAAACATGGAATTCCAGGGTTTTCTGGGAAATTTCTGCCTGCAAAAACTTACTGGTGGCAGTAGAAATTTAAAAGAGATGGAAGCTCCATGGAGGTGCTGATGTGCGCCTGGGCCCAAGAGATTTGGTGCAAAAGGAATGTAGCCTTGTCTGGTTTTTGGCGAGGCAGATGTATGTTGGGGTCCATGCCAGGGCTGGCGGGGAAGATACAGTTGGAGAGGAATCCACCCACCCACTCCACACATGCCTGGAGAGAGCGAGCTGTTGGGGCTGCCTGGTGTGGGATATTGTTTTATTTTACTATTTGAGTGGCTGTGGCAACCAGTGCATCAAAGTGTCACAAAAAATGAATAATTTGCAATAAACACTTCAACACCCCAAAAATGTAGATTTTGGCATTTTTAATCAGATAATTTAGGGTGTTTTTTCCCCAGAGAATTTCCAAAATTTTGGCAGAGAAAACTAGGACCCCTGTATATAACCAAGGACCCTGGGCACAGCTGTCCCAGATCAGAGCAGCTGAGTCACACTAGAAGGGAACTTTTAAGGCACTAACTGAAAGCTCTTTATAGGATCAATCTGCAGTGTCCATACCCATGCCAAAGTAGATACAGAGTGCCAGCACTTGACCTGGTAGCTCTGCTGGTAAGAGAGGAAGCTCTGGAAGGAAATGGAAAGATTGGAGGTTCAAGGCTGCTGTAGGAAAAGAAGCTATGTAAACAGCAGAAAATCTACCACTGGCCGGGGGGGGGGGGACCTGTGCTAGTCTCTTCTGATTTTTAATAAAAAAGAATCAGCTCCTAGTTTCACAGCTGAGGTAGTAGTTCTTTATTGTTTGACCAAAGGTCTTCAACAAAATAAAATTACATTATATTACATATATAAACCAACATTAAATTACATATATAACCAACATTCACACCTTGCAAATGATAACGGGAAAGCCATTTGTTATATTTATTACATAGTATAACTTTACAAGCCCTAGCCACTGCTAGGAATTCTACTAAAGTTAAACAAATTCCTTAGAAAGATTGCTAATTAAACACTAGTTAACCTCAGGAGAAGATTACATCTTTCACAAAATAATTATACTTTCTTTCCTAAAAATCCCTTCTATAAGTTACCGTGCCACAATTGTTAAATGGGGAACCTTTTAAATTGCCCCCCAGCTGTGGCCAGGGATAGCCTTTCCCGAACAGCCAAGGCTCCCAAACAAAACTTTGCAACTTGTTTAGCAACTAGAGAATTCCATGGACCCAACCACTTCCTCAAGGTAGCAGTCCATGAAAACTTGGTTGATTCCTTTAATAATGATGCCAAAAAAATATTACGTAGTTTCGCATAGGCTGTGCAATAGAGCAGGACATGAGAAAGATTTTCAGGTTTATCTGAGTCACATAAGGGACATAATCTTAGATCTTTATCAATGCCCCTATACCTGCCCTGCGTCCAAGCTGAAGGAAATAAATTAAGCCGGTATAACGTATATACTCTCCTGAGCTGCGGGTCATTCCATTCATTAAGATAATACCCCCTCCCATCCAACATTTGGATGACGTGATATTCCGGGGCAATTTTCTGCGATCTAATCTTTGCCTGCAGATCTTGCAAATCCTGGTCCAATGCCCGCTTCCTAAATCAAGGCACGGGCCGTTGAATAATCAAACAAATAGAAAAACTCCCTCGAGAAAGCTAACTTTTGAACTTCCCTCTCCATTGCCACAAACCATTTCCTATTTTCTCCCTGAGTATAACCTATTAACCCATTGCCCATGTCATTCAAGATAATTTTGAGCCAAAAGGTTAACATAATTATTAGCACTTTCGCTCTCAACGAGGGGACCCTAGCCTCAGCCCTTAATAAGGCAGCCGGTGTCCCACCTGGTAGCCCTAGGATTGACCTGAGGAACTTGTTTTGGAATTTCTCCAAGTTATTCAAATAAACCATTCCCCAGACAGGAATTGCGTACCAAAGTTGTGCTATGGTTTTAGATGAAAACAATCTTAAGGCAGGGGAAATCAACTGGCCCCCTTGCTTGTAAAAAAAGGAGAGTATAGCCGCTATAGATTTATTGGCCTGCTGCTCCATATAATTGATATGGCAGGCCCAAGAGCCATCCACCGCTAGATAAACACCCAAATATTTAAACCGGTTTACCTGCTCTATCTCAACATCCCCCATTCTCCAGGTATGAGTATTTCTTCCACAACTCCTGCCCGTAACCAGGACTTTAGTTTTGTCGTAATTGACAGATAGGTCCTGTTGTCTGTAGTATGCGTCAAATCTAGAAAGGGCTCAAATCATACCTATTCGTGTCTGTGAAATAAGGACTGCATCGTCGGCATATAGAAGGATTGAAATATGCCTGGGCCCCAGTTTAGGGGGATGCAAAGAATCATCCCTCACATGTTCCACTACATCATTCACAAATAGGTTGAATAAGACAGGGGCCAACACACACCCCTGCCTAACCCCTTTACCCACCAAAATGCTTGATGTCAATGGCAAGGAAGATGATACCCGCACCTGCATGGAATTTTTGGAGTGCAATTTGACTATCAAATATAGGAGGCGCAAATCCATAGAAGAGTTCCTTAACTTATTCCACAGCCTCTCCCTATTAATTGAATCAAATGCTGCCCGTAGATCCACAAAACATAGGTAAAGCCTCGATCTTTTAGATTGCCCTATGCATTTCCTGCCCGTGTACTTTGATATTAGCGACATCAGAACATGTATTTGAGACACCGTAGACATTATTATTATTATTATTAACAAACATTTATATAGCGCCAGCAGTGTACATGGCACTTTACAAAGTAATAAAATAGACACGGTCCCTGCCCCTAGGGCTTACAATCTGAGCGACAGGAGCTGGGGGAGAGACATAGGAAGGGGAACAGAGGGAGAGACAAGGGGTCTAACATTCATGAAGATGCGAGGTCTCAAGTGCACGTACTTGGCTTGGTTACGATGAGAATGACAGCAGGCAGGTCCATGTTGCAAGGATAAGGGTAAACCGATCGTAGGTATAGGAATAGTGGCTCAGCAGGATAAAGAGTCAGACAGAGCAGAGCGAAAGAGGTGAGTTTTAAGGAGAGATTTGAAGGTATGAAGGGAGGGGGCAAGGCGGATGTGGACAGGGAGGGAGTTCCAGGCATGGGGGGCAGCAAGTGAGAAGGGACGAAGGCGCTTAGGGGAGCAGGGAAGGCGTGGAAGGGTGAGAGAAGGGACAGAGGAGGAGCGAAGTGCACGGGCTGGAGTATGGAGGGCGATAAGTGCAGAGAGGTAGGGGGGAGCAAGGTTGTGAAGAGCTTTATAGGTGAAGACTAGGAGCTTGTGCAGGATTCGTTCAGGAAGGGGAAGCCAGTGAAGCGAAGAGAGGAGGGGCTGCACATGGTCGAAGCGACTGGCGAGGTAGATGACCCTGGCAGCAGAGTTTTGGACAGAGATGAGGGGAGAAAGGTGAGACCGGGGAAGGCCAGTGAGAAGGAGGTTACAGTAATCGAGGCGAGAGATGACCAGAGCATGAACAAGAGTTTTGGCAGACGAGACAGAGAGAAAAGGGCGAATCTTAGCAATGTTGTGGAGGGAGAAGCGACAGGATTTAGCAACAGAGTCAATGTAGTGTTTAAAAGAAACCTTCCTGAAACCGGCCTGCTCTGGCTTCAAAAAAGAGACCTGGTCCATCCATTCCTAGAGAATCCCCAGGAAATATTTAGCATACAGTTTCCCGATCACGCACAGTAAGCTAATAGGCCTATAATTCCCAGGAAATGTGGGGTCCCCTTTCTTATAGATTGGGATGACAATACTAGTCAACCAGTTTTCCGGGATACTTCCTGTGGAATTTATCGCTGTAAAAACTTGGGCCAATATCTCTGACCACCAGTCAACCTGAGACTTGAGAAGTTCTATAGGGACAAAGTCCCCACCTGGGGCTTTGCCAGATTTTGTAGTCAAAATCAGCTCTCTCACCATCTCAGGTAATACAGGAGGCCAAGCAGGGATCAGATCGAAAGCCTGTATATTGGGAGCTTGCATGTTTGATACTTGCATCGTTGATATATACTGAAAAACAGTTTCAAAATGCTCTTCCCAAACCTTATGTTGGACCATTGCAGCTTTCCCTCCAGAGATATTCCCTCCGATATTACATACCAAAGACCAAATTTTTTTTCCCATCCCCATTCTCCACTGCCTCCTCTAAGGCTCTCCATTTAGATTTACAATAATCCACCTTCTTCTGTTTCAACAACCTCCTGTACTGAACCCTGGATTCCCAAAAAGCCATTTTGTTAGCTTCCACAGGGGAACTGAGAAAATGCCTAAGCCTTCCCCTCACTATTCGCCGGACCCACCTACACTCTTTATCAAACCAACCTGGCTTGTAAGATGTCTGGGGGCCGACTGATGTTAGTGTGGAGAGAGCAATTAACATCTCTTCAAAAAACCCAATTTCATTCCCCCCCCCCCTTCTTCATGATCCTTCTAGCCAAAGATTGAACCAATTCCTGTTGCCTAATGGATTCACAATCTTGGGCTACTCGGTCAGACCACTTTTTCCTTACCAAAAAAGGCGAGTAAGAGCTATCAACTCCCTCGACCAGAAGAAACTGAGAACTATCATCTGGCACCATCGCTATTCTTAGGGCCAGTGGAAAATGATTAGTCAGGATAGACGGCAGTATCCAAAAATCCAACACAAGCTTTATTAAATCAGTTGTGACCAACATATAATCAATTACGCTATTACCCCTTATCGAGCTAAAAGTATATTGACCCCGTAGGTCCCTACCCACCAGGCCATTTAACACAAACAGATCAAGAGTGTTTATCACTTCCAGAAACTCCTTCGCCCCGGGAGAGATCATAGGATTCCCTAGAGCAACGTTGCAAGTTGTAAGGTAGATCAGGTGGGAGTTCAACATCTTGAATCATCACAACCCCAGATTTATTACCCAATCTTACATTGAAATCACCACCCATTACTATATATGCACTACTACAGGAAACCCTAGCTTTCTGCACAATATCAATGATCCTATCCCATATATTATCCATGTAAAATGCCGAAGCAACAGGTGGAACATACAAATTTGCCAGTATGAGTTCAAAGTTCTTATTTATTCTGGTATGCCATAAGGCAAAAAAAGGTGGCTCCGAATCAACCAATTTCAAAGAGGCATCAAAGGCCTCAGGGACTGATAGCCACTCCCCCATGTGGCCTGCCTCCTACCCGGGAAGCTTTAGCAAAAACATTATAGCCCCTGAACCCTTGTGGGACTAGATCATGGAGTACCCAGGTCTCTTGCAGCAAAACAAACTGAAATTTCCCTATAGTCTCCATGAAATCTACATCCCTCAGCTTAGTTCCTAGGCCAGCTATATTCCAAGACAAGAAGTCTATTCCAGGGGGATCATTATATCTCAGTCATTGGGAGTCCTTTGGGGGAGATTTTGGGTCCATATGCCTCAAATCCCTCTCCCTTTCCTTCTTCCTCTCTTTAAAGGAAAACACCCCTGGGAGCAGATGACTCTCCCTGTCAATCCATGGAAGACTGATCGGGTTTATCTCCGCCTCCTGGGGCGTGGGAGAGTCTGGGACCATATCCTGCCCTCGTAGTGCTGAGTTTGGCATCGGTGGTCTATTTCCAACTCCACTTGTCTCCTGCATTCCTCCCTGACCACCACTACAATTCCTTGGTGATAAAATAGGAGAGTGTCTCTCTGCACGCGGAGTAGAGGTGGCCGTGGGATGTTCAACTTCAATCCGAGACTGAGAGGAAACTGAGATCCTCGTCTCATTTGAACCTTGCACCCTATTATGATGCCTAACCAATTTTGCCCTCGTCCTTAACCTTGTTCTTTTTGCTTCCTCTAATCTTAAACAGAATTTATCTAACCCAATGCAAATCTTATCAAGATTTGTATCTGAAGATCCTTTGTCTAGGCTTAAAACACCCCCCGGATGCTCACTTTGTCTAACATTACTATGTATCATACTTTGAGCTACCCCCCTCTGCCCAGCCTCTTGAACTTTCATGGGCAGTTCTCCCTGTTCTACTGAGGCTGACCTCGTCTGGGTTTCCTTCATCCTCTGCTCCTCTCTGAATGTATCCCCCACTTTCCCCTTAGTCTGTTGTCCTTGACTTTTATGCACTACTTCCTTTGTTACTTTATCATCTATCAACAATGGTCTTACCTGCAACTCCTTCAAACTCTGCCTCTCCCTTGGTTTAACCCCCGATTTCCTCCTAGTCCCTGTTCTCAGACTCTCATGCACTGATTCCTCTGTTTCTTTATCATTTGTCGATAACGAACCTGTCTGGGTTTCCTTCTGAGACTGACCCTCTTTAGGTTTTCCCCTCATTTTCCCTCTAGTCCCTTTTTCCTGACTGTCATTCGCTAACTCCTCTATTTCTTTATCATCTGCCAACAGTATTCTAGACACATATACCTCCCGGTTGTTTAATAACTCTTTACTTTTTAAAATCAACTCCACCAAACTCACCGAACGGAAGGAGATCTGTAGGATCCACCTTTTCTTAGTATTGGGAATGTGCTCAATTTCCAGAGTATCACTCCTGGAAACTGTCACTCAATAGAATTCTCAAATGCTCTGCCACATCCCTGGGCGTATTCCAAAAGGGGAGGATTCCTGAAGGAAGTGGCAACACTATAAATAATAGCGCTAGAGGGGCATACTTAAAACTTCTGTGACTATCCAATAGAGCCAGTTCTTTTGGGGCCGGATCTACTATCATCCCCTTTTTCCTAGGCCCTGCTTTATGGGGAATAATAGTCTGGACAACCATAGTCACCCCCAACAGTTGCTGTTTATCTGCTAAAGCAAGGACCTGGGTCGTGACCGAACATTTCTCTTCGATATCATTCAATTTTGTTATCAATACTCTCATTGTATGGGAGGTTATTATGGCTAAATCGCCAAGTAAATCTAAGAACCCATCATCCCTCTGTTCTAAAAAGGTAACCTTTTCATATTCCTCTACTGTCTTGGCCCCTTCCCCATGTGAATTAGATCTAATCTCATTGTCATTTCCCCTCATAGCAAGACGGGATTCCGACTGCATGGAAATTCCACTTATCCTAGTGACAGATTTATCCCTTATAGGGTATAACTAGGCTTTCTCAGAAAAGTACATATCTATCCGTCTCTGCTTGGCCGTGTTTGAACCTGAGGGGGATACTGAGGCTAAATCTTTCCTCAAACGTTTCTGAGTAGCCATTTTACAACCAAGCTTGCTCCAACTTTCAGAATATAGTATAAACCAGAATTCGTGCACAGAGATTTAACCCCCCACTTTCTCAATGAGCCACAATCAATCAGTACTTAATTATCCCTTTTTAGATTTCTAGGGACCCACGTCCCCCGATTTAAATAACTAAACTGGAGTTACTATTTCCTACCAGTATGAGCCCTGGCTGCTCTGCTCCTGGTTGCGCATAAGGGTGCGCCTAAGGGTGCGCACCCTTGTTTGCGCAGCCCTTAGTCGCGTGCCGATGGCACCGCTGGGGGCTCCCAGGACACAGAAATAGCCCCGCAGGGAGCTCCGCCCCCCAGTCCCAATCACGGCAGGTGTAGTCAGTTTCCTCAGCCCCGGATTGTCTCCGGACTCCCCTCCGCTCAGCTCCCTTCACAGCTGAGGTTGCAGCTTCCATCCAATTAGGAGCTGATGCTTCCATCCAATTAGGAGCTGATGCTTCATTTTGTTAAAAAAACATTAACAGGAAAGAATGACAAGGCAGACGAGAACCTATGACTCCTGGCACAGCCACCTCACAGCTTAGCTACCCAGTCACAGCAACTGCACATATAACAGCTTTACAAACAGCTATCTAGCTTGCTAGGCACCAAGTCCTTCCCCTGCTGGCTGAATAAAAACACTGCCACAAGCCCTTTGTCCCCCCACCCTGAAAGAAGACACGTGACACTATTTGTGGAGTAAAAAAAGGCCGCACCAAACTTTATTAGCCTTGTCGAGGGGAGGGGGCTATGCCCCTCCAGGTCCTGCCAACCTAACTATAACTTATAACTTGGGTAGAGTAAACTTAAGGCAGTCTGATGTTCCTCAGTACCGCAACAATGTTAACTATAGCTGCTGCAATGTCACGCCTGTCGAGCCGCCCCCGGCCGGATCAGGAGGCCATTCCTACCGTGACCCGAGGAAGGAATTGAGGGGAGCCGGCGAGGACCCTGGACCGCCCCTGTCCTGGGGCCCTTCAACCGGCCCCCACTCCTTTCCTGGGTCCACCGCAATGCTGGCCGGTCAAGCTCTAGCATTCGGGTGTACCCCATCTCTTAAGGAGATGACCTGGCAGCAGACTATCCCTACCCCTAACTGTCTAACTCGCAGGACCCCTGCGGTGTGACGCTAGTAACTACTATTCTCTTCCCCCCTTCTAATTGCCAATCGACACGGTGAGGAAGGCGAAAAACAAACAGGATTTCAGCCAATTATCCTGATGTCAAAATTCCTTCCCGGCTCTGAACTCAAGATCAGCAACCAGTGTAACCCACAGTATTCCAGGGTGGGTGGGAGGGTGTCTTTCCGTCGGTGCCTGGGCACGAATGCAGAAAGCGCCCCAGGCACAAGATGACGGCCGCGAGCTCACGCTGCTGTGAGAGCTTGCTTCGCGCCGCTTTGCCACGCGCCCTCCCCCACGTGCCTTCCTTCAGCACAGGCGGGGGAGGAACAACCGCCGCCCCCGAGCTGCTCCCCTTCGGAGAGGGCCGGGTAGGCGACAGGCATTCTCTGATAGCTCTGCTGGTAGAACAGGGCACAGAAGACTAATAGGCCAAGGATTGAAATCTGACTGTATGGCAAGCTGAAGGTGTGATTTGTTGATCTGTAAGTATACTTTGGGAAACAATAGTATAGTTTGTTCCTCCTCCGTGTTGGATTATCTGATGTCTAGCAACTATTCCTTTATTTGATGCAGCCTTGAACCCACAATTTTGCAATATCCTTTGCTCAGCTCTAGCACCAGATCTACCTGAGCAACCATTAGCTGTCTTTTGTTAATTCAGTCATGGAGACTATATCGGCAGAATACTCACATAAATGTGAGCTCTCTTCCCTATGTACAATAATGTAAAACATTAACACTAGCAGAGGGTTTTTTGTTCTTTATGTGATGGATTTTCTCCTGTTTACATATAGTTTCTTTGCCTATAGCAACTGTGAACTCCAGCTTTCCCATTTCCTTTCCAAAGGTCTACTAGCAGGACTCCCAGAACAACTGCTGGCACCTTGAATCTACTTTGGTCATGAGGATGGGAAATGCATATCTGTCATATACATTTCATTATTTTATTTTATTTCCTTCAACATATATCCTGCACCCTCTCACCTACAGCAACTCAGAGAGGTTTACATATTATATACAATACAATAAAATCACCTTAATAAATGCATATACAAATATATATAAAATACACAACAATATCCCAGATCTGAAAGAAAACATTCCCCTCCTATCCCCAGCTAACCCAACCGACCCCTCCCCCCACCAAACACCTGGTGGAAGAGCCAGGTCTTGTAGTTACACCGGAAAGCAAGGAGATCCAGGCTGAGGCAAATCTCTGCTGGAGGACATTCCATAGCGACAGTGTGGCCTCCAAGAACACCCTCCTGTCTGTACGGACCAGCCAATAATGCAGGACCTCCAGGAGGGCACTCCCAGATAACCGTGGGGTCGTTCCAGGGCCCAGGGGATGAGGCGATCCCTCAGGTAAGCAGGGCCCAGGCCATATAGGGTTTTAAAGGTTAAAACCAGCACCTAGAATTGGGCCTGGAAGACAACAGGCAGCCAGTGCAATGCACAGAGCACCAACTGGATGTGCTCCCTGTGACCCACCCTCGTAAGGAGACAGGACACTGCATTATGCACTAGCTGCAGCTTCCGAACCATCACCATGGGCAGCCCCACGTAAAGCGCATTGCAACATTCCAGCCTTGAGGTGACAAATGCATGGACAACAGTGGCGAGTTCAGAGTCCGAGACATACGGGTAGAGCCTCCTCACCAGATGTAGTTGGCAAAAAGTGCTCCTGGTCACAGCCAACACCTGGGAATCCAGGCACAACTTTGAGTCCAGAAGCACCCTCAGGCTCCACACAGATGGAACCAAGGGAGGGTGAACACAGCCAATAACGGAGCTGACGCCCTCTCCTAGATCCCCGGTCCCACCCACCAGCATCACCTCTGTCTTGTTGGGACTGAGCTTCAATTGGCTCAACCTCTTCCAACCCCCACAGCCGCCAAAGACCGGGACAGCAACGAGACAGCAGGGCCTGTGTCAGATGACAGTGAAAGATACAGCTGGGTGTCGACTGCATATTGACGACAGCGAACTCCCCAGCTGCATACAACCTCTCCTAGAGGCTGCATATACATGTTAAACAAGAGAGGGGACAGAATGGAACCCTGCGGAACCCCATACGGGAGGTCCCCAGGGGAAGATGTACAATCCCCTAGCACCACCTGCTGAGATCTATCTGCGAGGTAGGAACAGAACAACTGTAAAACGGTACCGTCCACCTTGCCCAGGTCCCACAGGGGGATCACCAACATCTCATGGTTAATGGTATCGAAGGTCGCAGATAGATCTAGCAGAACCAGCAGGGTCATACGACCCCTATCTAGTTCCACCAGGAGGTCATCGACCAAGGTCACAAGCGCTGTCTCCATGCAATAACCCGAACGAGAGCCTGACTGCATGGGATCTAGAAAACTGATAAGATCCAGATGTGCCTGTAGTTGATGGGCCACCACCCATGCAATAACCTTCCCTCACCCATCCAATAACCTTCCCTAAAAAGGAAAGAACTTACAGCTTGTGCCTTAAGAGGCCCTTCCGGTGTGGCTCAGCTGTGCCCAGGATCCTAGTTTCTACACCACTCTGACTGCCCAAGCTCCTTTTATCAGCTGACTTATAAAATTAGTGGGTATTTACACACCCACATACCCCATATTAAATCCAAAATGGGTAGGCAAGAACTCATTCCCCATCACGAGTACGGAGGTACTTTCCCACATGCAAGAATGTGACCTTGCAAGGCTGCGGGTGAAAACGTGTCTGAAAATCTCACACATTTGCCCACACATCTGAAAGCACTAATTCGCATAATTGCCGCTGTTATGAGCATTTACAAGGCCACTTGACAGAGCTGGATTTTGCAGAGCTGGATTTTGCAGCCCTGTCAAGCGGCATTGTAAATGCGCATAACAGCAGCAGTTATGCATATCATTGCCTTCAGATGTGCAGGAAAACACACACAGTTTTCAAGCACATTTTCACCCGCAGCCTTTTATGGTTGTGGTCCTGCACATGGGAAACCAACCAGTTTTGGTACTCGCAAAACTATCCAAAAATTCAGTTATTACTCATAGGTAGTAGATTCACGACTCACTTCAGTTCTAGACCTGGCCCTGCAATGAGACTCTTTGGAGGTGGAACACTGTCTTTATGCAGAGTGTCAAAGTAGTAAGTGGTGCATAACACAAATTCAGGGAGGTACCAGCATAAAGCTCTCCTTCAGAATTAGTTAGCTTGCTTCCTACGAGATTTAGCAGGAACCAGTCTAATTTTGGTAAATTAATGTTTTGCTGCATTCCTAAAGGATTCCAAAGCCAACCTTTGAAGTTAATGAGTAGTTTTTTAAAAAGATGTGTGTTTATGCTATATTCCAATGAAGCATAATGTTGGTCTCAAGATCAACTAATACATATAGCAGTTAATTTAAGCTGGATGGAGTGTGCGCTCAGACGACATTTTGCATTTCATTTTTGAACAGCAGAGAACACAGGGAGACTTTCAAATCCTGAATTTAGGCTTATTTATTGAGTTAATTGGTCCTGAGCTGCCAAAAAAATAATCTATACTCAAAACCAACTCAACATAAAAATATTTTGTTAACTGGTTTACTCTAACATTTCACTTCATTTATTATGATCTGATACTTAAATGATTGCTGTGTAGGTCACGTTATTCTCTCCCACATTTTGAATGCGAATGTGGGTGCAAGAACAGAAACAAGTTGGTTATAAATAAGTTTAGGCTAGAAATCAGAAGAAGATTTAACCATCAGTACAGTGAACTACTGGAATACGCTCCCAGTAGTGGAAGAAGTACTTGGATAGTTTTAAAATAGAGATGGATAAATTCATGTCAGCGTGTGAGGTGTGTTCTATTTAATGCTACAGGGGGAACTCTTCCTCACCCAAGAATACACTTTGGGTTCTTTCTTTTTTTCTTCCTGGAGCATCAAAGTTGTCTGCAACTGGAGGAGGGGTTGATGAAGAATTCTGATGCCCAGGTACTATAATGATAAATAATTAAATGGCTACACACATGCTGAGGGTCTAACTAATCACCATATTGGGGTCAGAAGGAGTTTTCCCTCTGGGCAGATTGGCAGTTGACTGAAGATTTTTTTGCCTTCCCCTTCAGCATGAGTGTGGCTCGCCTGTTTGAGACATCTGGATCCCTCTTCTTCTAAAATTGTTCCTTGTTATTTCAGGCATCAGTGTGCTCTGGTTGATCCCAGTTTCTACTTGTGGCAGATTTTTTAATAATATGTTTCTTGTTGGATAAACTTTTCTATGCTGATAGTTAGGGTGTGGGGAATCATGCAGTGGTAAAGGGGGCTGGACTAGATGACTCTTAAAGTCCCTTCCAGTTCTGCGACTTCAACTATGATTTAGTCACACATACAATATATGTATTCCCTGAACCACCTCTTCTGGCCTTCAAACAACCCCTGAACTTCTCACAATGGATCATACAGAGCAAACCACCCACCACCCAGGACACCCCAATGTCAACAGGCACAAAACCTTCCCAGAACAGTAGATACAAAACCTGCCAACACATTTCTACCACCACCACCGTCAACACCCTACCCCCCTCCATGAAAAATCATTCCAAATTCAAGGCAACTACACCTGCAAATCCCAAAGTGTAGTGTATTTCATTCAGTGCACCAAATGCTGCCATGGAAACTACACTGACAAAACCCAGCAACCCTTCCACCAACGTATGAACTCACATAGGCATACAATTATAAACAAGTCACTGACTCTACAGCAGGCAATCACTTCTCTGAGCACAACCACTCCATATCAGACCTCTCAGTCCTCATCCTAAAAGGAAACCTACACAACACCCTCAGAAGACTAGCCTGGGAACTAAAAATCATAACTTCGACACCAAAAACAATGGACTTAAAGACCTAGATTTCTCCAGCCACTACAAATATCTTACACCTTACAGCCTACTGAATTTTTAATTTCTGTTATCCTCTGTACCTAGTTCCTAGATAATATCATTCTAACTACTTTATCTCTCTGTGTAACCGACTCTGTCAGCTAAATACTCAAACTCTGTGTTAACTCAGTTCCTTTGATATGTGTATTGCCTTCTCCTGTTTCCCACTATACCCCCAACCCATATGCTTGCCCTCTCTGTGTGCTTACCACTGTCCATCTTAGATTGTAATCCCATTGGGCAGGGACCGTCTCAAAAAAAATCTGTGACTGTAAAGCACTGCGCGTACGCCTAGTAGCACTATAGAAATGGCTAGTAGTACCTATTGTTTCTGTCTCCTACACCAATACATAATTTTACAGCTGTTTTTAAATGTGTGGCACAACTCTCTTTACACCCCTCCCACCTGTTACCCTGGCCTGTCCACTCCCACCTCACATATACCTAACCTACATTGCTCAGTTTATACATTTCTACTGGCTGTGCTACGTGCCTGAGGAAGGGTCCTGTGTGGCCCGAAAGCTTGCTTATTTCCACCAACAGCTGGTCCAATAAAAGATATCATTCAAACCAATTTGTCTCTATGATTTAACAGTAAGGCATATTACATAGGTATTTTAGATAGCAATGGTATTGGTAAGTACAATCAGTTTAGTAATGCATTGCCTTTCTAGAAAGGAATTTACATTTACATCCTTTATGTAAATGTTCACTCGCATTTAAACATTTTAAAGCCATCCTAAACTTCACATTTTCAATGCACATGCAGACCACTCAGTTTCCTTCCACCAGCCCTACCTAGAGCCTAGACAAAAATGAAAAATGAAAAAGCCAACAATATTAATTTCTAAGGGAAATAAAGGCACTCCATAAGGGAAACAAATTAATGAGGGTTTTTTTTGCTGATCAGGGAGGAAATCTACATTCTCCTTCAGTTTAAAAAGAAAAGGCAGTTTCATTTCTAAGTGTTACTATACGTAACTCATGTTACTAATAGATTTGGCCCTGAAACATAATTCCCCCATCTTATTAAACTTACTGACGCTAATGTAATAACCTCATGGAAAAAAATTATTTACATTATTGCAAATAGAACATCTCAATTTTCTGTAGAAAACAAGCTGTGTTTTCTAAAGTTTACAGGCATCCAACTAAATTAATACTATTCTTTAAACTGTAACAGTTGAGTGTTATAAACGTCAGCAGTTTTATATCAGGGAAGACTAATAAGAACAGTAAACTTAAGGAATAGTTCAGCAGGAAAAAAGAAGGCTTCAGTTAGCATGGTGTCCTCTTCAAAAGAACAGTGCTGAAAAACAACCTGGAAAATGGCATAAAATATCCCCAGCCTGAGGCTTCATAAAGTACTATCAGACTTGAGAAGGCCAACCTTCATCCCTATCTGCAAGGAAATAGATGAAAACAGGTTTATGGATAAACATCCATCAATTCAAAGAAAGGGAAGTAGCCCAACTCTATTTATTTTTTAAATGTATTATCCTGCCCCTCCTGACACAGGCAGCTCACATCATACAAAATATAAAAACACTTAAAACAACTTTTAAAGGAGGTAGCAGATACACATCCACCCACCCCCATCCCCCCCCCCCCCCCCCAAACCCCCACCCATCACCCTGACAAAACACCTGGCAGAACAGCCAGGTCTTACAACTTTGTCGAAATGAGGGGAGGTCAGGGCCAGTCAGGCCCCCACTGGCAGGGAGTTCCACAGCTGTGGTGCGGCCACCGGGAACGCCCTCTCCTGTGTGGTCCCCCGGAAGACTCCGGGGACCTCGAGCAAGGTGCCCCCCGATGACTGCAGGGGCCGATCCAGAGCCCGGGGTGTGAGGTGGTCCCGTGGATACACAGGGCCCAAGCCGTTTAGGGCTTTACAGGCCAATGCCAACAGCTTGAATCGGGCCCAAAAAACCACTGGCAGCCAGCGCAGAGAACGGAGCACCAGTGTAACGGGCTCCCGGCGGCCCAGCCCTACCAAAAGCCAGGCCGCCGCATTCTGCACCAGCTGCAACTTCCAAGTTGCCACCATGGGTAGCCCCACATAGAGCGCGTTACAATAGTTCAACTTGGAGGTGATGAAAGCATGGATGACGGTGGCCAGGTCAGAGTCTGAGACATACGGCTGAAGCCATCGCACCAGTTGTAGTTGGCGAAAAGCACTCCTCGCCAGAGCCTCCACCTGGATATTCAGGCAGAGCTGCGCATCGAGGAGCACCCCCAAACTTCAAACTTGGAAAACCAACGGACAGACCCCGTCAATGACAGGTGTCACGATCTCCATCGGCTAACCCACCAACATCACCTCCATCTTGTCAGGATTCGGCATCAGTCGGTTTGCCCTCATCCAGTCCCCCACAGCTGTCAGACACCGGGTAAGCACGGAGACTGCCGGGCCTGGGTCTGTTGAAAAAGAGAGGTATAGCTAGGTGTCGTCAGCATATTGATGACACTGCACACCAAACCTCCTGATCACCTCGCCAGGTGGCTGCATGTACACGTTGAACAGGAGAGGGGACAAAACAGAACCCTGCGGGACTCCACACGAGAGGTCCCGGTATGATGAAAAATATTCCCTGAGCACCACTCACTGAGTTCTTCCGGTCAGGAATGAGCGGAACCATTCTAGAACAGTCCCGCCCACCCCTGCACAGTCCCGTAGGCACGTCACCAGCATCTTGTGATCAATGGTATAAAATGCAGCCGATAGATCTAATAGGATCATCAGGGTCGAATGACCCCGTTCCCGGTGCAGAACATTCACCAAAGCCACAAGCGCAGTCTCTGTGCCATGACCCAGTCGAAATCCTGACTGAGAGGGATAAAGAAAACCAACGCGATCACGATGCCCCTGCAGCTGCTGGGCCACAGCCCGTTCAATAACCTTCCCTTAAAAGGGAAGGTTGGAGATAGCCACAACTTAGCTACAGCTATCGGCCTAAGTTAACAGAATAACTTGTGGCTAAGTTATTCTGCATGCACTATATAGCTGAACCAAGCTTTAGGCAGGTCTGGTGTACAAATCCTGTTGTATTCTAAATTGATTATTTAAGGACAATAAATGTTTTACCCAGATCATCCTTTGAAGTTGCTGTCCAAACTTCAAGCTATCAGAGGTTCTTGGGCTCCAGGTAGAAAAGCAAGCCCAAGATCAGAAGGAGCTTCCATCTCCAGGAAGAGCCTGAAGTATAGAGTACAAGGCAAACAACCAGAACAGCCAGGACAACCAAGAAATCACCTGAGTCAGAAAGCACGTCAGCAAAGACCAAGACTGCTTTCTCATGTGCATTAATACACACGCATTGGCGCCACTGGGAAGTCCAGGAATCCAAAGATGCACCACTTCAGTCTCATGGGAAGGGAGGAAATGCAGATCTTTTCCGCAAATGTGGGTAACCAAGCACGTGCACCTGAGAACTCATGAGTTCATGTATGTATCCTTGTCTCTTCCGCTCATTCCCCCACCCTTTGTCTCCCCCCCACCTTGTCTCTCTTAGATTGTAAGCCCTCTCGGGCAGGGACCATGTCTCTTTCTTACAACTGTAAAGTGCAAAGTACATTGCTGGCACTATATAAATGCTTAATAAATAATAATAATAATCTTTGCCTGCAAATATGTATGTCTGGCATGGTACTCGGGACCTCATGATATCCATTCCCAGTGGGTGACAATTATTAGCATGATGGTCTGACAGATGAAGATACCATCAGTCAAGGAGAACTTCTCATCAGGACGTTTAAGACAGAACGATGTACACACCATCTAGCTGGATGTAGGTGCCTCTTGTTTGGTAAGACTCTCTGCCTGGTTGATGAAGGATCCTGGTGACTTCTACTTAAGAGCAAAAGGGCTAAACTGAACTTTTCTGAAATGATTGATAGGATCTGGCTTCTCGTCAGTATCTCAAATAGCCAAAGCAAGAGGCTATAGACCTTATTCTTGTTGCTGATGGAATTTTATCCAGTCTTGCCCACTGAAATCATCAATAAATTGGGGATATTGCACTATGCCCAAAGCTGAACACATCCCTTTCTCTAACAGAGTAAGCAAAAGGACAGCAAACAAGAGAGAGAGATTTCTATAAGCAAACAACCTTCCATCCCTGCTGCTAGGGACGCGAAGTATTAGCTTGCATCACCAACAAGAAAGGAATGGTCCATTTCTCTTGCCAAAGTTGGATATGGCAGTTTCTACCCATTTCAAGGACTGATGGATGCATTACATGAAAAAGATGCAGAAAAACTGGCTCAGGCTCAAGAAGTAAGCGTAATATGGGGAAGTATCTAGAAGAGTACGTGAGAATCTGGAAGACCAGAAATACATTTCCAATAGCCTTTGCTGAGATAACTGGTAGTCTTGTGGCTATACTGAAACCACTGCTGCTTTAGCATCTAGTACCTTTTATTATAGTTTTGAAATTGTGAAGATGTAGCTAAGACTGCATAAAGATCTCTCAAATTGGGGAAGAGTTAATTTGGGAGTAAAATAATAACTGCATACTCTATACTTACATCTTAGGAATCATAAGTGACAGACTGAGAAACAAAGTTGGGTAGGTCATATTGCTCCAAATACAGGGACTGCGATCTGGCTCGGCCACCCCACCAGCACAAGGGGCCTCATGCCAACAGAGGGCTGACATGAAGCAAGCAGCCGGTAGTGGGGGGATGCAGGAGCCAGAGGAAGCAGAGTTCTGCCAACCTGATGGTCACACACACCCTGTCTCTGTGGGGGCCACGTCCCCTGCACCGGCAGTAGAGCAGGAAGCAATGTCCTTTCACGGGGTTCGCAACCCCAGGGCAGGCTGACAATCGAATGGGGTTTACCCCCATGGGAAAGCCCACCAGCCCCCGTCTGCAAACCCACTAGCTGCACCGGCGGGGACTTACACTGGCTCGAGGATCAGGTGTAAGGCAGGCACAGCCATAGGGAAATGGGCACTGGCCATCCTCCTAACCCACAGAAGCTGCTGCACACACCGGCCCAGCTAGCCCCCAAACCTGGCCCACAGCACTCAGCCTCAATCGCGAGAGCCCTGGACAGTTCCTGGAGAGTCCAGGCTTCCGTCCCAGCACCACGGCACATAGGTACCAGGGGGGAGAGGCAGGGTTTCGTGGGGGACTGTCTAGGGCTCTCGAGACCGAGTGCTGTAGGCCAGGTTCAGGGGCTGGCTGGGCTGGTGTGCAGCAGCTTTAGAGGGTCAGGGGGACAGCTGGTGCACCCCTTCCTGCAGTACTGTCTGTTGCCCTGTTCCCTCCAGTTTCCCCTGTATGGAGCAGGGACCGGAGCTGGATGCCGCACTGTGGTCGTCAGTGCTCCAGACTTTCCGCCGGCACATCGATATAGTCAGATTGCAGTCATGGTCAATAAAAACAAGGATTAAAGATCAGTCCATAGTTCTAAAAAGTAAAAACAACAAAAACAGTAATATTTATTGCAATGGTTAAAAGGTGCAGTATAAAAGTAACAAAAGTTTCACGAACCACAGAAGAAAAACTAGAAATTGCACAGTAAAAAGTCAAACTCTTTTCAAAGATTTTAGTGCAAATTAGTTTTAGTGTAACTATTCCTAAAAAAAAATTAAAGTAACAATTTTAGCTGTGCCCTTTATAAGTTGCTAAATCAGAAAGTTCTGAATCAGAGAATTGAAATTTAATCGTCTCTCATCCTCCTCTCCATCACCAGAATCACTCAAGTTACAGACACAAACATAGAGGTGGGCTACAATGTTTACAAGTTTTCATAAATAACCATTCCTACCATCATACATTTTTCTCAAGAGTCTAGTTGAATGTTCTCAACTACAATGGAAGAGATACCATCTGCTGAGCTTAAACTACCATATTTGGCAGTAGTCTACGTTACCTAGAGACATATTTCAGTTGACATGCTGGAAGTTCAATGGATACAGCTGAATGTTTCCTGAGCTACTAAGTATGGTTAGCAGATATGTTGAGCTACAGCAAGACTGTGGAGCAGCAGCAGTCAAGAAGAAAGTCTGGAGTGGGCAACGTTCTCAAACCCCAGAGCTGCATATGCATACCAACATTTTATATCACTGAGAACCACGAGACTCTATGTTGATTGTCCGCTTTCCCCAATCCTCAAGATGGAGTAGTTGGCTTCCCTCAACCTCACCCCTCATGTCAAAGTTCCAGCTCCCAGACAGCTTGGTGGGTTCAGACATCAGTTACAGTGGCTCAGGGTACACTGCCCTTCCTCCCATGCCCCGCAGGTGGCACTGCGGTAGCAGCAGCTCAGCTTCCCTTGTTCCTGAGGGAGCCACATGGACATGCCCTCAGACAGTCACTTCTGGCAAGAGCTGCATGTGGCTACTGAGCCACCATTTGCCTGCCTCCCGAGGTAAGTCTTTTGGTGGTTCTGTGTATAATAGGGACAAGTGGTGCAGCTGCATCCCCTGCCGCTGGAAGGGAGACAGTGGGGGCCTTATTCCATCTTCTGCAATAGGTCCCATTCTAATCTAGCTATGCCCCTGCTGTGCATTGGGGCTAATTATTTGACTCGGGCTGTAAGTATAGGTAGCAAGGTAAAAAGATCTATATGGTCTCGGAGCCAGATACCCAAGAGATCAACTCCTCATGAATGGACAGAGAAATTACAATTCATAAGGGTCAAATACACCAACTTGGGGCTTTGGCTTAAGCATTAAGTCTCCAATTCCCAAACCACTGCACCAGTGCAACCAATGAAAGTAATGGAACTTGCACTGGTGCAGCATTTTGGAGACAAAAGAACTAAACTAAAGCATATTAAGAGAAGGCTAACATATGTGATACTTGCTTCCTGCATGCATATATGCAAACTGAGCAGGCTCTGGTTGTACCTCAATTTCCTTCTCTGCATCTTCTTCCATACCCTCATATTTCAGTTCCTTCCCTCCTTCCATGCTTCTTTATTCCATGCAATGGCCGATTCCCGACTCCCTATCTGTAGATGCTTCCTTGACACCTCACCTCGGTCTGAAGGAATCGTTTAATGTTTCCAAACCTTTGAAGTTCACAATTCAGATCCTAAAGGGAACAGCATTTCAAAACACAGGCCTGTGTTATTTTCAAGTCTCCAGTCTTGAACAGACTGCCTTTTGTTAGTGATCATCTCATAAAATGTTTGCTGCCAGAAGAGCTGAGCAGGAGGGAACAGCTACCTGGCCGTGGAATGCTTGTGAGGGAACTTTCCTCAGCCATCCCTCAAGTTAAACAGCAGCTTTGTGGATTATTATTTTTTTAGCCAAAAATTTTTTTAAAAAGGGGGGGGGGGTTAAAAGTGACACCTTTTGAATGGGAGTAAGGAGAAGGAAACTACGCTGGGGGGCTGTACAAGAAGAAGTTTATTACATCATCATTAAAGGGTGGTCAGACTGGGGATGTCAGAGGATGTTTTTAAACAGGATGCTACTATGCATGGCCACCCAGCAGTCACTCATCCAACCACCCGTCTGAAGGTGGAGCGTGGGAATGTTCGTTCCTGTGAGTCACGCAGCATCTGTCACTCATGGAGCACTGCCGAGAAATCTGGAGTGCACGGTGTGGAGCAAGCCAAAAGGGTGCATGGCAACCAGCAGCCATGCATCCCCTGTCCATATGAACTGGAGCGGCCACCGCTCATAGGCACTGTGAGCAAGGGGGGGAGGGGGGGGACATGGCTATGGCAAGTCACAGGAAATGGCCACGAGTGCTGGGGAGCCCGGGTTCCCCGGAGCTCACACCAGGACATATCAATTTCAAAGGCCAGCCCGGCATGTTTCCCCCTCCCCCATGGTCTGTGGCAGGAGGAGTGTGAGGTGGCTGCCACGGTAGCCGCGCTGGGAGCTGTCCATTAGAATCCCTCCTCATGCACGCCACCTGAGTGGCTTCTCCACAGCCGTGCCACTCAGCGACCACAGACCCGCCCCCCACAAGCCTTGCTCTTTTAAAACATCCAGTGTTAGAAGACTTCCAGCCAAAATGAAAACTTTAAAACTTTCCTGTTTTGAAGCCAACAAACCTAAACAGAACTGTCTAAAAAACTCAAGACCCATGAAAGATAATCCCCAAAGTTGTTTCATATTGATTTGTCCTGTAGCTCATGAAAATTAAGTGTTCCCCCTGCACTTGGCCATTTTAACCACCTTTCCATCCACAACTTTAACTCTAGACGCACCCCTAAACCTCAGCAATATACATTTTACACACACATACATGCCACCAAAATTCATGAGGCGACGCTACACCATTATGTTCCACACTTTTTACAGCAACAGTATCAATTCACATTAACCTTCCGTTCTTCACACAGAAATGTACCCACTTAAGCACATACTACATCACCCTACATAACCCTCATCTTTTATTCTTGCTCAACAACATTCCATCCTAAATCTGCTTTTTTCTTCTACTAACCAAGGCTGCCAAGCATCTTAATTACAATAATTTTAGCCCTTTTAAGTTTGCATGATAACTATCATTTTGTCCCAAGGCTGGTTCTCTCGCCCCTCCCTATATCCACCACATTCAAGTATATATAGGAATTTCCGGGGGGGAGGGGGAGAGTCAATCAGCAGGTTAAAAGGCTGCTTTAAAATTTCTAACTAATGGAAACTCAAGTAACATGGAAGTCATTTACTAGAATCTTACCAGGCCCCCAAAAAATCAAATCTAGTTTACTTTTTTGCAGCATCATAGAGTGTTTTTACACGAACAAAGTGGGGTGGTGGTCCGGGAGTGTGGCATTGACACCACAGCTAAGTGGCACGGCTGCAGGACACACACGCATGTGGGGTGCATGGTGAGGGGTTCACATGGGCAGCTCCCAGCATGTCTACCCTGGCCACAGAGGTAGCCGCTGTACATGTATCTGGGCCCACATGCAGAACTCCTGATTTTTTGGCAGTGCTCAGTGTGTGGCCATGAGTGGCCGCTGCGTGCGCTCCTCCAAGCACCACCTTCACACAAGCAGTTGGACGCATGGTTGGTGGAGGCCATGCGAGGACACATCTTGTTTAAAAACACCCAGAGCCTCTATGCAGGAACTATAGGGGGAAAAAAAAAAAAAAAACTTCCCCATCTTTACTCTAGCACTAATTTTAAAAAAGAATTCACTTTCTTTGATGCGACTATGGTTCCAAGGGATAAAAAATATCATGTCCTCTTGCAGAGATATCTTCCAAAGGAACAGAAGAGACCTTTGCTGCAAGGACAACAGCAGCGTAGGTTTTGTACGCTGCCTTTCCTCTTAATTCTTACAATCAGTTGGGCCTATTCTTTAAAAGTATAAGGAATACCATATTGGCAGATCTGAAATTTTCCAGTGTGGAAAGTAGATCCTTTCTTAACTGGAAGTCCAGTACACATTTCTCCAAACCCCTAGTCTCGCACATAGTTTTACTGAATTCAATAAAGCCTGCCTGCCTGCCATTTTGTAGATTTAGGCCTAAATGTTCCCCTGCATAAGTCACAAATAAGTTCATTATTCATTCCCAAAATGATTTAGGTCATTTCATTTTTTACAAGATCCATCCTTTAAGGCACCAGAGGTATAAAGTGTCTATGTGCTTCAGGATTTTGGCTGTTTAACTCTGAACCCAAACATCATGAACTTTTGAAGACGCGTCTCTAATTTTATTAGCTGAAAATGCCCCTCTCAGGGAGAATTCATTTCCTGGGAGATTTGCTCCCAGGAGGGGGGGGGGGGGGGGAAATCACATTTAAAATCAGGATCTTAAAAGAAAAAAATGACAATATAAAATTGAAGCATAATGCACCATCAATTAAAGTGTTAAAGACTTCCATGAATCCACAAGACCATCAAACTTTTGTAACAGCATCCCATTAAAGCTTATACAGGATGGAGAAATTAAGTAAAAATATTCTATTTAACTACATTTTACCAATGCATATTGACTTCTGGATCAGAGCCATAAAAATCCTGAATGAACACTAAACATGCTTCAGTGGAGTAAGAATAATTTATCTTCTGAACAGCTGCCTAGAACATAACTTTTGTCATCATGAATCAATTGTTACATTACTTGAACTCTGCAGCACTACTTCAAAACTGTAAATACCAAAGTGATTCATTTTTTCATGAAGGTAGTTCAGATGATATTTTTTTAAATGGTCCATGTTCTGTTGGCAAAGGTATACAGGCTTTTGGGCCACACCTGGTCCTTCCTAAATCTGGTAATTTAGTTAATGTTTTCTTTTAAAGATACCAGAGTTAATTGTTAGGGAAACACACTATTTGTCAGCTTCATTACATGTGCCTATACTTGAAATAAAAATAGAGTAGCCAAAAGTTAACCATTAATTTCTCATACATTTGACACATGACTGTAGCCTTTAGTGTCTTAAGAAGACTGCTGTGCTGATATTTTTGCACCACTTGTTCAAGGTTTCACGACTGATCTGCTTACATTTTCATTCTTACTGCTACTGTACAACGTTCAGTTTAGGCTATGCACTTATGTGGCCCATTAAAATGTCAAATCTGATCTAGAGGACAAGATTACATATTTTCCTACATCTGAAAGGAATAGATCACGAAAAGATGGAATAGAACTCCAAAAAAGCATACATTCCATATCCAAAATAATTTCAATGTCACCTACACTTGGTATGTAAAACCATTTGTGTTTTATATTATTGTATTTCTCCATATACACCTCTTGATCATGTGGAGGTTTTTATTTTATCTTAACTATATTTGTATAGGCTATGACCCAACTTCTACTCTGAATTATTCCTGCACAATTTCATTATACAAGAGGGACTGGGAACTTAATTTGATATGCAGTTATCAGCAGCTCTACAGACGCTATTCTAATTAGCATAGTGCTGACTCCTTTCTTTTAGTAGGTTTTATTTGATTCCATGAATTTCAGAAATTTTCTTCAAGATTACAACCAAAAGAATACTGTCACGGGGTCCCCATGACAAATACTTCCAAATTTGTCTAAAAAATTGTCCACATTTTTGTTAAGCCATTCTTTTAAAAAAGTGAAGTATGCACATTTGGAGTCCAACAGGTGTTTTTACATATTACAAGTGCACACATTACTACATATCATATTGCAAGAAGCAGCCAAGAGTGGCTTTAAGTCCCCAAAGAAACCATGTGAACATCTTCATTAAAAGGGAGTAGGATTAAGAAGATTTTCTCTCATGCCATGCAACTGATGGGTGAAGGCAGGAGAAGAGTCAGCAAGAATTGTGGTCATTTCTAGTTCAGTAGTTTCTCTTAGTTCAAGGTGGAAACTGAACTCCTTGTTTCATTAATAGGGATTTCAAATTTTATTTATCTCAAAGCAACAGAACAACAGAGTGCGACTGTCGCATGCATGCTCAATCATCCTTGTAGTTCCTTTGCATAAGCACACACGGTGGCAGGTGAAACTACGGCTCACCATACGCAAGTGTTCAAAACCATACCAAAGGGAGCTTCAAAAAAGTTACTCCTATCCTCTATGTGAATAAAACTGCAGTTCTCACACCACCTATGGCACAAACCTTCAGCCATTAAAGTCAATGGGAGGACTGAGCCTCTTAATGACTTCACAGGGACTACTCTGGAGTAAGATTTGAGGATTACATCTGACTGAAGAGTAACCTCTCCACTTCTGCTTCATGTGAAAAATACTCAGGTTCTATTTACACAAGGCACAAGTGGTACAAAAATATCAACACAGCAACAAGGTTCAATTGATCTGCTTATGTTTTCATTCTCACTGCTATCATACTAAGATCAGTTTAGGCTATGCATTTATTTTGCCCATTAAAATGTCAAATGTGATCTAGAAGGACAAGATTAAATCTTTCTTTTCCTACATCTGAAAGGAATGGATCATGAAACAAAACAGAACTCCAAAAACAAAACACCATATTCAAGTTCTATTTACAGTTCACATCCCCCACCTCCTCCAAATTGTTCTTTGTTACTTCTGTATTAAAGTCAATGAAATTCATGTTCATTCACAGTACTGACTTGAACCTAGTCACAAATTAGGCTGTTACAATTCTTTAATCTTCTATCTAGTTTTATTTATCACTATTTCTACTAGTTACATATTAAATGTGTCAGATGCCAGTAACTTCAGCATATAGAGGTCAGAAGAGCGATTATTAACAAAGGTATTCACTGTGTTTTTCCCATTGCTACCAATGGGAAAAATGCAGTGAACACGGGTCCCTCTATTACATACATACTGCATTTGTTTGCATCTCTCTCAGAACAATACTTCTCCTTTCTCTCATTGCTAAAGGAAACTGGATTGAATAAGACTTTTAAATAAAAAGACAGGGTATGAAATTTCAGATCAAACTCCAAGAATAAAAAAATTTAAAAAGTGCAGTTGCCAGACTTTATCTTGATATTAAACTGTTCTTGCCCCGTTACACCCCTGAACCAGTCACCAGCCTGAGTTTTCTGGGCACCAGTTGGCTCCCAGGCACCTGCAAATTTCAGGCCCTGAAAAAACTATTTGGAAGTATTAGACGTACCTTGCCTTGTTTGACCAAGGAGTCTCTCACATCCAAATTCAGCCGATACAAACCAGACCATTTCAGTCATCTCAAGATAAAGAATTTGTCAGAACACATTAGACTACACCTTTGGATGTGCATACAATTGCATACTTTACATCCTATGTATGTTATTTGAGTTCTTGTGCATATACAGTCTAAACATACGGTTGTCACTTGTGATAAATGAGTAACACATATTTCCACAACCAAATCATCAGGAGATGAAATGACATTTTCAAAATCTCCTAAGTTATTTCAAGAATTTCCATAGCATCAACACTTTGCTGCTCAGGTTTGCAGTGATCTTTTTTAAAAGCTTAAGTTCTAAACAATATAAAAGGGGAAAAAAGTAAGAAACGTGGAACTATTTTCAAATAATTTAAGTGTACTTTATCAGAAAGCAGCATTGCCAGTAGATGCAGCAGAGCATTGACAGCGCAGCATAAGACTTACTGCTGAATTCTTTATCTCAAGTGAACACTTAAGTAACCAGTAAACCTCACACGGCTTTCTAAGTTCAGAAGTCTGTCTGAAGGTCTCTTTTTAACAACTTGTCAAACATTACCAGCTCCCAGTGGTATCATAAAGATGCACCTTTTAGTCCTGTTACAATACGCAACAATCCCTTGGCTCCAAATACAAGAGTTGCAAAATTCCAAGAGGAGGAGGAACCCTTTTCCTGTTATTTTACAGAGAGCAGAGGTGGTTGATTGCTTCTGCACAAACCCTGTTCCAAAAACAAAACCCTCTGTAAACCAGCTTTGTATATTAGAATAGACATGTACAGTAAAATCACTAGTCTGTTATGTTCCAAAAACAAAACCCTCAGTAAACTAGCTTTGTATATTAAAATAAACATGTGCCGTTAAATCACTAGTCTTATGTTTTTCAAACAACTTTGGCTCAGAAGAGCTCTGTGTTATTTCTACTGTAGATTAATGAACCCAATAGCCCTCAAGGCCTAGATTTGAGAGACATGGAAATGATGCCTTTCAGAAGCATGAGAATGAATTCACTTTATACATCCAGATGGGCAGACTTCTGTGTGGTGCAGGGTGATAATTAGCATTAAATGTGCCTTATTGTGGTGCCCATGTTATTGCTTATTCTTTATCTCACCTGAATGACTGCAGGCTACCATCACACATGTCAAACCTAAAAGTGCACATCCATCCCCCCCCCACCCCCACCCCAGCTCCAATGGGGTGGGAGGGGGTGTTACGGAACTGGAATTTGTATTGCAAACAAAAAAAATAGGACTGGAAGAAAAAATGAAAATTACAACATAAAGGTTGACCACCCTCAAATTTGTAAAGTTAGAAGAAGATACAAATTACTCTGATGAAAATAGTGGTTATACCAAAATTAAAAAGACACTGATACAAACATAAAAATCCTAGGATTGTGCAAGATTATCGTGATCATTTTCTACACCCACCTCCACCCCCAATTCCCTACCCGATGATTCATGTCTGCAAGAGTCAAAACCACCAAGCAAGGACCCAAGACCAGAGAACGGGAAGGAGAAGACTCCACCTACCTGTTCCAAAGGCTTTGGCCACCAGCCAGGCTAAATTACAGGCGATCTTAGCCCTGGAGAAATCATAATGATCAAACGGTTTGATGGCCGGGACAATGAAAGTCTTTCTCATTTCCTTGATGTCTGCAGCATCCCCCATCTTCTAACTCCCGCAGGACCCGTTACAGCTTCTTTTACATGATGCGCCTCCCCAAATAAAAAGGGATGTGTGTGTAAATATATCTATATATATTTAAAAACCCAGGAGCAGCAGCAGCCGAGGAGGAGCTCAGCTGTCCATGGGGGGGCCGATGCCTGCCCCTCTCCCTCTTCTGCATAGGAATGTAGCAGAGCCGGGGAATCCTCTTCTTCCTCCGTCTCCTTCCCTGGCTCTTTGTCTCAATTCATTCCCACCAGGACCCCCCGAAATGACAAGCGCGTCCCCGTCTCCCTGCGCCGGGGGCAAGGCAAGGGTTTCTCCCCGCCGCCTCCCAATGTAGCGGGGGAAGGAACCACAGAGGGAGCTGGCAGGGATTTTCCTGCTGCTGCAGAAGGAGGAGGCGGTGTCGGCGTCTGGGAAACCCGGCCCTGGCTGCCGAGATGTCAAAATGCCCAAGACCGGCTCCCAGCGCTGCCCAACCCGGCACGCCCCAGCTGGGAGGGTGCTGCCCCCTGCAACGCTTCCAGCCCCCGCTTGTCTCCCCGACTGCCCCGAATTAGCGCTTCCCCCGCTCTCTGTCTTTCCCAGCAGCGGCTGCTCCTTCTGCCGCTGCGGTTTTCCTGCCGCTGCTCCTGCCGCCGCCGCACTGGATGGATGGGAGAGCGAGCGAGCGAGCAAGGGAGGGAGCAGACCCGCGCAGGGGCGCATGCGCCTCCTCCTCCGGCCCTGGCCCCCGCCTCATGGCTTGGGCGGAGCTGCCTAGGCAGCGGGGTACGGGGCGGCGCCTCTCCCGAGTCCGCGGCCTGGCGGTCACGTGGGAGCCTGCCTGTACAATGGGGCATTCTTGACGCCGGGCCAGGGCTCGCCGGATTCCAAGCGCAGCCGGGCCTGTGGCTGAGGCCGCGGTACTTGGAGGCCGGTCGGCCGGCCAGCCGGGCGATGCGGGTGTTGCTAGGGGAACCCTGACTCCGCTCTGCAGCCCTTCCCCTCACCCGGATTCCGTCCCACTGCGGCTCTAGCGCAGCAACCTGTGGGATGGGGTCTGTCGCAGAGACAATTTGCTCTCTCTGTGATGCCTCCCCGACAGCCCAAGTGATTTGCGTCCTGTGCTGTGTGAATCGTGATCCTGGAATACTTAGACTCCTAGTTTTGAAGGTCATCTAATCCAACCCTCTGCTTTCATGCAGGACGTCTACTGCTACATCCTGGTCGACAGGAGGCTCTAGTCTCTTTATTCCCGCTTCCCGATTCTTTTTTACCATTTCTTAATAGCTTTTTCAAAGCTAAAATTTACACAAATAAAGGTTGTTATTATTAATGAACTAGACATCACAAAGAGTCAGCATTTAATTAAAAATGTATATTTACTAATATCATGAGTCAATCACATATGACTAAGAAGCCGTGTTTGGGCTGGGATTATGGGACAAAATTATTTTTGGATCACCCTAGTACGCATGTGGTGGGGGGGGGGGGTGTCCACAGGAAGCCTGGACATACCCCTTACTGATCCTTAGTCTCTGTGTACCAGCCTGGCATACCACCCCATACCCCACACGGTGTTAAATACATAGTGCTGAAATCTCTTTTGGGTCACCACTCACCCCAGTCCACATGTCTCTGTCATGCATTCCAGCCTGGCATCACACTGCCCCAAGCCTTTGTCCTGCATACATGGTTGTCCTGCATACATGGCCCTGAATAAGGAGTTGGATTTGGGCTGGGATTATGGGGGAAATCCTTTTTTGGGTCACCCTAGAATACAACTCTTTGGGGGGGGGGGGGGGGGGCTCTCCCCAAACAGCCTAGACAGACTTTTGCCCGCCACAGAGCTCGGTTTCTGCATGCCAGCCTGGCACCTAACATCCCCTCTGGCTGGTGTGTGCTAAATACATATCACCAAATAAGGAGCTGTGTTTGTGGTGGTATGGGGGAAAGTTCCTTTCAGTTCACCCCAGTTCATATGTCTCTGCCACGGGCAGATGCACCCCAAGAAGCCTCGGAAGAACTCTGCCTGACCCAGAGCTCGGTTTCTCCGTACCAGCCTGGCAACCCACCGACCCACGCCCCGGCCTGTGTCCTGCATATACAGCCCTGAATAAGGAGCTGTGTTTGAGGTGGGATTACTGGGCAAAATCCTAGTTTTCAGGTCACCCCAGTCCACCCCAGTCTCTCACGGCAGGATGCTCCCCAAGATGCTTGACCTGGAGCTCGATTTCTGCATTCCATCCCGGCATCTAACATCCCCCCTGGCCGGTGTGTGCTAAATTCATAGCCGCAAATAAGGAGCTCTGTTTGAATGGGATTATGGGGCAAAATCCCTTTTGGGTCATCCTAGTACACATGTCTCTGCCATGGGCGGATGCTCTCTAGGAAGCTTGAACAGATTCTTGCCACATCCAGAGCTCAGTTTCTGTATGTCAGCCTGGCATCTAACATCCACCCTGGCTGGTGTGTATTCAATCCATGGCCCTGAATTGAGGTCATTTTTGAGGTGAGATTACAGGGCAAAATCTTTTTCGGGTCACCCTGGTACGGATGTTTCTGCCACGGGAGGGGGGGGGGACACTCCCCAAGAAGCTTGAACAGACCCCTGCCCAACCCAGATCTTGTTTTCTGCGTGCCAGCCTGGCAACTAACATCCCCCTGGCTAGTGTGTGCTAAATGCACAGTGGCGAATAAGGAGCTGTGTTTGGACTGAGATTATGGGGCAAAATCCTTTTCAGGTCACCAAAGTGCACATGTTTCTGTCATGGGGGCACTCCCCCCAAGATGCCTGATAGACCCCTGCCTGACCCAGAGCTAGGTTTCTGAATGCCTGTCTGGCACCTAACATCCACCTGGTCGGTGTGTGCTAAATACATAGCTCCGAATAAGGAGCTGTCTTTGAAGTGGGATTATGGGACAAAATATCTTTTTGGTCACCCTAGTCCACATGTCTTTGTTTGGGGGAGACTCTTTGGGAGAGTCTTCTTTGGGAGAGTCCACTCGTGGTGGAGATATTTGGACTGGGGTGGCCCAAAAAGGATTTTGTCCTGTAACTGGAGCTGAAACACAGCTCCTTATTTGGAGCCATGTATTCAGGACACAGGTGAGGGGGCTGTGAGATGCCAGACCAGCATGCAGAAGCAGAGGTTCGGGGCAGGCAGGGGTCTGTTTAGATGTCTTCAGGATATTGCCCCTTTGGAGTAGACATGGACTGGGGTGACCCAAATAGGATTTTGTCCCATAATACCAGCCCAAACACAGCTCCTTATTCGGAGCTATGTATGCAGAACACAGGCCAGGTGGGCTGTGACATTCTAGGCTGGCACGCAGAAACTGTGCTCTAGGTTGGACAGGTGTCTGTCCAGGGTTCTCTGGGTGAGTTGAGACATGCAGACTGTGGGTTACCTGAAAAGAATTTTGCTCCATAATCCCAGTACAAACACAGCTCCTTATTTGGGGCTATTAATGCACAACATAAACCAGAGGCGGGGATGCTGTGAGATGCCAGGTTTGAAAGCTGAAACTGAGCTCCAGGTTGGGCAGGGGTCTGCCCAGGCTTCTGGAGAGTTCCCCCATGGCAGAGACATGTGGACTGAGGTGACATGAAAAGGATGTTACTCCAGAATCCCAGCCCTAGCACAGCTCCTTTTTCAGAGCTATGTATGCAGGAAACAGTCAAGAGGTCTGTGAGATCGCAGGCTGGTACGCAGAAACCAAGCTTTGGGTCAGGTAGTGATCTGCCCAGATTTCTTCAGGAGAGTCTCCCTGTGGTGAAGCCATGTAGACCTGGGTGACTCAAAAAGGATTTGCCCCATAATCCAGCCCAAACACAGCTCCTTATTCAGGTGTATGCAGGACATAGTCCAGGGGAGTGGGTGCGGTGAGATGCCAGGCTGGTACATAGAAACTGTGCTCTGGGTCGGGCAGGGATCTTCCCAGGTTTCTTCTGGAGAGTCACCTCATGGCAGAGACATGTGGACTGGGGTGACCCGAAAAGGATTTACCCCATAATACAAACCCAAACACAGCTCCTTATTTGGAGCTATATATGCAGGACACAGGCCAGGGGGTCACAGGGAAGGGCAGGGCAGGGTAGGGCATACAGTAACAGAGGTCCGGTAAGACTTTGTCCCATAATCCCAGCCCTAACACAGGCCGCTTTTAGATGTACGTGGGGCACTCACGGCATGAAATCACACAGCGTGTAAAAATCTTGTGGGCAGGGTTTAGACGAGACTTCTCGCACATTTTTTAAAAACCGCAGACGATAGACCTCTTTAGTCCACGGTTTTAAAAGAATGCGCGTCTGGCTATAATGTGCCAGAAGTCTCATCTAAACCCTGCCCGCAAGATTTTTACACGCCACATGATTTCACACAGTGACGCAGGAAACAGGCCAGGGGGGTTATGAGATGGAAGGCTAGTATACAGAAACTGAGGTTTGGGTCAGGCAGTGGACCTGGGTGACTTGAAAGGGATTTTGCCCCATAATCCCACCTCAAACACAGCTCCTTATTCGGGGCCATGTATGCAGGACACAAGCTGGGGGACTGTGAGATACCAGGCTGGCACTCAGAAAGCGAGCTTTGAGTTGGGCAGGGGTCTGCTCGTATGTCTTCAGGAGAGTTCCCCTGCGGCAGAGACATGCAGACTGGAATGACCAAAAAGAATTTTGGCACCTAATCCCAGCCCAAACAGCTCGTTATTCAGAACTATATATGCAGGACATCGACCTAGGGTTCTTTATTCCCAGTTCCTTATTCCTGATTCTTATTTCTGTTTCCTAATCCCTTTTTCAAAGCTAAAGTTAACACAAATAAAGGTTGTTACTAATGAATTAGGCATCACAAAGGGTTGGGATTTCATTAAAAATGTATATTTACTAATAAACCTGTAAAATAATATAATGAATCACATAACCCCAAATAAGAAGCCGTGTTTATGCTGGGATTATGGGACAAAATCCTTTTCAGGTCACCCAAATCAGCACACCTCCACCATGAGAGGATTCCCCAAAAGAAGCCTGGCCAGACCCATACCTGACCCAAACCTCTGTTTCTGTCTGCCTGCCATCTAACATCCCCATTGGCCAGTGTCTCGAATAAGGAGCTGTGTTTGGGCTGGGATTATGGGGAAAAATCCTTTTCAGGTTATCCCAGTCCACATGCCTCCAACACTGGGGCATTCTTGCCAAGAAGTCTGGCCAGACCCCAGACCAACCAGAACCTCTGTTTCTGCATGCCAGCCTGGCATCTGATTAGCCATGATTACATGGCCCTGAATAAGGAGCTGTGTTTGGACTGGGATTACAGGGCAACATCCTTTTTGGCACACCCCAGTCCACACCTGTCTGTCATAGGGGACTCTCCTGAAGAACCCTGGTCAGATCCCTGACCGATCCGGACCACAATTTCTGCATCCCAGCTTTGTATTTTACAACCCCCTAGTCTGTGTCCTGCACAAATAACCCCAAATAAGGAGCTGTATTTGGGATGGGATTATGGGGCAAAATCCTTTTTGGGTCACCCCAGTCCACACGTCTCTTTCACGGGGGGATTCTCCCCAAGAAGCCTAGGCAGACCCCTGCCCAACCCAAACCTCTGTGTGCCAGCCTGACATCTCTCAGGTCTCATTACATGGCCCTGAATAAGGAGATGTGTTTGGGCTGGGATTACAGGTGGAAATCCTTTTTAGGTCACCCCAGACCACATGTCTCTGCTATGGGGGACTCTCCCAAATAATATGTGACAGACCCCTGCCTGACCCAAAGCTTGGTTTCTGCGTACCATCCTGCCATCTCACAGCCCCCCTGGCTGTTTCCCGCATACATCACTCTGAAAATGGAGTCTCACAGTCCCCCTGGCCTGTGTCCTGCGAACTTGGCCCCAAATAAGGAACTGTGTTCTGGCTGGGATTACGGGGCAAAATCCTTTTCAGGTCACTCTAGCATGTATGTCTCTGCCACTGAGAGACTCTCTCCAAAAACCCTGGACAGACGCCTGTCTGACCCAGAGCTCAATTTCTGCATAGCATTCTGGCACCTACTCCCACCTCAAACACAGCTTGTTATTCGGGGTTATGTATTTCGCACATCCTGGGCAGAGGGGATATTATGTGCCAGACTGGAACGCAGAACCCGAACTCCGGATCTGGCAAGGGTCTCTTTAAGATTTTTGGGGAGCATCCCCCCATGGCAGACACATGTGTACTAGTGTGACCTGAAAAAGATTTTCCCCCGTAATCCCAGCCCAAACCCAGCTCCTTATTCAGGGCCACATATTCAGGACAAAGGCCTGGGGGTGTGGGTGCGATGCCAGGCTGACACGCAGAAACCGAACTCTGGCCAAGCTTCATGGGGAGAGTGTCCCCCCCCCCCCATGACAAAGACATGTGGACTGGGGTGACCCAAAAGAGATTTTGCCCCGTACTCCCAGCCCAAACACAGCTCCTTATTTGGGGCTATGTATTTAGCACACACCAGCCAGGGGGGATGTTAGTTGCCAAGCCGGCATGCAGAAACCGAGCTACTGGTTGGGCAGGAGTCTGTTCAAGCTTTTTCGGGAGAGTCCCCCCGTGACAGAGACATGTGAACTGGGGTGACCTGAAAGGGATTTTGCCCTGTAATCCCACCTCAAACACATCTTGTTATTCGGCACTATATATTTAGCACACACCAGCCAGAGTGAATGTTAGATGCCAGGCTGGCGCACAGAAACCAAGCTCTGGGTCGGGCAAGAGTCTGTTCAAGCTTCTTGGGGAGCGTCCACCATGGAAGAGACATGCATATTCGTGTGACTCACAAGGGATTTTGCCCCATAATCCCACCTCAAACACAGCTCCTTACTTGCGCGCATGGCTATGTCTCCACCAGGGAGAATGTTAGATGCCAGGATGGTATGCAGAAACGGAGCTCTAGGTCAGGCAGGGTTCTGTTCAAGCATCTTGGAGAGCATCCCACCATGACAGAGACATGTGGACTGGGGTGACCTGAAAGGGATTTTGCCCCATAATCCCACCTCAAACACAGCTCTTTATTTGGCACTTTGTATTTAGCACCCATAGTCCAGGGAGGATGTTAGTTAGCAGGCTGGCATGCAAAAACCAAGCTGCAGGTCAGGCAGAGGTCTGTCCAGTCTGCTCGGGGAGAATCCCCCCATGACAGAGTTGTGAACTGGTTTGACCCAAAAAGGATTTCCCCCCGTAATCCCACTCAAACCCAGCTCCTTATTCAGAGCCATGTATGCAAGACAGAGGCCAGGGGAGATGGGGGCAGCTCCGGATCAGGCAGGGGTCTGCCCAGACTTCTTTGGGGGAGTCCCCCCATGACAGAGACATGTAGACTGGAGTCTGAGGCGACCCAAAAGGGATTTTGCTTGTAGTGGAGCAGGAACACAGTTCCTGCGGCCCCCCCTTAGCAGCCTTGGGGGCTTGGGGGCGGAGGGGGGCTCATGAAGAACTTCAGCACTTTTAAAATTACCACTACACTGCCCAGTAACCCAGCTCCTTATCTATGCCATGTATGCAGGATGCAGGCTTGGGAGGCAGTACGATGCGAGGCTGGCACACAGAAACTGGGCTCTGGGTCAGGCAGGGGTCTTCCAAGGTTTCTTGGGGAGAATCCCCCCATGACAGACCCATGTGGACTGAAGGTGAACCAAAAGGGTTTTTGCCCCATAATCTCACCTCAAACACAGCTCCTTACTCGCCACTGTGTATTTAATACACACTGGCCAGGGGGGATTTTAGGTGGCCGTCTGGCACACAGAAACTGAGCTCCAGGTTGGGGAGGGGTCTGTTCAAGATGCTTGGGGAGAGTCCCCCCCATGACAGAGAGTTGTGGATTGTGGTGACCCGAAAAGGATTTCCCCCCATAATCCCAAACCCAGTTCCTTATTCAGGGCCATGTATGCAGAACAGAGGCCTGGGGTGCGGTGCGATACCAGGCTGGTATGCTGAAACAGAACTCCCAGTCGAGCAGAGGTCATCACAGTGTTCTTGGGGAGAGTCCCCCCATGACACAGACATTTGGACTGGGGTGATCTGAAAGGCATTTTGCCATGTAATCCCACCTCAAACACAGTTCCTAATTCAGGACTGTGTATTTAGCGCACACAGGCTTGGGGGGATGTTAGATCCCAGGGTGGCATGCAAAAACCGAGCTCTGGATCAAGCAGGCGTCTGTCCAGACTTCTTGGGGAGCATCCCCCCATGGCAGTGACATGCGTACTAGGATGACCTGAAAAGGATTTCGGCCCGTAACCTTAGCCCAAACACCGCTCCTTATTTTGGCATGCGTATGCAGGACACAAGCCTGGGGAGGCAGTGCAATGCCAGGCTAGTACGCAGAAACTGAGCCCCCAGTCAGGAAGGGGTCTTCCCAGGCTTCTTGGGGAGAGTCTCCCCGTGGCAAGGACGTGTGGACTGGGGTGACTCGAAAGGGATTTTGCCCTGTAATCCCACCTCAAACACTGCTCCTTATTTAGAGCAATGGATTTAGTGCACACAGGCTAGGGAGGATGTTAGTTGCCAGACTTGTCCAGGTCAGGTAGGGGTCTGCTTCTTGGGGAGAGTCCCCTCATGACTAGAACCCATGGGCTCAAACTACAAGGAAGCAGATTTTGGCTAAACATTAGGAAGAACTTTCCAATGGTAAGAGCTGTCCAACAATGGAACAGACTGCCTCCTTTGCTGGAGGTTTTCAAACAGAGGCTGGACACCCATCTGTCAGGGATCCTGTAGCTGTGGATTTCCTGCATTGAGCAGGGGGTTGAACTAGATAACCTCTGAGGTCTCTTCCAACTCTAAGATTCTATGAAACTGGGAAGGACAGGTGTGAAGGCTAGGGGAACATCAAGGCTAGGGTACATAACCAGAACACATACAACACAGCACAAGCACAAATGGGGAGAAGACCAGGAGCACAAGGGACTAGGAACAGAGCTGAAACACAGGAGGCAACAATAAGGGTAGCCACAGAGTTCAGAATAGAGCAGTTACTCCACCCAACTTCCTGTGGCTGCCAGCAGCCCTAAGTATTGGCTGGTAACCAATCAGGAAGTTGGGAGGCAGGACGAGAGTAATAGTCCAGGCGCCAGGAAGCCTGCTCCTCAGCTGCACCCCCCCTCCCCAGGCCTGCCAGCCAGCTTTTTCCCGTCCGAACGCTCCCGAACTCATCCGAATACGGCTGAACTATTCGGGGGTTTTGACATTTGGTTTGGACGTTTGGTTCGGCTGTCCGAACTGGCTGAGTTCGGGGCGAACTCCGAACGTCCAAACCGCATTCACACATCCCTAGCAGGACCTGGGGTGGGAAGTGTTGCTGGGCCGTGGGGAGGGACGAGTGCATATGTGAGTTGTTTGCAGGGCTGGTCTGTGATGGCAGGAATGTGTGGAGGCTGCCTGAGTGAGCACGTTGGCCACCCTGGGAGCCACCCATTAGAATCCCTCCTCACTCACTCCACATGCGTGGGCGCTCCACAGTTGTGACGCTCAGCGGCCTCAGACAACCCTCTCAAGCCTTGCTAATTTAAAAGCACCCCAAGTTTGACTGCCTCATGTCACTGCAAAGGCAAAGGGAACATTGTGCATTTAACTCTCAACACACAAACTTAGTAGGAGTGGACATAGTTCACATTAAAAATCACACTTGTGTTTCAAAATATTTTTACTAAACGTTTACTGTAAAAGAGATTAGGGAGGAAAAAAATCTTTTTTTAACTTTATCCTAAGCAATTTTATAAACACTTTTTGTACATTTAATATTATCTTTCCCTTGCTAACAGCAAGAGTCTCTCTTAATGCTACAGCAGAGAGATTGACAGTTTAAAAGATAAGAAAAGGTGATTGCCAGACATGGGGATTCGAGCAGGTGTGGTAGTTGAAATTCAGTTAATGTTAAAAAAGAATGAACAATAGTTTAATGTTAACAGTGTAGCAGGGAATGTATTCTAGAAGCAATTGATGAGCTAACACATTTTTTCAGATAATATCAGCAGAACAGATTTTTAAGGCCTGGCTTACCTGCGGAACCACCTCAGGCCCCAGATTGCATTGCGGCCCTGCGGTCATCCAGAGACGTCCGACTCGAAGTCTCCCCGGTTGCTCAGGTGACGATAATGGGGAGGGCATTCTCGGTGGCTGCTCCCACTGGAACTCCCTCCCGATGGAGGCCTGCCTGACCCCGGACCTCCTCTCTTTCTGTAGACAGTGTAAGACCTGACTGTTCTGCTGGGCCTTTGGAGAGGGAGATGGGTAGGGTGGGGTGGGGAGGGGAGGGAGAATTCTGCTCTTTTAGTTCTTTTTATCATTTTAAATGTTTTTAATGATATTTTATGTGTGTTTTTATTGTTTATGCATTTTATAAACCGCCCTGAGCTGCTCTGTGAGCAGGAGGGGGCGGGGTAGAAAAATAGTAAAATAAATAAAATAAATAAGACTGGCTACTTGTTCAACAGTTTTTTTCCCAACATTTTAATTTGATTCCACTGAAATCAATGGCAAAATTCCCATTGACTCCCGTGAGCAAGGACTGCACCTACCGAGTTCAGCAGAGAGGGCGCTTTCCCATGTTTACTAAATGTGCACTGTTTTGCCTCTGTGGGAAACTGCAAGAGGTAAATGCTGTCTGACTTTTTGTCACATGGGAAAGCAAAACCACACGGTTTTAGCACCAATCATGTGGAGGATGCAGAGCTGGAGAATCGAACTCTGCATCCTCCACAACATTGGTGCAAAAGCTGTGCAGCTTTACTTTCCCATGTCACAAAAGCCATGCGGCATTTACCTCTCACGGTTTCTCAAACAGTGCGCATTTAGGAACATGGGAAGCACCCAGAAATTCCCATTGGTTTCCATAGGAGTTGGATCAAACCCACAGCTTTTTGGCAGATTTGAGGAGGTTCTGTTCCATCAGTAAGTGCACCGAACCAAGGTGCAAGCGGTATAATAATGGCTGCAAAGTCATCTTGTGCCCCACCAATCCTGGTGTCATTAAGGTGTCAGTCCATTCCCTCATACAAGTTAGCACATTCTAAGAGCAGTCTCAACTCACGTCCTCCAGATCAACGGCCCTTTTTATATGAGTGGGCACCGTACATGTGATCACCGTGGTGGGTGGGTGGGTGGGTGTGCATGCGAGTTCTCGCAGTACACCCATCTCCACCCAGCTCCACCCATAACCCACGTATGGCGCAATTGGCCAGAACGGTGATCACTCTGTGTGTGGAGGTGGGAGGAGATGGGTGTGCACCTGTGTACTGCCGCCCCACCCCCTGCACTGGCACACACCCATCCCCCCCCCCATCATGGCCCATTTAAAAAGGCCTAATGATTTGCTCCAAAATTAAGTACCCTGAAGAAAAGCATTCACCAAGCATTTTCCTTTTCTGGACAAGGGAGGCAATAAAAGCCTTCATGGCAGTTGGGCAAATACTTACCCTACTTCACTGCAGCCTTGAGTTCAGAAAAAGTAGGGCAATTGACAGGCTTTAGAGAAAAGTTGTGCATGGCATTGTGAAGAAGTTGCTGTGATGTTGTCCTGAACTATCTTGTTCTCACATGGAGTTGCCTGGGAACAACTAAATCTAGAGGAATTTACTCCTCTTCAACACAGGAATAATTTGCTGCAGAGTAACACATTGCTCCAGGTGAATGTGTTGTTCACACAAACAGCAAAATCCCATTGACAGAGGGTAGTGGGTTGATGTGGCTAAAATCTTAGATGTGCTGGCTGCCGTTGGTTCCTAGGAGTCGTTCTGAGCCCTAAGAACCACTGAGATGCAGAGACATCTTAGCAATAGCCCTTTTCTTCATTTATGTCACCTTCCTGCCCTCTGGCATATGGATGATAGCTCATCATCACCAGAAGATTCCATACAGATGAGCAGCAGTAGTTGAGCCTTTTTGCACTGTTGAAGCATTGTAAAGCAGCCATAGCATACCTGAGGAAAGTGGACACAATGGGTATAACCAGATGGACAGCAGCTCCACATTTGCCCGTGCCAACCCACTTCACCCCTGGGTTGTCCATCTGAAGAGCAAGAGCCAGATGTGCAAAGCAGAGCAGGCTGCAGCTGCTCCTGCTCCGGGGCAACCCTGCAGGTGGCGCTCCACAAGATCCTGGAGCACACCTTGCCGAGTGAGCTGGCCAAACCCGTGGCACCAGGCAAACACTGAACACCTGTCTGTCTAAACAGGCCCACGAACCTTGTCCAAACACGGTCCTGCCCAGATCATAGATGCCAGCCGACCAAATGGCTAGAGTGGCTCCCTGAGAATCCAGCACATCTGCCATCAGCTGTACAAGCTCTCCCGAACTCAGAGCACAAGGTGGAACAGAGACCTGGGGCCCACAAGGGGAGCACCCTGAGCAATGTTATGTTCATTTTCTGTTTAATGTTTAAACTTTAAACAGATTATTATTGTTTACTAGTTTAAAGTTATTGTTCATTATTATTTATTAGATAAAATATATTGTAGTTTACTATTGTTATTAGAGATGGGAATTTTGCACTGGGATGGAACCGAATCAACCCGAAAATGGCTAATTAGGTTCCACCTGAAATTTTGGATCTTTTTTGGTTTCAGGTGATTCGGATCTTTAGCATTGCAGTTTGTTCCCATTGACTTCAATGGGAAAAAATGCATGCAAAAAATCTGAATCCGACAAAAAACAAATCCAAATTGAGATCTGAAATTACTAAAAAACCAAAATCGAAAAATCCGAATCCCAAATTCCCCCTGGAGTTTCGCCCCTAATTATTACTGGGTTGGGTTGAACGGAGGGGGCAGCCACGGCTCCCCCTTCAGGGCGTTATGGGCGGTGCCCCCCCAAAGTCCTGCGGGGGCCACCACCACAGCTTTAACAGTGTTTTTTTTTTAAAACCGCGCCACCACTTATGACAGCTACAGCAGCCTCTGAGCTGCTGCAGAGACTGCTGTAGCTGTCACTGAACTCGTTCTCCCTTTGGGGACCCACCCACTCCGCTGGGAGAGGGAGTGGGTCCCCGAAGGGACAAAAAGGTTCAGCTGCTCAGCCGCCCAAAGCGTTTTCCTATGGAAAACGCTATTTGGGCGGCTGAACTCCTCCGTCCACAGCACGTATGGGACGTGCTGTGGAGGGAGGGGCTACAGCCTTCCATTGCGCTCAATGGGCG
>QEPC01004521.1:3651354-3664614 GCA_003113815.1 Sphenodon punctatus
CCTGTTGAGGTTTTAAACTGTGTGGTGTTTTTAAAAAATTGTTTTATTTTTATGAATGTTTTTACTTAGTTGTACATCGCCCCGAGATGCCGTAGGCATATGGGGCGACTAATAAATATTTAAAATAAATAAATAAATAATTTATAATTAGACATATGAAAAGAACATTCTATTTTGGCCAGGTCCACCTGTCTTTCTATGTCTGAGATTCTTTAAAAAGCTGTAAGACCTGACTGTTCCGCCAGGCATTTGATGGGGGAGAAGGGTGATGGGGTGGGATATTTTTGTATCTTTCTTTTATGTTGTCTTTGAGCCTTGTAATGTTGTTGTTTTTATTGATTTTTATTGATTGTAAGCTGCTCCGAGCAGCCTATGGCAGGAGGGGTGGGATAACAAATGTTTTTAAAAAATAATAAATAATAATAATACTAATAAATAACTATTCTCTTAAACCAGAGGTTTTTTGTTGGTAAATATTTTCCCATCACCCTAACTATGCAGGTGCTAGCTATCATGGAACAGGGGGCTCAGATGAGCCCGGACCCTGGACTCTAGGGGGTATGTGGCCTGAGTGCCATTAGGAAATTTTCAGAATGGGTGGAGGGAGGGCACTCTGCCTCCACCCACTCTGAACATTTTCTAGCAGTGCTGCAGCTGCTTGCAAGAAAGAAGTTTTGAGAGTGGTTCGGGGTGGAGTGCGTACCCGCTGACTCTTAAAACTTCCTTCTTGGTGGGGTTACTGCTACTCTGAACCCTCACTGGGAGCTAGAATGGGAACACAATCATTGTAAGGTGAGTCCAAGGCTGCCTTTGAGCCTGGGAAAGGCTGACACTTAGGAATACCCCGCTCCTTTGCCCTTAGGGGGGCCCATAATTGGGACATGAGCCTGGGTCCACCACAATCTTACTACACCACTATGAACCCTTTCATTCCTCCCACAAAGTAACTAATTATTGCCAGATGGATAGATTATGGGTGGAAAAAAATTTGACAGCAGACCGCTGTGGCCTGCTTTGCCACGCTTTGACCCAGATCTTACCTGCATGTATGTGCAAGTGTCACCAGATGTTAGCCAGGGATTGCTCCGGGCTGTATCAGCGGCTAGTCTGGGATGTGCCCATGGCACAATTCCAGGTACACACCCCAGGCCAAGGCCCACCTGACAAGGCCACAGCAGACAACAGCAGGCTGTCATGTCTGTTGTCACTGGCAGACATGGCCCAGATCAGGGCCTACCATGGCTGGGGGTCATTGGCCGCCATGGCTGTCCATCATGGTGGGGGATGAGGCTGGCTACACAGTCATGCATCTCCCCACCTCCCCCACCCACGTCTATGTTTGTTCTGTGGCCACAGTTTCCTATCCTGACCTGGGTTGCCATGGTGGCACAGTCACGTGTGTTTTTACCCCTGTGTCTGGGCCTGTGAGTATGTGCAGGATACATGAGGGCATAAAAGGTGCTCCTTCCTATTCCACTTGTGCAACTGCATACAGCTTAGCTGCAATTCCATTCCTTACTAAAGGGAAAGGAAAGTATAGCACGGTCATCAGCATTCAGCACTACTAAGGAACCGGGGTAAAGACAAGACCACAGCCTTCCACACAAGTCCCTCCCTGCCACATTAGCTGGTGGATTAGAAAGAGTAGAAGGTGCTGCTACACTTTGCTGAAGACTTTCATAGTTCTTACCATGACTCTGAATCTCAGTGTGCTAGACTAACCAAGCACTTTGAGGATTGAGCTATATTAATTTAGTGTTATTGCTGCTATTCCCCACTTCCATTTCCAGCTGCTACAATGGGTATTTTCAGACGTTACGAGATCACAGTCAACCACAGTGAACCACGGTCAATCCTGTGCGGCGCCAGATGTTCATCACAGTCAATTCCCAGCAGGGGTCAAAATTAACCACGCTTCTGGAGGTCCGGCCTGGACCATATCCCAAAGTGTGCGCTGCCCCGGGCCGTGGTCCCGCTCCCGTCACGTCTGTTTGGGGCCTTTCTTGTCCACGGGGGTGGTTAGCTGGCTCGCCACTGCTGGGAATCCACTGTGGTGAATCGGGTACCCGTAACGTCTGAAATCACCCAATGCCTTCTGAATCCAGCATCCCTCCTCACCCTGATACACATGCCATTTAAAAGGAAAACAAAAACATTCAGCTTCTTGTTTGGGTAATAACATCTGTGCTATATTAAACTTATCAGATGACTTTGAAAAGCTTTTACAAAGATGCATGGGTATTATGATATAAGTTTTAGAGATGAGAAAATACAGGAGAACTGTGTCTGAGTCTGCTTTCACACCTGCGCAAACAGGTCATTAGAAGATTGGGGGACGAGGCACATTAGATGCATACTAATCAGGCACATCTTTGATCAAGTGTGTGAATGTCCCAAGGCGGGCGATTGAAGCTTTTCTGCGCCTTTAAGGGCAATTGACAGAGCTTGATTTCACAGCTTGGTCCATCACCTGTGTAAACATGCATAAAAGCTTCAATCACTCACCTTGGGGCAGTCACACCTGACCAAAGACGTGCCTGATTTGTATGCGTGTTGTATCCCAACCTTTGAACGACCCATTTGTGCAGGCATGAAAGTGGCCTGAGAAGCTTAGAATCAGTTCATGGTTAAGGCAAGATGAGTAAACTGGCCTGTTCTGTTAGACCCCGCTGTGTATATGCAAGGTGCCTCTCTCTCTCTTTGCTGACAACTTCTGAACTAATTTATATATGAAGTGAATGCTGTGAACTTCTGTAATTATTTCAGTTGTCATAATTTTTTTTATTAATGAATAAGAAAAATGTATAGATTGATCTGATATGTAATAAAGTTGCCTTAACATACAATTTACTGTCACGTTTGAGTATAATTTGTAATGTCGCCTTAACAAGCTTCTTAAACCAAAGTTTTTTTGTCTAGGTAATATAAAAAAACCACAGTCAGGACGAATGTAGCTGAACCACCACCATAACAGTAAAATAGCGAGTGCAAAGAGCCTGTGAGATGAAAAAGATGGGAAATCCTGATATCAGAAGGCCAACAAAAGAAGAAACAAAAGGGAGTTCAAGGAAGGAAGGAGAGAGGCACTCATGGTTCAGGACTGATGGTACTGCTTAGTGCTTGATAGTATGACAATGGTTGGTGTTACACATACGTGGGGGAATAAAATTAAGTACAGTGGGGTATCATTGCTGCCAGCCAGCATTACCTGCCAGAATCAGAAGAGGTAGTTGACCATGGCCATCAAAAGGAAAAGGCAAGCTAAGAAGGCAACTTGGTTTATGCTGGTTCAATTAGAGGAGAACTGCAGTCAAAGTACAGCGCTCTAGCCATATTCACCTCTCATTTGCAACAAGGTCTTCAGTGAGGTTGCATTGTTGTGACTGAAGAGAATCTGAGTGTCTCAAGCAAGGAGATAAGGGTCAGGAATACTTGTCAACAGACAAGCAGTAAGGATTTTAGAGTGGCAGTGATATCATACTTTGACTTGCTAGACAGGAAATTATGAGCAAGTTTCTGATTTCACTACTTATTTATTTATTAATTCAAATTTTTACACCATTGTCCCCCAAAGCCTCAGGGCAGTTTACAATATTAAAAACACAGAATACATTAAAATCCCTTTTTAAAAAAATGATAAAAAACCACCCTCGCCCCTAAAGCCCACCCAACCCAACCCCTCTCCCTGCCTGCCAAACACTTTGCCAAGAAGAAAAGTTCTATACTGCCTCTGGAATCATTGCTCAGGCTCCCCTCCAGGGGAGGTCTCTACTCGTTCTCATGAAGTCACCAAATAACAGATGGCCCAATCACCCACTGCTGTCACTGCTTCTGCAGAACAGGTCTCCAAACTTTACAAAGGATGAAATATCAGAGAGAGATTGGGACAAATACGTGGATCCTCCTATAGCTTGCTATCTGAATCTGGTTGTGGTTCTGGCAGCTCCATTCACTCGTGGGCCTTCTCGCTCCAAAGGCTTCTGCAGACAGAAAATATTCCTTTCTCAAGCACTTATCAGGGCTTGCCCCTGAACCCTGGCCTCTGAGGTTGAGCGGTGGCTGGTTTTTTCCTGCACCACTTGGTCTGCTTAGGCCTGGCATTTCCCCAGTGTTCTCTCCTCCTCCCAGTTCCTTCACATTGTTTGGAGCCACGCCCACCAGCTTCCTGCTTGGTCCCAGCTTGCTTATAAGGGGGGCTTGGAACCACAGGAAGTTGGCGGAGCATCCATTGTGATTTCTGTTGCTGCTGGTGTTCTAGCTGACCCTCTGGAATTGTGGTTCTCTGTGATTCAGGTTGTGTCTTCCCTTGTCATTATATTACAGAGTTTGTGTCTCCCTGTCCTTGTGCCCTTGTGCCCTCTGGCCCCTGTGGACACTACTGCCCTTATTACACATGTTCCCTTTAGCTTAGGCTTCCCTTTCAAGCACGCAAGCTGCAATAGCCTGATCCCTGTGTGGCCCTGTGGCGTGCATGCACAGCTGCCACACTGCAGAGCAAGTGGGGGAAACTGGGCAGACAGTCGCAGGGAAGCTGGGCAGGCTTACTGCTGAGGCGCTGGCCACATGAGTGGGGGCACCACCCAGCCCTGCCTCCACTCCCTCCACCAGCTCGACCAAAGTTCTTCCCCCAGCCATGATGCAGCAGAGTGTGAGGGGGGCTAGCAGTCGCTGCTCGCAATGCAGCAGGGCAGACAGCGGTGGGGCACAAGTTGCCCCACATTGGGCAGCCTTACCCCATGTTGGGTAAGGCTGCTCTGCAACATTTCCTTGGACTTTTTCTAAGGCTGCATTGTATAGCAGCCAGCTGCTCCTTCTGCCCCAGGGGTAACATCTGATGGCCACTGGGCACACGATGCACTGCATTGTGTGGCCCAGCTACCCAGAGTGGATTATGGCTGCACCTACTACCTCCCACTCTCCTGTAGCTGTTGCTTCAATGCCCTTCCCTCTCCTTAGCCTCCCAGCACCCATAGTATCTTGTCAGTGTGTAGTTCCCTTCCAAAGCCTGTTTAGCATGCCATAGGCCCTTGTTAAGTTTCCCTCATAACCTTGCCTAGCTAGTCCCTCTGTTACCTACTTGCCAGGTTCTCTCCTCACAGGTTAGTATTGTTGCAGTCATCCCTTAGTGTCAGGGTTACCACAGCCGGCCGCAGACTCACGCCCTGAGGGCCATTGCTTAGCAACTACCCGACATACAAGCACTTGAGAGGAGCTGCGGGCGGCATGGCTGGGAGGCAGCGCTTCCCCCCCCCCCTTCCCCCCGCTCTGGGAACGCTCCTGGCCCCGCCCACAGCGTGCTGACGTTGGGAGGAGGCTCAGTGGCTGGTTGGGGCCCCGCCCTGAGTACACCTGGGGCTACTTAGGATTTCTCTATAAGAGCTACCAGCAGGGCTTGGGATCCCCGCCGGTAATCATTTGTGAGAGGCTGGCCCCCTGCTGTTCCTTGAAGTTTCTTGTGTTCTGACCTTGATACGTGATTCCTGTGAGTGTGCTTGAGAGATTGATCCTGGTGTTCCCATCCTCGTGTTGTGTGATTCAGTGAGTGAGTGTCTTGTGTTTGTCTGTCCCCTTTCTAGCCCTGGTAGAGATTGTTGTGTGGGGTGTGGGTTGCCTTGTTCCCCCCTTCCAAGTCCTTGCTCCTTTCCAGACCTTCCTGTCAAGCCAAGCTAGTGTGTGAGTCCTGTCCTGCACTCCTCCCCTTCTCCCATCAGATCCTTTCCCTTACCCCTCCCCTTCCTTTCCCCTGGGGTTAATCCTGTCCCCCTCGCTCCCTCACCCCTCCCAACACGGTGCCCTGGGGCCTGGATATATCCCCGTGAGCTTGTTTTCCCCTTTTGTATTACCTCCTGCTCTTTTGGGGCAATTGGTTACCTCTTCGTTACGTCCCAATGATGAAAAGGGTTGCCCTCTGATTTGGGGGGAAAGCCCACCTATCACCCTGAGGGACATTGTATCTCACCTGAGCGCGCTCCTTTTAAGAGGTAACCGCCCTGGTCTCTTTAACCCTCTATCCCTCCGTTTGTCCTCTCCCCTCTTCCCCCCTCCCCGTGACAGAATGACCGGCACCCCCTTTCCTTTTGAATTAGTGGGAGACATGACTTCCGAGGACCAGGTTCGCGAGCTTATGCATGCTGTCCAGTCTCTCACCATGGAGGTTCAGGACCTGAAAGCAGAAAACAAGGAGCTCCGGGCTCGGTACCGAACCTTGCAGGACTCTGTGGGACAACCCCAGCCCTACCCCATGGAAGACCAGGGAGGGGCATCTGGGGGAACCCCTGTCCCCCCTTCGGACCCACTTCCCTCGCTTCCCATTCCTCGGGAACCTAAGGCCCCCCGCCCGGATAGATTTTATGGGGATAGAAAAGCTTGCCAAGGTTTCTTAGCCCTATGTAACCTTACATTCCAAACCCAGCCCCTTACTTATAGCTCTGATCAGTCAAAGGTGGCCTATATCATAGGATTATTGGGAGGAGTGGCTTTAGATTGGGCTACCCCTCTCTTAGCAGCTGACGATGACTTGTTACGCTCCTATAAGGACTTTCTAAAACAGTTTCGATTTTTGTTTGACTATCCCCATAGGAAAAGGGACGCTGAACAAGCCATACTTCATTTCCAGCAGGGTAAAACCCCCTTATTAGATTATATTACACAGTTTAGAAAACTAGCTTTTGATCTTGATTGGAGCGACTCTGCTTTTCGGGCCCTGTTTCGGCAGGGACTCAACGACGAAATTAAGGATCAGGTGGCTTGTGCCCCTACTACTCCTATTACGCTAGAGGAGATGGTCACCTTGTCTCTGCAAATTGATGAACGCCTTACAGAACGCAAGAGGGAACGTAAGCGAGATCAAGGTAGGGGATGGGGTTGGGGTACCCCCCGAATAACCCCTACTTCCTCACCAACTGTAACAGAGCAAGAAGGCCCAGAACCTATGCAGATCGGGGTTGCCCGAGGGCCTCTTAGTGTTGAGGAGCGGGAAAAACGGCGCCAACTCCGTCTTTGCTTTTATTGTGGTAAGGCTGGCCACTTTGCAAGGGAGTGTCCCTCAAAACCCTCCCGTCCCACAGGGTCGGGAAACGCCAGGAGCCGGGGGAGTGGGGGGACCTCCCGGTAACTGGTTGTAATTCCCTCCTTGAGCTTAAGGATATTGCAGGACCCCTGCCCCAACTCTATGTTCCCCTTACCCTTCAGTGGAACACTCAATGCTCCTTAGTGGTTAGAGCATTGGTGGATTCAGGAGCCTCAGGGAACTTTATGGACTCAACTTTTGCCACTCACTATGGAGTTCCACACCAAACCCGGACTTCTATAGTGGTGGTCCAAACAATTGACGGGTCTCCTCTTAACTCAGGCCCCCTACAAACCTGCTCGGGTCCCCTCCGGTGCATTATTGGAACCCATGTGGAGTTCCTTAAGTTCGACCTCATTTCCTCCCCTTTATTTTCCCTAGTTTTAGGGTTACCTTGGCTCGTGGCTCACAATCCCTCCATTGATTGGAGTACGAGAACTCTCTCATTTCCTTCCTCGAATTGTCTCTCTCACCATATACCTTCCCCTTTGATAGGAGCTACTGCTCCTATTGCTTCTTCCCCAGTGATTAATTCCCGTATACCTTCCCAATACCATGACTTGGTGGCAGTTTTTAGTCAACAAGAAGCTGCCGAGCTCCCGCCTCATAGGCCCTATGATTGCCCCATTGATCTTGTGACAGGTAGTGAACCCCCATACGGGCGCATATATAATTTGTCTCCAGGGGAGACGGAAACTTTAAGAAAATATATCCGGGAGAACTTAGCTAAGGGTTTTATCCGCCACTCTACATCCCCTGCTGGGGCCCCCCTCTTTTTTGTACCTAAGAAGGAGGGGGACCTCCGACCATGCATAGATTACAGGGGGTTGAATCAAATCACCATTAAGAATCGCTACCCCCTTCCCCTCATCTCAGAACTTCTTGGCAAGCTTCAGGGTGCAACGCTCTTCACCAAATTGGATCTGAGGGGCGCATACAATCTGGTACGGATCAGAGAGGGGGATGAATGGAAAACCGCCTTTCGTACCCGATTTGGCCATTTTGAATACTTGGTTATGCCATATGGATTAGTTAATGCTCCAGCCACCTTCCAACACTTTATTAATGACATTTTTAGAGATTTACTCGATTTATACGTTGTGGCATATTTGGATGATATTCTTATTTTTTCTTCCTCATTTGAAGACCACGTACATCATGTAAGAACTGTGTTGGAACGTCTTCAAAAACATAAATTATATTGTAAATTAGAAAAATGTCTTTTTCACGCGACTTCGGTCCCTTTCTTAGGATTTATTATTTCTTCGAAAGGAATTCATATGGATCCAGGGAAACTTGAAGCCATAAATCGTTGGCCTGCTCCAACCACGGTAAAGGCATTGCAGAGATTTTTAGGTAGCGTTAACTATTATAGACAATACATACCGCATTATGCTGACCTAACTAAACCTCTTACCCGGTTATTACAAAAGGGAGCGCGGTTCGAATGGGGGTCTTCACACCAAGATGCTTTTATATCCCTTAAACAAGCCTTCATGTCAGCCCCTTTATTACAGCACCCTGATGTGTCCTTGCCATTCATAGTAGAAGCTGACGCCTCAGATGTGGCTATAGGAGCCGTCCTGACTCAAGTCCATGGATCCGCAGGCCGACGTCTTCCCTGCGCCTTTTATTCGCGGCAACTGACTCCAGCAGAAAGGAACTATCCTATTCTGGATAAGGAGCTACTTGCGATCAAGGCTGCCTTTGAAGCCTGGAGACACTTTCTGGAGGGAGGTCCCCACCCCGTGTTGGTATACACAGATCATAAGAACCTGGCGTATCTCCAATCTGCACGAATTAACAACCCAAGGCATGCCAGGTGGGCCTTGTTCTTTGCAAGATTTACTTTTTCGATACAGTATCGTCCTGGCTCTCAGAATACCATGGCGGATGCCTTATCCAGGTATTACACATTGGTCGAAAAAGACGGGGACATTAAAGGACCAATACTACCTCCACGAACATTCGCAGCCACTCTCCCCTCCTTGGGTCGGTTACAAGCGGTAAGTCTCAAGGAAAAGCCTTTACCTGGTTGCCAACGTAAATCTGGGTTATTATATTATAAAGGAAAAGTTGTTATTCCCCCCAACCTCAGGCCACAAGTACTCTGGGCTCACCACGACTCCCCCCTGGTAGGGCACCCTGGGTTTCACCGTACACTAGCCCTACTTAGAAGATCCTTCTGGTGGCCATCTTTGTACAAAGACGTTAAGTTGTACGTCCAAGGATGTTCAACGTGTGCTCGTACGAAGATACCTCGGGCCTTACCAGTGGGGTTATTACAGTTATCAGATAGCCCTAGGGGCCCGTGGCAAAAGATAGCCTTAGACTTTATTGTTGGTCTCCCTAAGACGGCTGGTTATGATTCTATTTTGGTCATCGTTGACTATTTTACAAAGATGGGGCACTTTATCCCATGTAAAGGACTACCCTCGGCTCCCTCCACCACTCGTCTTGTACTTCGGGAAGTGGTCAGATTACACGGTATCCCAAAAATCATTGTGTCCGATCGAGGGCCTCAATTTATCTCACGTTTTTGGAAGGCCTTCTTCACCCTTTTAGGAGTCAAGATTCAACCCACTACGGCTTACCATCCTCAGGCGAACGGACAGGTGGAAAGGCTGAACCAACATATCGAGCATTACCTCAGATGTTTCTGCACTTATCTTCAAGAGGACTGGGTTGATCACCTGCCACTAGCCGAATTTACATATAATAATGGACCTAACTCCTCTTTGGGTACGTCACCATTTTATGTTTCCTACGGCTTTCATCCTCCCCTGTGTTTCCCAGAGGCGCCCCTCACATCGGTACCTGCAGCAGGGTCCTTGGTGAAGGCAATCCATAAGGCCCAACGTGCAGCTCAACATCAGTTGAGAGAAGCACGCCAGCGTTATAAGCTAGCTGCCGATAAACGACGACGCCCCGAACCCTCCTTTCAGGTGGGGGATATGGTGTGGGTACGTCGTCACCATTACCCCTCTTTACGCCCTTCAGCTAAATTAGATGATGCGTATTTTGGTCCCTTCCCCATTACTCATAAGCTTAATGCTGTTACGTATATAGTGGGACTCCCAGCCCACATGAAAATCCATCCATCCTTCCATGTTTCCCTATTAAAAAAGGCTAGATCTCCTGTCTATGATATTCAGCGAGATACCCCAGCCCCCCCTATTCTCCTCCCTAATGGTCCTGAATACGAGGTCCGAGCAGTCCTGGATTCCCGTATTTCAGGATCACGGTTGTATTACCTGATTGATTGGAAAAATTATGGGCCCTCAGAACGTTCTTGGGAGCCAGCCATGAATGTCCATGCCCCTCAACTAATTCGCAGGTTTCATCTCCGCCATCCCTCTAAACCAGGCCTTCCGACCAAAGTTGGGGGGGGGGTTGGACGGAGGGGTACTGTCAGGGTTACCACAGCCGGACGCAGACTCATGCCCTGAGGGCCATTGCTTAGCAACTACCCGACATACAGGCACTTGAGAGGATCTGAGGGCAGCATGGCTGGGAGGCAGCGCTTCCCCCCGCTCTGGGAATGCTCCTGGCCTCGCCCACAGCGTGCTGATATTGGGAGGAGGCTCAGTGGCTGGTTGGGGCCCCGCCCTGAGTACACCTGGGGCTACTTAGGATTTCTCTATAAGAGCTACCAGCGGGGCTTGGGATCCCCGCTGGTAATCATTTGTGAGAGGCTGGCCCCCTGCTCTTCCTTGGAGTTTCTTGTGTTCTGACCTTGATACGTGATTCCTGTGAGTGTGCTTGAGAGATTGATCCTGGTGTTCCCATCCTCGTGTTGTGTGATTCAGTGAGTGAGTGTCTTGTGTTTGTCTGTCCCCTTTCTAGCCCTGGTAGAGATTGTTGTGTGGGGTGTGGGTTGCCTTGTTCCCCCCTTCCAAGTCCTTGCTCCTTTCCAGACCTTCCTGTCAAGCCAAGCTAGTGTGTGAGTCCTGTCCTGCACTCCTCCCCTTCTCCCATCGGATCCTTTCCCTTACCCCTCCCCTTCCTTTCCCCTGGGATTAATCCTGTCCCCCTCGCTCCCTCACCCCTCCCAACACGGTGCCCTGGGGCCTGGATATATCCCCGTGAGCTTGTTTTCCCCTTTTGTATTACCTCCTGCTCTTTTGGGGCAATTGGTTACCTCTTCGTTACGTCCCAATGATGAAAAGGGTTGCCCTCTGATTTGGGGGGAAAGCCCACCTATCACCCTGAGGGACATTGTATCTCACCTGAGCGTGCTCCTTTTAAGAGGTAACCGCCCTGGTCTCTTTAAACCTCTATCCCTCCGTTTGTCCTCTCCCCTCTTCCCCTCTCCCCGTGACACTTAGTATCTTGCTCACTTCCCTTCTTCAGGAATTCCAGTCCTTCCTCTCTTCTAGCATAGACTACCATGTGTGTATGCATGCACTTGCCCTTTGTGGAACTCACATACCCTTGCAGGTGTAGTCTCCTGGTTCCTGCATGGTATATTTACACTCATCCCTGTAGGTTCTAAACTCGCTATGTTTCACGCTCGACTCCTTCGCAGTTCTGCCTAGTCCTTCACATTGCGCCCCAGCTTGCATGATGTATTGCTGTGTGTCTGTCTGTCTTGGTTTTCCTCTCCCTTCACCCATTCCCTTGTAGACTTGTTGGGAATCCCCCTTCTTCCTGGTCACAACCCACCCAGAGTATTTCCCCTCACCTTGGTGTTCTGTGAGGAGTCCTGGTTTCCCCCTTTTTCCATGCTTTGCTACTCTTTACCCTACTCTGGTAATTATGATGTTTTCCTGGTTTTATTATTTATTTATTTTATTTATTACAAATATTTATATTCCACACCCTCCTGCACACTGGCAGCTCGGGGCGGCGAACAACACAAACAATCAACTATAAAATCCTTTTAAAATGCTACAAACAATTAAAAATATTAAAATACCAAAAGCTAAAAGGCAGAAAAATCCCTCCCCCCCCCCAAACCCCCTACCCCCCAAGGCCCAGTGGAACAACCAGGTCTTATAATATCTTCGGAAAGAGGGGAGGTCTTGGGACAGATGGGCCTCCATTGGGAGGGAGTTCCACAGCTGAGATGCAGTCACCAAGAATACCCTCTCTGCCATCGCCACTCGGGATACCCGGGGGACCTCAAGTCGGGCGCCCCCAGTCGACAGCAAGGGCCGCGAAATGACCCCGGGGTCTGAGGCAGTCTCGCAGATAAGTAGGACCCAAGCCATTTAGGGCTTTATAGGTCATCACCAACACCTTTAATTGGGCCCGGAAGACAATAGGCAGCCAGTACGGAGCACAGATATAATGTGCTCGCGGTGTCCCATCCCCGTTAGGAGACGGGCCGCTGCATTCTGTACCAGCTGCAGCCTCCAGACCATCCTCAAGGGTAGCCCCATGTAGAGTGTGTTACAGTAGTCCAGTCGAGAGGTAATGAAGGCATGGATGATGGTGGCCAGATCCGAGTCTGAGACATACAACCGCAGCCATCACACCAGATTGTGGGGTTTTGGGTGAGGGGAAGGGTAGGGAACACAGCTGTGTGGAGACAACAGGCAAGGTTTGTCTATAAAGAACCCTCAGGATCGAAAACAGCTTTTGGAACTGCTGTCCCCAGCCTAGATCATCATTGAGTGACGGAGCACAACACCTGTCAGGTCCTGGGCACGAACCCTTGGCCTTGGGATGCGGAAGAGGCGCTTTGAGGGCTTCCACCACTTGGTGGACTTGGTCACCTTCCGCATTCCTCCTCTATATGCTTTTCCCTGTCTCACTGTGTCCTTTGCATGGCTGCCTCTCCCAGCTGGGGCTTGTTTCCCCAGTCCGCCCCCCCCAGCTTCCTGATTGACCACAGATGGTACTTAAACACTGATGTGGCCTCAGGAAGCTGGTGGAGCAATGTCTCTTCCCCACTTGAATCTTTGCTGTGTGTGCGGTATAGTAGTGTCTAGTATTATTTATTATTATTATTATTATTAACAAACATTTATATAGCACCAGCAGTGTACCTGGCACTTTACAAAGTAATAAAATAGACACGGTCCTTGCCCCTAGGGCTTGCAATCTGAGAGACAGGAGCTGGGGGAAGAGACATAGGAAGGGGAACAGAGGGAGAGACAAGGGGTCTAACATTCATGAAGATGCAAGGTCTCAAGTGCACGTACTTGGCTTGGTTACGATGAGAATGACAGCAGGCAGGTCCATGT
>QEPC01004521.1:3683626-3694922 GCA_003113815.1 Sphenodon punctatus
GAGGAGGAGAACCAGTCAAGGACAGAGCCACAAAAGCCCAATGAGCGAAGCGAGTCCAGTAGGAATGAGTGGTCGACAGTGTCAAAGGCAGCGGAGAAGTCAAGGAGGACAAGAATGGAGCAGAGATGCTTAGATTTAGCGACAAGTAGATCATTGATGATCTTGGCCAGGGCAGTTTCAGTGGAGTGAAGGGGGCGGAAGCCGGATTGGAGAGGGTCCAGGGAGGAGTTGGCAGAGAGGAGGTCCAGGCAGCGGGAGTAGACAACACGTTCCAGAAGCTTAGAGGCAAAGGGAAGGGGGGAGACCGGCCGGTAACTAGAGAGGTCGGATGGGTCCAGGGTGGGCTTTTTGAGGTTGGGAGAGACAGTGGCATGCTTGAAGGCGGAGGGGAAGGAGCCAGTGGAGAGGGAGAGACTAATGACATGTAAAAGGGGGGGTGGCGACAGTAGGAGCAATGGAGGTCAGGAGGCGGGAGGGGATTGGTCGAGAGGGCAGGTGGAGGGATTGGAGGAAGAGAGCAAAGAGGAGATTTCCTCAAGGGAAGCAGGAGGAAAGGAGGAGAGGAGAGAGGGGGGAGGGGCAGTGAGGGAGTGGGGAGAGGAGACGGGTGGGAAGCAATGTCTTGGTGGATCTTGTCAATCTTTGAGGTGAAGAATGACGCAAGATCCTGAGCAGAAAGGGAAGAGGGCAGAGGGGGGCTTGAGAAGGGAGTCAAAGGTGGAGAAGAGGCGGCGGGGGTCACGAGAGTAGGATTCAACCCGGGAGGCATAGTAGTGTTGCCTCGTCAGGGAGATAGCGGAAGAGAGGGAGGAGAGGGAGAATTTATAGTGGAGGAAGTCAGGGTGGGAGTGGGATTTGAGCCAGAGGCGTTCAGCAGTCTGGGTGCAGGAGTGGAGGTAGTGGATAGTAGGGGTGAGACAAGGATGGGGGCTTGGGGGTTGAATGGGGCGGGAGGAGAGGGGGGCAAGAGAGTCGAGGGTCGTGGTGAGAGAGGTGTTGAGATGAGAGATGGCAGTGTCAGGGAAAGAGAAGGAGAAGATAGGAGGAAGGAGAGGGGAGAGGGAGGAAGCAAAATCTAAAGGGTTAATCACCTGCAAATCACAGAAGGGGCGTGGAGCCAGGGATGAAGATAGGGGTTGATGGGCGAGGTTGAAGGAAGCGAGTTAATGGTCTGATATGGGACAAAGGTCAAAGGAGAGGTCAACAACAGGACAGTTGCTGGAGAAAATGAGTTCAAGAGAGTGGCCGTCGGTGTGGGTGGGGGAATCAGTTCAGAGACGGAGATCAAAGGAGGAGGCTAGGGAGGGAAAGCGGGAGATAGAGAGCTGAGAAGATGCATCAATATGGATGTTGAAGTCACCAAGAATGAAAGCGGGGGTATCATCAGAAAGGAAGAAGGTAAGCCAGGATTTGAAGTCCGGGAGAAAAGAGGAAAGGGGGCTGGGGGTGGTGGTGGTAGATGACAGCGACATGAAGGCGAAGGGGGGAGAAGAGACATACAGAGTGAGCCTCGAAGGAGGGGAAGGAGAGGGAGGGGAGAGGGGCTGGAATCGACAGGGGTTGGCAAGGAGAAGGCCTACGCCACCACGCTGGCCTTCTGGGCGGGACCGATGAGAGAAGGAAAGGCCTCCAGAAGAGAAGGTGGCAGGGGTGACAGAGTCAGAGGGAAAGATCCAGGTTTCAGTAAGTGCAAGGAGTTGGAAGCGGTGAGAGAGGAAGAGGTCATGGATGAAGGGGGCTTTGTTAATGGAAGAGTGGCAGTTCCAGAGGGAGCAGAAGAAGGGGAGTTGATCAGGGGGAAGGCAGGGAATGTGGATGAGGTTGGGGGATGTGGAGTGATGGGGCTTGCGGGGACTGTGGTGGGGAGAAGGGGCTTTGCAGGGAATGGTTAAGGGGGGTGAAGGGGAGGAGGGGGAATAGGCAAGGGAGAAAATAAGGGGTGGGGAGGTTGGAGAAAGAGTGTTGGAGGGAGAAGGAGAATCAGGGGAGACAGCAGCAGTGGGAGAAGGAGAGGAGAGGCGAGATGAAGGGCGAGGGAGTGGGGTAGAGAAGGGGAGGCATTCCAGTGGTTGGTAATCGCAGCAGCAGAGGGGATAACTGGGCCTGTGGATGGTGCAGGAGAGTCCAAGCAAAGGCCAGTGGCAGTGTGAGCGATGACTGGACGAGGCTGCGTTGCACTGTGAAGGGGGAACAGGAATGAAGTGTGGGAGTCGTGGTGGGGGGTTCAGGAAAGGGAGTCCAAGGGCAGAGGGTTCAGGGAGGACTTGCACACCAAGAAGGGGAAAGACGTAAACCCAGGAAGGGGAGGTCTGCCTTTTATACTCTGTCACACCACAAGCACTCTCACAGCCACACTACAAACACACTTCAGGGAAAACAGCAAGGGTTCACAACAATTAGCCCTATGGGGGTCACACACAGCAAGACACAACACCACAATTATAGAAGTATCAAGTCATTTAGATTCTCTCGCTCAGGGACCGGTTTCTTCTTCTCAATCACCAGCGCCGAGTGCTTCTTGGCGCTCGTATTTATTGCCAAGGCCCCACCCCCTGCGCCTGCCTGCAGACGGGCAGAACGTTGCACTGGGGGAAGGGCTACATGTCGCTCCGGATGGCCCTGCGCTCGCAACCGCCACCTGCTGTGAGACTGGCGGGGCGGAGCGCGGCGAAGGGGGTGGGGAATGGCTACATGCGTCACTCTGGACGGCCCCGCACTCGCAACCGCCACCTATTGTGTGACGGGCGGGGCTGAGTGCACCGAAGGGAGTGTGTCCTGCGCTGCGTCTGGGGGCAGAGTCAACAGCGCAGCCCCGGAAGACACTGAAGCAGGGTATGCCGCCGGCCCCAGCCGCCGCGACCCCTGCAGTGAACCCCGGCGGCAGGGTTGTGTGACAGGTTGTAAATGATATAATTGAACAAATGCAACGTGAAGCCTTTCATCCTCCCAAAATTTTGTCTACTGAGGTGGCTACTTTAATGTTTGCAGATGATACCATATTGTTTAGATCTCCAACTGACCTCCAGAGAGCCTTGACCAGTTTTGAAAGTTTGTGTCAACAAAAAAAACTGAAAATAAACTACGATAAAACAAACATCATATGGGGGAAGCGTTCTAAAAGATTGTTTTGGGTAATGGGGTCAACTAGATTGTAATATGTTAGAGTTTACATATAACTTGCCACCTGCTTCTCACAGTTTCCATCATTGACCGCTCATTTTAAGAGTCTTAAATGTAAAATGACTCAGTCTATCGGGGCTATCAAGAAAATGTATTATGCTCTAGCTGGGAGATCTTTTTGTGTTCCACTTAGGGTTTAAAATTCAAAGGTTGTGACTCAATTTCTTTATGGAGCAGAAGTGTGGGGGTATTCAATGAGAGAAGATATGGAGGTGTCACAAAATAAATTTTTTAGAGTGCTGGGTTTGCTGCTTTCAGTACCAGCAGCCTTTATAAGGTTGGAAATGCGCATGGAGGCAATACAGACAAAAATTACAATTCGAGTCTTGACATATTGGTTCTGGATTATGGGGTACTCCTTGCGGTTCCCAGAAATGTATCTTATTGAAGACCAAATGGCTCCATTAAATGCTAAATTGCCTTGGTTAATTTTTGCTATGAATACCCTTGCCAGGATGGGATTTGGTGTTTTTTGTATAGATAATCAAAGATTGTTTACCCAGATGAAAAAGACCTCATATCTTAGAATATGGGATGTGGCACTCCAAAATGTTATTGCCTCAGTGAGATGCTCGCGCATCGCACCAAGGTATATATTATGGAAGATTCAAACTGGGATAGCTGGATACCTTACTATGGATCTGTCCTCCTTGCATAGCAATGTATATTCTAGACTAAGGTTAGAGAAAACTGCTATGGCAATGGTTGAAGGATGGCAATTGGGCATACCAAAAGCAGAAAGAATATGCCCATTTTTAAAAAAAGTACCAGAGGATCTCATTCATTATGTTCTGGAATGTCCCCTATACGGTGGGCTTAGAAAATTTCTCCAGCAAATAAAAGCTTATTTGGATTATCCAGCAAGAGCAAGAAAATTATGTTAAGAGAGTAGCTGCCTTTGCATTTAAAGCAGAGGGATGCAGGCATCAGTACTTGGCCTCCAGCAAATGATAACTTAGTATTTGATATATGCTGTGCTTGTCTTTGTGTTGTTAAATTGTTATTGTTTATTGCCTTATTTATATTACCTAGATAAAAAACCTTCGGTTTAAGAAGCTTGTTAAGGCGGTATTACAAATTATACTCAAACGTTAACATGACAGTAAATTGTATGTTAAGGCAACTTGATTAAATATCAGACCAATCTATACATTTTTCTTTTCTTATTCATTAATTAAAAAAAATTATGACAACTGAAATTAAGCTGCATATGTATGGTATGGTGTCAGACTGCGCTACTCCCACCAGCCCGGCACGTCTGCCCTCCCGGGGGCGCATGCGCCCCCCCCGCCACGCATGGTCTGGAGACACCTTCAGCATCCTCCATCACCCTGGCAACTCCCCAGACCGGAAGTGACGAGGCGCCCCCTACATGACCCCACGCAATGCGGGGTCAGTGCCTACACTGCCGCGACGCTCTGCGCAGCTCCAGGCACGTAGGGAGGCAGGTCTGCCAGCATAAAAGCCAGCACTGGAAAGCAACCAGCGCCGGTAATCTAAGGAGAAGCTGCCCCCCCCGTGTGATTGAGCTTGAAATTGTGTTGTTGTCGTGTGTGTGAGCGGTGTCCTTCCTTGTTCAGCCCTTTTCTAGCGAGAGTCTGTTGAAAGGTGAGTGTTGTGTGCATCCTCCACTCCCTGGATACCCCCTCATCCCTGTGTAGTGTGCCTCCACTCTTGCCCCCTGTTTCCTGGGACCCTGCTCCCCCATTTCCCATGATCACTCACTTCTTTGCCCATACCCCCGTGACGTGTGTCTGCGGTGTCTGCAGTTAAAGGACAGGGTGGGGAGTTACGGCCCTACTCTGGTGCTGGTGCCCAATGATAAGGGCCTCGCCTCTTTGAGACGTTCAGGGTCCACTTACTATCCTGACAGGCATTTTAGGCTCCGAGTGACCTGCCAGCACCAAGGGCTGAGTGGAGAGTGGGCAGTGTCTTTCTATGCGTGTGCCCTTTCCCTATCCCCACTGACAGAGTTACCGGTGCCCCATAATTTGTGTCATACCTCCGGGGGCACACACCCGACCCCTTTTCCATGGATATAGCTAAGGAGATAGGGGAACTGGTTAGAGCAGTTCAGTCGACAGCCATGGACTTGAAGGACCTCCAGGGCAAACATGATGTGTTAGCTGCTGCAGTAGGTGGCGCTCCAGCCCCCAGAGTACCCCCTGTTGCTGTGCCTGTAGCGGCCCCTGTGGCTGCTGTAGAGCCCCCCCCCAGCCCCTTGTATGGGCTTTAAGTCCCAAAGAACCCAGGGGACCCCGCATCAATAACTTATGGGGGACCGGCGGGCCTTCCAGGGCTTCTTGGTGCTCTGTGAACTTACATTCACTACACAACCAGGAACGTACACCACAGACAACCTTACAGTTGCATTTATTATAGGACACCTCACTGGTCTCCCGTTAGAATGGGCCACAACTCTCTTAAAGAGGAAAAGCCCCCTGCTCTCAAACTACCCCAATTTCATACGTGAGTTTACATTCCTCTTCGACCACCCCCACCGAGTCAAGGATGCGGACACAGCTATCCTCTCTTTGAAACAAGGCAAAGGAGGGCTATTGGACTATATAATGTCTTTCCAACAGCTAGTCCTAGATCTCCCATGGTCCAACGACGTCCTGCGGGTCATGTTCCAGAGAGGCTTGAGCGATGATATTAAGGACCAGTTGGCATGTACCGCTCTTCCCGATACTTGGGAAAAACTGGTGAACCTCTCCCTACAAATACAAGAACGCCTGGCGGAACGATGCAGAGAACGATGCCAGGAAAACCCGGGGTTTCCACCACATGTACCCACTACACCACTCCTTGTCGAAGGAGCTGCAGCCAATGACCTGGAACCCATGCAGCTGGGAGCTTCACGTGGACCCTTGTCCCCGGAAGAACAGGAACAACAGCGCAAGTTGCATGCATGTTTTTATTTTGAAGGACCCAACCACTTCATTCAAGAGTGTCCGTCTCTGCCGTCCCAGCGCCAGGATCCGGGAAACTCCAAAGACCGGGATGGGCAGGGACCGTCCCGGCCAGAAGACTTATTTCCCCTACCCAACACACGTAGAACATCCACTTCCAGATACCCGTGACTCTTGGGCTCGCTCAAGGCCGATCCCGCATAGTATGGGTGCTTATTGACTCTGGGGCATCAGGGAACTTCCCTGACACCGGGTGGGCCAAGGACTGTGCTATCGCACTGGAGCCGAAATCCTAACCCAAACTGGTCCATTTGATAGATGGGTCTCCCCTTGTCTCTGGCCCCATCATGTCGCAGACCTCCCCTCTGGTCTGTACTATGGGGACCCATCAAGAGACACTGGTCTTCAACGTGGTGTGTACCCCCATATTCCCTGTGGTTTTGGGTCTCCTTTGGTTGAGCTTCCACAATCCCAAAATCAACTGGTTCAGTCCCTGACTTCAATTTACATCCCCTTATTGTACCCAGACATGCATTCAGCAACCGCCGCTCATCCTCCAAGCTCCTGCAACTCTCTCAGCAAGTACCAGTCTCAACGAACTGCCTCCAGAATACTGAGACTATGCCGATGGGTTCAGTCCCATCCAAGCAGCCGAGCTACCACCCCACTGGCTGTATGATTGTCCCATTGATCTTCTCCCCGGAACCAAACACCTGTTTGGCTGTATTTACGCCCTATCTACCCCTGAACTCACGACCCTTCGCCAATATCTGGATGACAGTCTTTGCAATGGCTTTATTCACTCCTCCTTGTCCCCTACGGGCGTCCCTATCTTCTTTGTATCAAAAAAGGACGGCGGCCTCCGACCATGCATCGACTATCAAGGTCTGAACTTGGTCACTATTAAAAACAGATATCCCTTGCCACTAATCCTTGAGCTGCTGGACTCACTTCAGGGGGCTTGTATATTCACAAAGCTCGATCTCCGTGGTGCCTACAATTTAGTCCAAGAGGTCGACGAATGGAAGACCGCATTCCGCACGTGGTACGGCCACTTTGAATAAAGTGATGCCGTTTGGCCTGACCAATGCTCCGGCAACATTTCAGCACTTCATAAATGACATTTTTAGTGATGCCCTCGACCTTTTCATCATAGTGTACTTGGACTAATTTATTCCCCCCCCCCTCGCAGTCAACACGTCTCCCATGTTAGAAGGGTATTGCAACGTCTGCGTGACAATAAACTCTATTGCAAGTAAGAAAAATGTGCCTTTCACCTGACCACAGTGGACTTCTTGGGATAGGTGATCAGTGCGGAGGGAATCATGATGGACTCACAAAACATTGAGGCCATCCATCAATGGCTGATTCCCTGGGCTGTCAAACCCTTCCAACGCTTTCTTGGAAGCGCTAATTACTATAGGCAATACATTCCGAACTATGCAGAGATCACCAAACCCCTTACCTCCCTCCTAAAAAAGGGCCAACCCTATGCATTGGAAAAAGAACAACAATATAGCTTCACCCACCTTAAACAGACCTTTCTCACTGCCCTGATCCTCCATCACCCAGACTTTAACCAACCATTCTATGTAGAAGCGGACGCCTCCAGCAGTGCCATCGGGGCAGTCTGTAGCAGGGAGCAGTCCGGGGGGCTGCTACCCCTTAAGAAGAGGGCTTGAGGGGATCAGCCTGAGGGCTGCACCCACTTAAGGGTTGTGGCAGAGCCAACCCCAGAGCTGGGGATCAGCCTGAGGGGATACAGGCTGAGAACCCTTGTGACAGAGTGGGCAGGGCACTGGCCCTTTAAAGCTGCAGAGTGGAAGCCTGGCCACACCTACTCTGCCTGTGGATATAAGGAAGATAGAGAAAGGAAGCTCTCAGTCTTTACCAGGGAGGCGAAGGAGCCACATCTCCCTGAGAAAGCCTTGCTGGTCTACGCTGTCCAAGGTGCTGCAGGACTAGGGAACCAGTGGGACCCAGGTAGAGCAAGGAGGCTGTGCCCAGGAGGGAGCCTCTTGGCCTGGGGAAGGCTTGGCCAGGGTCTGAGGGCCTGGCTGAAGAGACTTTGGGGGGTGGTGGTGGTGGTTTGTTGTGGTTGTGATGCTTCCTGGTGACTGGAGACAAAAACATGGGCCTGCAGGGTGTAGGTGGATGAGCCGGCAGTCCAGGTACAGTGGATGAGTCCCAAAAAAGGACTATCAGGAAAGACCCTCTAGACTGTGCAGATTCTGTCCTAGGAGGGTACCTCCTGCCTGGAAGGAGGGGGTTCTGCCTTGGCTCGAGGCAGACACTGCATAGCAGGGGGTGAGCTAATTCCCCTAAGAGACATCCCAGCACCCCCATGTGGCCCTGGGGAACCCCCCCCCTGCTACACAGTCTTCCTCCAAGCCAATGACAAGACAAAACTTTCACCCCTGCACCTACTACTCCTGGCAGCTCACTAGCGCAGAGCAAAATTAAACCATTTTTGACCGTGAATTGTTAGCCATTAAAGCTGCCTTTGAAACGTGGTGCCATTATCTCGAGGGAGCCCAGTATCCTGTGACCATAACGACAGACCATAAGAACCTCATGTACTTACAAACCGCACAGATAAACAATGCCCACCATGTGCGCTGGGCACTCTTTTGCACGCTTTGCCTTTACGATCAAGTACCCCCAGGGAAACTAAATGTGTTGACTGATCCCCTCTCCCGTTACCAGGAAGGACGGGACCAAGAATGATGAATTCCTGAATCAATACTTGATGCGAAGGTTTTCACTGGCGCCCTTCTCACCTGCAACCAACTGCAGCAAGCCACCCACACAGAGCTCCTCACTTCTGAGGATCCTACCTATGCAGTCGAGCAGGGACTACTCCAAAAAGCCAGTCGAATCCTTGTTCCACCATCCTCCAGAGCTCCTGTGTTATGGGGTCTCACCATGACGCACCCTTAACAGGACATCCAGGACCTGACCGAACCCAGCAATTGATCATTCAAACTTTTTGGTGGCCCGGACTGCGTTCCGACGTCCAACAACATGTGGAGAATTGTTAAAGGTGTGCGCAAACCAAGTCTTCTCAGAAGGCCCCCATGGGACTCCTACAGCTTACCTCTGCACCCCAAGGACCCTGGCAATGCGTAGGCCTCAATTTTATAGTTGAGTTACCCCCCTCGCGAGGTTACACTAGGATTCTTGTCATGGTAGACCACTTTACCAAGCTAGGACACTTCATCGTCTGTAAGGGTCTACCAACGGCGCAGTGTACAGCATGTTTATTCCTTCGCCACATGGTCAAGCTCCACGGGTGGCCACTTGTATTGATCAGTGACCGAGGGTCCCAGTTCGTGTCCCGCTTTTGAAAGGTGCTGTTCAAGGCCCTGCATGTAACTCTGAGTCCCACCACAGCATACCATCACCAGGCCAACGGGCAAGTTGAATTAATAAATCAAAACTTGGAACAGTATCTTTGCTGTTATGTCAACTATTTACAAGATGATTGGTACTATTAGCTCCCTACTGCAGAATTTGCTTACAATGCTGCCCCAAATGCATCTTTAGGTGACTCCCCCTTTTTCGTGTCCTACGGCTTTCATCCCCCCTAGGAACGGTAGACCTCTGAAACACAGGTACCCGCCGCAGGTGCCATGGCAAAATAAATCCAGGAGACCCAAGCAATCGCTAAACATGTCCTGGCTCAAGCACGGCAGCAATATAAAAACCATGCAGACAAGCACCGATGACCTGCCCCGATGTTCAAACTGGGAGATCTTGTCTGGCTCAACTGATGGCACTACCCATCACATTGTCCATCCCACAAATTAGACAATACATTTCTTGGACCCTTTCCTGTATGCTGAAAAGTCAATGATGTCACATATACCATGACTCTTCCTCCATTGATGAAGATCCACCCTACCTTTCATGTCTCCCTCCTTAAACCTGCCAGGGGATCCTTCCCCCTGACACCCGGCAAGACCCCTCCTGCCTTATCCACTCCAGACATTGAAAACGAGGTACGAGCCATCCTGGACTCTGTTTCGCTGAGGTCATCTGCACTACCTTGTAGACTGGGTTGGGTACGGCCCTGAAGACCGGTCCTGGGAACCGGCCTCCCATGTCTCCGACTCTTGACTGGTCTGCCTATTCCACCTTCATCACCCGGGCCACCCCTGACCAACCTGGGGGCTTGGCAGGGGGACTCAGTCGGGGGTACTGTCAGACCACGGCACTCCCACCGGCCCAGACATCTGCCCTCCTGGGTGCGCATGCGCCCCCCGCTGCACATGCTCTGGAGACACCTTCAGCATCCTCCATCACCCCAGCAACTGCCCCGATCGGAAGTGATGAGGCGCCCCCCTACATGACCCCATGCAACGCGGGGTCAGTGCCTGCACTGTCGCAATGCTCTGTGTGGCTCCAGGCACGTAGGGAGGCGGGGCTGCCAGCATAAAAGCCGGCACTGGGAAGCACCCAGTGCCGGTAATCTGAGGAGAAGCTGGGCCCCGCCGCGCGATTGAGCTTGAAATTGTGTTGTCTTGCTGTGTGGAGTACCTCGTCGTGTGTGTGAGTGGTGTCCTTCCTCGTTCAGCCCTTTCCTAGCAAGAGTCTGTTGAAAGGTGAGTGTTGTGTGCGTCCCCCGCTCCCTGGGTACCCCCCCATCCCTGTGCAGTGTGCCTCCACCCTTGCCCGTTCCCTGGGACCCTGCCCCCCATTTCCCACGATCACTCACTTCTTTGCCCATACCCCCGTGATGTGTGTCTGCAGTTAAAGGACAGGGTGGGGAGTTGCGGCCCTACTCTGGTGCTGGTGCCCAATGATGATAAGGGCCTCACCTCTTTGCGACGTTCAGGGCCCACTTACTATCCTGACGGGCATTTTAGGCTCCGAGTGACCAGCCAGCACCAAGGGATGAATGGAGAGTGGGCAGTGTCTTTGTGTGTGTGTGTCCTTTCCCTATCCCCACTAACATATGGTCAGGGCCCCGATTCTTCTGCAATTTCCCCCCCAAAGTTCTGCGACCCCAAATTGAAAATTCTGCGACCCAATAAAGTTACAAAACAAGTCTAGTAAAATTAAAATTGTCAGATGGCGACCCATTTCCTTGTACCAATGAATAAAAAAATCTGCTTATAATTTTTTCTGTGTGTGGGTATTTCAAATATCAGGCAACCCCCCCCCCCGAAACACATGGCAAAGGAGAGGGCACAGCTCCTAAC
>QEPC01004521.1:3696408-3707268 GCA_003113815.1 Sphenodon punctatus
ACACACACACACACACACACACACACACACACACACAAGTTCAGTTGTGCCCCCATAATCAGTTCATGCTGCCCCACCCCAGTCCCACCACTTCTCTTTCTGGGAGGAGTTTCAGGAAGTGATGCCGGCCAACGTGGTTGATGTCTTGGGGGTCTGTTTGAGCCACAAGTTGTGAATTAGATCCGTGCCCATCCTGGTTGGTGAAAGCCTCCAAGAAGACATTGGGGTCAGTTCTGGCGAGGGTGGTTAACGCGTCCCTTCAGCAGGGGAGGTTGTTGCCTGGTCTTGAAGAAGCCTTCGCTGGATGTGGACGCACTCGCCAGTTACCGTCCTTTCTCTAATCTTACCTTTTTAGGGAAGGTTATTGAACGGGCAGTGACTCTGCAGCCCCAGGCGCATCTGGACCGTATCGGTTTCCTTGACCCTTTTCAATCTGTATTCTGCCCTGGCTATGGTACCGAGACGGCAATGGTGGCTTTGGTGCACGATCTCCACTGGGAGATGGATGCAGGATGCTCTACATTCTTGATCCTGCTAGATCTCTCGGCCACTTTTGATACCGTGGACCATGGGCTGCTGCTGAGACGGCTGAGAGTCCTGGGGGGTCTGGATGGGACTGTCCTTGGGTGGTTCTGCTCATTCCCCTCGAGGAGAAGCCAGTGGGTGGTGCTAGGAGCTGAAACATCAAGCTCCCAGGCTTTGACCTGCAGCGTTCCACAGGGTTCAATCCTGTCTCCGCTTCTGTTTAGTGTGTATATGCAGCCCCTGGGGGAGATCGAGAGAGGGTTCGGGGTGCGATGTCACCAATATGCTGATACTCAGCTGTACCTCTGGTTTTCGACCGACCCAGGCCCTGCTGTCTCGTTGCTTTCCCAATGTTTGGAGGTTGTGGCGGATTGGATGCGGCAGAGCAGACTGAAGCTCAATTCTGATAAGATGGAGGTGATGGTGGTGGGTAGGGCGAGGGAGGTGCCGGCCCCTCTGGTACCCCCTCAGGTTCAGAGTCTGGGGGTGGTTTTATATCCGGGCCTCCGTCTGGATCGGCAGGTGGAGGTGGTGGCTAAAGCCACTTTTCGTGAGCTGTATCTAGTACAGAGGCTGTGCCCATACATTTCCGGGCCCATCCTGGCTACTCTTATTCACGCCTTCATCACCTCGAGGCTAGACTACTGCAACACGCTCTATGTGGGGCTTCCCTTGTTTCTGGTTCAGAGGCTGCAGCTGGTGCAGTATGAGGCAGCGGGAGCATATAACAGCTGTGCTCAGCACTCTTCACTGACTGCCTATAGCGTACCAAGCCAGACTCAAGGTGTTGGTGTTGATCTATAAAGTCCTATATGGTCTGGACCCCTCATACCTTGGGGACCGCCTCACCTTCTGCGCCTCAGGGCGATCCCTGCGGTCTGCCAGGGGTGCCTTCTTGGAGGTCCCCCGTGTTAAACGGGGGGCCACCATGGAGAGGGCATTCTCGGTGGCCAGGCCGCGACTCTGGAACTCCCTCCCGGAGGAAGCTCGCCTGGCCCCAGGTCTGATGGCTTTTTGGAGGGTAGGGTGGGGGACTACTTTTTAATTATCCTATTTGATGATGTTTTTATGAGTTTTTATTATGGTTTTATCTGAGGGGGTGGCCAATAAATATAAAGAAATAAATAACCAGTTCATTTGAGCCCCCACCCCCATATAATCAATTCACACTGTCCCCCCAACCATAACCATTTCATTTGCACCCCTGGGGAAGCGTGAATTAATTATATAGGGGGCAAAAATGAACTGGTTATGGGGTGGGGGTTTACACTCCCCATGTGAGTGATGAGAAGATTGCTGCCTTGTAAACAAGGTTCTTCAAGATGGCTTTGAACATTCTCACAACACCCACCCTTCCAGTCCCACATGGAATTTTATTCTTATATTGCTAGAAAGGGTTGGAAGGAACTGTCATTCTGAGGGGGAGAGTGCTTTTTATACTACAGGAGTGCGAGACCATCACGTGGTCTATTTGAATATAATTTGAGAATGTTACAAGCCATCTTGAAGAATCTTCTTTACAAGGCAACAACCTTCTCATCACTCACATGGGGAGTTGTTTGTAAACAAACAGCTTTATCTCTCAGTGCAACTGGTGTCCCTGCTGCTGCTGCAGCACTACTAGATGGGATGGCGACACCCAACCGTCAGCTCCCCAACCCATGATCCACCACTTGACTCCCCTTCATTGTTTAATTACAGAACATGTGTTGCTGAAGGAAAGCTAGAATGGTCGCTAACTGGAAGTTTTGCTCTGCTTACTCCCATTGAACAGCATAGGTGCAGTTCAATGAGAATTTGCTACCGCCTTAACTATAGAGCCACAACTGTGGCTCTATAATGTATATTTATGTGTTTGGATCATGGTTATGCCAGTATCCTAATAAAATGTGCTTGCTGTGCAAGTGCCTGCAGCAAGCAGTGCACATGGGCCCAACCCAGCAAACGACAACACAAGATGGAGCAAGCACCGGCACGAAGCAGGCAATGTAACCGCAACTTCCAAGCCTCAGACTGTCAGAATAGGGAGGGGGGAAGGGATACTGAAGAGGGGGCATAGGAAGGGGAGAGGCTAGTCCCCTCTCCGTGAGAACTCTGTCTGGGAAAAACAGTTCCTCGGGGTCTTGGGTGGGCTTTCCCTCCAATCCGGAAGGCAACCTGACACATCACAGGGAAGGAGAGGGAGACGATAGCCCCTAGGAAGGGGGAGGGGGGAAAGGGAGGTCACACAACCCAGCTCCCTTTCGCTCAACCAAGTCCAAGGGGCCCAAGGCACCGTGTGGGAAGGAGTGTGGGGAGTCAGGGGGGGGGGAGGGAAAAGGCGGGGGACCCAGGAAACAGATGAGGGATGGGGCACTCTCGAGGGGGAGTGAGAACCTCTAGGAAGGAGAACGACAATTGGACACTAGGCAGGGTGGATAGGGTTATCACCGGTCACGCGCTCTCTCACTCACACTGGGGGAGAAGTAACAGGGACAATACCATTCAAAGTTCACCCACTCACAACTCACGCACTCCGAGGGCAGGGGATCAGGATCTGTCACTCTCACTAGCAATCCAGATAGGCAACAAGAACCACAGACAATCAAGGGGCCAGCCTCTCGCAAGCAATTACCGGTGGCTGCTTTAGGCCCCGCCGGCACTCTTTATAGCCCCCTCTGCTGATCTATGTCTACGTGGAGCAGGGCCCTGCCCCGAGCAGCCCCCAACGCTCTGCCAATTGTGCGCTGTGCCAGGGCGGGTCCTCAGTGCTGAGCAAGCTCATGGCAACCCTGTCCTCCTATTCTGGCCATCAGGCTGCCCCTGACCCCGGCGCATGTACCCTGAGCACCCCCTGCCGGTAGGGTGCCCCGTCTGCCTGTTGTGCCTACAGGGTACCTGACAGTACACCCCCTGTCGAAGCCACCACCCCCACAAGGGTGCGGAGACCCGGTTTCGAGGGGTGGCGGCGGTGGAAAGCAAGAACTAAGCGGGGGGGGGGCATGGATATTCATGGTAGGTTCCCATGAGCATTAGGCCGGACTGTAATGTTTCCAGTCAACAAGGTAGTATAACCGGGATCCGGAGACATGGGAATCCAATATAGCATGTACCATGTATTCAGGGTCCTCTGGAAGAAGGACCGGGGGGGGGGGGAGAGAGTGGTGGAGCGGGGTCGTGGCATCATAAGCCTTTTTCAGAAGGGAAATATGGAAGGTAGGGTGAATACGAAAATGAGCAGGCAACCCAACGGTAAAAGTTACCGCATTCAACTTACGGGTAATGGGAAAGGAGCCCATGTAACCATCATCCAGTTTTGTGGAGGGGCGCAGAGATGGATAATTGCATTTCCTAACTCACACCAGATCACCTACCTGAAGGGAAGGTCCAGGGAGCTGTCATTTGTCTGCTGCTGCCCTATAGCGGAGGTGGGCCTGTCGAAGGCAACGTTGGGCAGCAGCCTGGGCCTTCTTGATAATCGTCACCAGTGCTCCCACTGTCGGCACAGAAGTAAAAGGGGTGTCTGGAAAATAAAGAGGGGGATGGAACCCGTATGAGACGTAAAAGGGAGAATTGCCCAGGGAAACGTTAGGGCAATTGTTGTATGTCAATTCTGCAAGCGGTAAGTGTGCCACCCAGTCATCTTGAAGGAATGCACAAAAACAATGGAAGTAATGTTCCATGTGCTGGTTCAACCGTTCTACCTGTCCATTGGCCTGGGGGTGGTATGCAGTAGTAGGTCGGAGTTTTAATCATAAAAGTTGAAAGAAGGTCCTCCAAAAGCAAGAAATAAATTGAGGGCCTCGATCTGATATTATCTCTCTGCGTAGTCTGTGTAGGCATACTACTTCTCGCAACAAAAGTTTGGCTGTGGCCTTGGCTGAAGGCACGCCTCTACAGGGGAGGAAGTGTCCCATCTTTGTAAAGTAGTCTACTACGACCAGGATAGTATCATACCCTTCGGATTTTGGAAGACCTACTATAAAATCCACTGCGATCTTTTGCCAAGGGCCCTTGGGAAGGTCTGTTAGCTGCAGGAGCCCCACGGATAAATGTCGAGGAATCTTAGTCCTAGCACATGTGGAGCACCCCTGTACATACTGAAGGATGTCCTTTCAAAGGCTTGGCCACCAAAAGGTTCTCCTGATAAGAGAAAGAGTCCATTGATACCCGGGGTGTCCAACGAGGGGAGAGTAGTGATGTGCCCACAGCACTTGTGGTCTAAGTTTGGGGGGAATGACCACCTTCCCTTTGTAATAGGATACCCCATGTTTTAGGGAGTATTCCAGATGGTGAGGCTCCCCTTTACTCACTGTTTGGAGTTGTTCAAATGATGGCAAGGTCGCTGCAAATGTTCAAGGTTGAAAAATGGGTCCATGACGGTCCCCCTCCCTAGTGTCAGGGGTGTGGTATTGGGATAGTGCATCGGCTATGGTATTGAGAGATCCTGGGTGATACTGTACAGAGAAACTAAAGCGAGATAAAAACAATGCCCACCTGGCATGTTGTGCATTATTAATTTGTGCGGACTGTAGATAGGCTAAGTTTTTATGATCAGTATAAACAAGAACAGGATGGGAGCCACCTTCAAGGAAATGCCGCCAAGCTTCAAAGGCGGCCTTGATGGTCAACAACTCTATCTAATATTGGGTAGTTCCTTTCAGAGGGAGTTAGTTGGTGGGAATAAAATGCACAAGGCAACCGACGTCCCGAGGTCTCATTGGTCTGGGTTAGTACCGCTCCAATGGCAACATCCGATGCATCCACTTCTAATATAAAGGGCCGCGTCACGTCTGGATGCTGCAAAAGAGGAGCAGTCATAAATGTCTGTTTCAACTGAACAAAGGCCTCCTGTTGAGGTCCCTTCCAATCAAATAGTGCCCCCTTTTTCAGTAAGGCAGTGAGGGGCTTGGTTAGGTCAGCATAGTGAGGAATGTTCTGCCTATAATAATTGGCACTCCCCAGGAACCATTGTAACGCCTTGACCGAGGCTGGGGCCAGACACCTATCAATGGCATCAAGCTCGCTGGGGTCCATATGAATCCCTTCTGCTGACACAATGAACCCTAGAAATGGAACGGAGGACGCATGAAATATGCACTTTTCCAGTTTACAGTAAAGCTTATTTTGAAGAAGACGCCTGAGGACCGTCCTCACATGTTGGACATGTTCCCTGGGGGAGGTGGAGAAGATAAGAATATCATCCAAGTAAGCTACCATATAAAGGTCCAACAAATCTCGGAGGATGTCATTAATAAAATGCTGGAAGGTGGCTGAAGCATTTACTAGTCCGTAGGGCATCACACAGTACTCGAAATGTCCGAATCGTGTCCGGAATGTAGTCTTCCATTCATCCCCCTCCTCAATGCGCACTAGATTGTACGCTCCCCTTAAATCCAATTTGGTAAAGACGGTGGCTCCCTGGAGTTTCCCCAGGAGTTTGGGGATAAGGGGCAAAGGATATTTGTTTTTCACAGTAATCTGATTAAGGCCCCGGTAATCTATACAGTGTCTGAGGTCCCCCTCCTTCTTGGGAACAAAGAATAGAGGGGCCCCTGCGGGGGAAGTGGAATGGCAGATAAACCCTTTCGCTAGATTATCTGTAATATATTCCCGTAAGGTCTCCGTCTCCCCTGGAGATAAATTATAAATTCGACCATAGGGGGGTTCTTTCCCTGGGATAAGTTCAACAGGGCAATCATAAGGTCGGGGGGGGGGAGGTCGGAGGCCTCTTGCTTACTAAAAACTCAGATGAGATCGTTGTAGCACAAGGGGATCCGTGTTTCCAAGGTCATGGTGGGGGTGATGGGGGCCAAGGCCCCTCGGGAAGGGGGATGGAGGTGATGGGGCTGACACGCGGGTGAGGTAAAAGTGAGCGTGTTGGTTACCCAATGAACAGAAGGGTTATGGGTTCGTAACCAGGGGAGACCAAGGACGAGGGAGAATAAGGGGGAGGAAATAATGTCAAATTTTACCATCTTGGGAGCCAATGGTGCACGCTAAAGGGGCCAAGCATCGGGCCAAAGGGCCCGATGCAAGGGGAGATCTATCAATCGTTCAGACTACTTCTATGGAAGTCTGTGTTTGTTGGGGGATCTCATGGGATGTGACGAAACCCTCATCCATGAAATTCCCCGATGCGCCCCAAATCCACCAGTGCTCGGACTACCAGGGATCGACCCGCGCACCACTGGAGAGTAAGGGCTATGTATAACTGTCGTGGACCCTCTGGCTCCTCCTTAACGCTAGCGGGGAAACTATGGCTGGTTACTGAGAGGCCCCCACCTCCTCTCGGTCCCTGGCATTTCCTGAGGGAGAGGGGCGCATTGGTGGAGAGGGGCATTCCCATGAAAAATGTGACCCCGCACTGCAGTAGAAACACAGCCGTAATTGTCGGCGTCTCTCACACTCCTCAGGGGTCAAGGGACCATGAACCCTTGACCATGTACCTATCTGCATGGGTTCAGGGTCCATCCTGCAAGAGGAACTAGCAGATGGGCTCCCCAAACTCCTAGGAGCCCAGGAGCCCACTCCCCTACCTTGGTCTCATCTCCGTTCTCTTTTTCTTTCCATAAGGCGCTCGTCAATGTGCAGGGAGAGGGACACCATCTCCTCAAGCGTGACAGGAGTGGTGGCTGCACCGGCCAACTGATCTTTTATGTCATCGTTCAACCCTTGTCGAAACAAGGCCCGAAACACTGAATCTCCCCAACCCAGGTCAAATACTAATTTATGAAATTGGGTTATTTAATCTAACGAAGGGGTTTTCCCCTGCCTGAGATGGAGGAAAGCCTGCTCCGCATCTCTAACCCGGTGGGGGTAATCAAATAAGAAGCGGCATTGTTTTTAAAAACCCTAATAGTTTCGTAACAGAGTGTCATCTGCAGCCAAAAGGGGGGTAGTCCAATCTAGGGCAACTCCACCCAAAAGTCGCACTATGAAAGCAACCTTTGCCTGGTCCGTCCCATAAGTCAGGGGCTGTGTTTGAAATGCAAGGTTGCATAGGGCCAGGAAACCCTGGCACGCTTTCCTGTCCCAATAAAATTTATCGGGGCAGGGGGCTTTAGGTTCACGAGGAACGGGGGCCAACGGGACACTTGGTTCAGGGGCTTTTTTTGGTATGGGTTCCAGATCTCCCTCTGCCCCCTCAGGGGGTGTGGGGATCGGTACCAGGGAATCCTGTAAGGCTCGACAACGATTTCGAAGCTCTTTGTTTTTGGCCTTCAGATCCTGCACCTCCATAGTGAGAGCCTGTACTGCATGCATTAGTTCCTGAATCTGCTGGTCTGGCTCCATAATAGGGAAGGATAAGGGGTGCCGGTAATTCTGTCAGAATAGCGGGGGGAAGAAGGGATACTGAAGAGGGGGTATAGGAAGGGGAGAGGCTAGTCCCCTCTCTGCGAGAACTCTCAGTCTGGGAAAAACAATACCTCAGTCTTGGGTGGGCCTTCCCTCCAATCTAGAAGGCAACCCAACTCATCACAGGGAAGGAGAGGGAGACGATAGCCCCTAGGAAGGGGGAGGGGGGAAGGGAGGTCACACAACCCAGCTCCCTTTCGCTCAACCAAGTCCAAGGGGCCCAAGGCACCGTGTGGAAAGGAGTGTGGGGAGTCAGGGGGGGGGGAGGGAAAAGGCGGGGGACCCAGGAAACAGATGAGGGATGGGGCACTCTCGAGGGGGAGTGAGAACCTCTAGGAAGGAGAACGACAATTGGACACTAGGCAGGGTGGATAGGGTTATCACCGGTCACGCGCTCTCTCACTCACACTGGGGGAGGAAAAAGGGGGGGGGAAGTAACAGGGACAATACCATTCACAGTTCACCCACTCACAACTCACGCACTTCGAGAGCAGGTAATCAGGATCTCTCACTCTCACTAGCAATCCAGATAGGCAACAAGAAACACAGACAATCAAGGGGCCAGCCTCTCGCAAGCGATTACCGGCGACTGCTTTAGGCCCCGCCGGCACTCTTTATAGCCCCCTTTGCTGATTTACATCTACATGGGGTGGGGCCCTGCCCTGAGCAGCCCCCGACGCTCTGCCAATTGTGCGCTGCGCCGGGGCGGGCCCCCTGGCACCAAGCAAGCTCGTGGCAACCCTGTCCTCCTATCCCGGCCGTCAGGCTGCCCCTGGCCCCGGCGCACGCATCCCAAACAGCCCCTGTCGGGGAGGGTGCATCATCTGCCTGTTGTACCTATGGGGGACCTGACACAGAGAGAGGAAGAGGCACTGGGGGGAGGAAGGAGGGGAGAAGATGGTGCTGGGAGGGGGTCAAGTCCATTTCTTGCACCTGGGCTCATTCCATCTTAGCTATGCCCCTGCCACACCCTGAGGAATAGATGTCCTTAGGGAAGATGGAAGAGCCATAGTGTGACTAAATGGGAGAGATTTTGTACTAAAGAGAATTCTTTTTAGTAACTATTACAAGGTGAAACACTTAACGCTCTATACACCAAGGGTGAAATTGGTGCAATTTGAAGTCAGTGGGCTAGATCACCAGTGGAAGCCAAACAACACTTAATACAGCTGAAAGGCTGCGTAAAGGACACCTTTGCAGTCCTTGTCTTGGACCAATACTGAATGTGAAGTAGAAGAGGTTGATGGCTGCTATACAACATTGGCTGCCAAAGTATCCTAGGATCAATCCAGCAGCTGGAGATCACTAATGCATAGAAGCACTCAGACTTTACTCTGCGCTGACTTCTGGTTGGAAGATGCATAGGAGCTAGTGCTGTTACTGGCTCCATCACTTCTCCCCATTCAAAAATTTTCAAACACAGGGTGAAAGTTAGAGTAGATTTAGAGGTGCTGGGTATGAATAAAGTGGTTTAAATCAGTCTGAATGGAGGTCAGAGTCGGATGAATTAAGCACCAAGAATCTTCAAGAGTCATGTATCTTCATCTTCACCAATGCCACCTAGATCAAATCACTCAGAATGCTGTGGTTTATGCTTTCAGAATTAAATCTTTTTCTCCATTGCTGTTACGAGACAGAATTCATTAGCCATCCAGTCTAGAAGCATGTAATGTAAATATTTTCTTTCAGTTTGTCATAGATCATTCATAACTCTGTGCTGCTTCTGTCAGTCTCCATGTAATGCAGCAGATATGTAGTAGACCATGAACTGGTAAATTAAACATGTTCGCTGGTTAATTAGAAAGGCTTTGCTCTCGTAAACACAACTATGATTGGAAAAAGAAGGTATGGGAGGGGGTGAATTATCCATCAAGAAAGGTGGTCGTTTGACAAAGTAGCACCAGTGATTTCTTCTTCTGTTCTAGTACTAAGAAAACTGAATCTAGAAAGCTAAAAAAATAATAATCTAAGAATTATTAAAGAAAATAATTCCAGTAAGTGCATCTGAAACACTGGAAGGAAACATGTCAGTCTCAATTATGTCCCCATTTCAATTACACAGTCTGAGTTTGAATCTAAATGGCAAGCTAGTGGAAAGCTTTTAAATGTAATGGACTTCCATACATTTCCAGTGAGAAATGCAAGGCTGCCACGGAGATTTTGAATTCCGTTCAATTCTTAAATATCCGTTTGTTACCAAAAACCTCAGAAACCTACATGATTGGTCAAATGATAACATGAAAACAAGGCTAAGATCTATGTTTAAGTAACATCAAATAATTTCTTGAGGAGCCATATAATCTGTTACTGACATCTGTAGCACCGACAGATAAAGCAGTAGTTTGCCACAGGAGAAAAATTGTAATGATTAATGTGGATGACAAATCCTGGAGCATGGTGTTTATCACTGCATACAGATAGCGTTTGAAGCTACATGAAGCAAAACGAAAAGCGTATGTTCACCAACAGTCAGAAACAGAATAATAGACTAGCAACCCAAACCTTTAGTTTGTAATTGTTGGCACAATACAGATTAACATGATTCAGTTGGTATCTTCCGTAAATAATTTTTGATAGAACATCTTTGCCAAGTTAGTTATTGCAACTCTGATTAACATACCTTATTGTCTTACTTTAGAGTCTCACTGTATTGTCTCACTGAGAATAAAGTCCTGACCACTAGGGATGGGCAAACGCGGTTCGGCAGTTCGGAGTTCGGCCCGAACTCGGCCTGTTCAGTCGACTGAACTCGAACCCGAACGCGAACATACCGAACACCGAACGGCGAAATGGCCGAACAGTTCGGATCGCGTTTGGATGAGTTTGGGTGGCAAAAAAAGGTTCACTGGAAGGTCAAACATGACAGGGAGGTGTCAGTCACTGAGGAGCAGACTTCCAGGTGCCAGGGGTGGAGAGGCTTGCAAGAAACGAAACTAATTATCTGCCTCCCCCCTTCCCAACACCTTCTGAACTAGTCACTGTTCCTGAACAGCAGGC
>QEPC01004521.1:3723364-3737213 GCA_003113815.1 Sphenodon punctatus
GGCTAGGGTTAATGCCCTTCCCTCGGAAGTACTGGAGGGCAGGATTAAGAAAACTCCTTTTCTTGATAGAATTTGTCCATTCGATAATTTAACAATGGAAACTCCTCAACATATGATATTAGGGTGTCACCTATATGACAAGGAGAGGGATGAGTTTTTGGCCCCGTTTTTGGCTGGACTTCCTGGTAGGGCAGATGAGGTACTAATGGATTATCTTTTGAATAACTCTGATTCAACGGTTATAAAGGCAATGGCTCACTTTTTGCTGCAGATGGTGTATTGCAAGTATGCTGGGCCCCGCTGGGCCCTGTGGCAATTGCCAGGGCGGGGACGTATAGTAGAGTTTTGTTGTAGGGGTAAGAGTGATAACTAATGTAAATGCTGTTTTTTATTTTAGATTTTATATAATTTTATATCAGTTATTACTGTACAATTGATTGTGGATTTTATGTTGTGCAGGGGTCATGGTTGGCGCGTGTTTATTTGTTTTGATATACATATGTATGAATTTACTTGAATGCAATGGCCTTTGGCCACGCTTGAATAAAGAAAGTAAGTAAGACATACATTTATAAGTTAATTGTTTATATCACCTGTACCCTTTATTCAATCCCTCTGAAAGTTGGCAGAGATAGTAAATATAAAAAGGGGTATAAACATGTGAAGTTTCATCTACATTAAATATGAGGTAAAGAAGTTACAGTTAAGAATGTATATGAAGATTTTTGCAAAATAATATAAAATTCAACTGCTTATAAAATTGGATTCCTTTATCCAATCTTTTTGGAATTTGGTAAACATAATGCTTTCTTTTGGGGGTACAACCATTCCATGTTTCAGCCAAATATAATGAAAAACAAAAAAGCTACAGTAAAAAAATGTGTTTTCCATTGAAACCATAAAAGCAAAACCGAAAACCTGATATTTATGAAAATGAAAATGACATTTAAACAAAAAAAATAAAAAAAAATAAATGAAAATGGCATGGTCCACTGGTGCATACCTCTATTATTTAGCAGTGATCCTCATTGCTTACTTGGAATCATTGTCACAGTCACCACTATCAAATCTGAACCCGACTCCTTTTTGCTGGACAGCAAATGTTTTTCAGTGCCCAAATACAAGGCTTAATTATGATTATTCTCTTTGTCTACAACAACAGCCCTTATCACTTTCGGTAGACAGACCCAGTGATCAGCAAAAGGGCAAGTAAGTAGAGATTGGAGTGAGCAATTTGTTTGTGTCACATATTTGCTACTCGCTTGCAAACTCTGGGGGAAACGTTTGCATTCAATTTCTAGTTCTATTGAGACAATCCCCCCACCCCAAATGAAGAGAGTCACAAATTGTATGGAGTCAAGTAAAGTTTTTGGGGGTGGGAAAAGGCTTAAGATTTATAGCTTCCACTTCTAAATAGGTGTTACCAGGGTGGGGCTGGGGGGCAGGGTCCATGCACGCGGCCAACGGGCGCCTAGGTCAGAGCAAGGAACGAGTCGCTACTGGATGCCCGTCAGGATAGTATTTGGGCCTTCACCTCTAATTAAAGAGAATGAACCCTTATCATCATTGGACACTGCTGACCAGGAACCCAAGGCTGCCCCAATCGCTCTCACTACACCCAAGCCAAGACACGGGGAGGAACGTGGGGTTCTTTACCCTGGGGTGTGTTGGGGCCCCTGGGGAGGGGGAACGGGAAAGAACACAGGGCACTCACCTCCGACAACAGGGGCTCCAGGCAGGGGGGGGAAAGGGAGGGCACTCACTCGCTGTCACACTGCACTCGCTGACTCACTCTCTCTCGTATCACACACAAGGTCTCCAGGAAGGGGTCACACATCCAACAAGGTTTCCACTAAGGTTTGCTCTGCTCTCAGCTCAACCACGCACAGGGCCGGTCTCCATTAATCACCAGCGCCGTCCCTGGGGCGGCGCTGGTTTTTATTCCCTAAACCCCACCCCCATACGAGCCCGCAGCCACTCCGAGTGGTGTTGCGGGGGCGGGGGAACCCCCACGTGTTGACGTCCTGTTGGGGGCAGGGCTTCAGTTCATGGCTCTGCCGCTGCTGTCAGCGGTGTCTGTGAAGGTTCCTCCTGCGGAGGCGGGGCACTCCCTGTCAGCCCCCTTTCCCTCGGGGGCATGGCTGCAGGTCCTGGCCCCACCGCTACTATTGGTGGAGAGCATGGGGGGTTCCCTGTGGGGCCGGGGGAAGCTGTCCCGGGCTGTCATTTCTTGGGGGCATGTCCCCGCCTTGCGGCTCTGTTGCTTTCTCTGGGGGAGGCTGTGGGGATGCCCTCTGTCCTTTTGCCTTGCTGGGCTGGCCTGGGGCGTGCTGATATGCGCTGGGGGCTCCGCGCCTCTGCTTGTTCCGCTGTACCTTGACATTACCCCCCCCCTCGAGGTCGCCGGATCCCGAAAGGCTGGGGGCCCAGTTTCTGAGGGTGGCATAGATGAAAGGCCTGAAGTATCCGCAGGGCTGACACATTGGATGCAGGTTCCCAGGAACGGTCGTCGGGGCCATACCCAACCCAGTCCACTAAGTAATGCAGCCATCCCATCTCAGCTTGGCGTCAAGGATAGCCTGGACCTCAAACTCGGGATCGGCGACCGAACCTTTGATAGGCCCCGGAGATGTGCTCGCGGTTTGGCGGTGGGCGGGAAGGGCTTTCTTTAACATGGACACGTGAAACATGGGATGAATGCACACGTGGGGCAGTAGTTGGATCTTATAAGTTACTTCGTTAAGTTGCTGAGCGACCGGGAAGGGCCCGATGTAGTGTGCATCTAATTTAGCTGACGGGCGGACCGAGGGATGGCGTTGCCGGTCGACCCATACTAGATCCCCTGGGCAAAGCGGGGGTTCCTCGCGTTGATGCTTGTCGCCTTGTTGTTTGTAGCGTTGTCGGGCTTGTTGCAAGACCTGTTTGGCTATGGTTTGGGCTTCATGGATTTGCTGAATGAAGGCCCCTGCCGCCGGAACTTCCACCGCGGGGGCGTCGAAAGTTCCGAGTTGGGGGTGAAACCCATAGGTGACAAAAAAAGGCGATGTTCCCAGAGAGGCGTTGGGAGCATTATTGTGGGTAAATTCAGCCAGGGGAAGCCATGCGTACCAGTCATCTTGGAGATAATTTATGTAACAACGAAGGTATTGTTCCAGGTTTTGGTTCACGCGTTCTACCTGGCCGTTTGCTTGTGGGTGGTACGCTGTAGTGGGCTTTAGATCTATTTGGAGGGACTGGAAGAGCGCCTTCCAGAATCTGGACGTGAATTGTGTCCCGCGGTCACTAAATATTTCCCGGGGCCAGCCGTGAAGCTTAAACACATGACGAAGGCACAGCAAGGCAGTTCGCTTTGCTGAAGGTAAACCCTTACACGCAATGAAGTGTGCTAGCTTCGTAAAATGGTCAACCACGACTAGGATGGTAGTATACTGTCGTGAAGGCGGGAGGTCTACCACAAAAATCGAGGCCGATACGTTGCCAGGGTCCTGGGGGCAGTGGGAGGACTTGAAAGAGTCCAGTGGGGGTCTGCCGAGGGATCTTGGTCCGGGCACATGTGGCGCAACTAGAAACATGCTGCTGTACGTCATGAGGTAAGGCTGGCCACCAAAAGGAGCGCTGGATCATTTGTTGCATTCGTTCTACTCCGGGGTGTCCTGCCGTCGGGGAGTCATGGTGAGCCCAGAGGACCTGGGCTCGGCAGGACGGGGGCACGACAATGCGGCCCTGAAGTCCATCTGGGGAGCTGGGCTGGGGTTTGTCTGTGGTGGCTAATTCCTGTCGCGTAGCCTCACGAAGTGCCTCCGCCGATAAATAGGTTGCAGCAAAAGTTTTAGCTTCTAAAATGGGTTCAGACGGAAGCGACTTCTCCCGTGGGTCTTCGCGGTAGCGGGACAGGGCGTCTGCTAACACGTGCAACTGACCGGGCCGGTATTGGATCTGAAAATCAAAACGGGCAAAAAAAAGCGCCCATCGTGCATGCCGCGCATTGGTAATGTGGGCGGTTTGGAGAAACGTTAGGTTCTTGTGGTCCATAACTATGGTGATGGGGTGTTGGGCCCCCTCTAAGTAATGACGCCAGGCTGCAAAGGCTGCTTTGATGGTGAGGAGCTCCCGGTCTAGAATGGAATAGTTCCGCTCGGCGGGGGTGAGTTGGCATGAGTAGTAGGTGCAGGGGAGGAGTGTGTCTGGATCCATTGCAGGCTGTAGGAGGACTGCCCCGATAGCTCTCCCTGATGTGTCGGCTTCTACACAGAATGGTTTTTCAAAATCTGGGTGTTGTAACAAGGGGGCGGTCATGAAGGCTTGTTTGAGGAAGTCAAAACTACGTTGTTGTTCTGGTCCCCACTGATACGGTTGGTTCTTCTTTAAGAGCTGCAGTAATCTCGGCATAGTTGGGGATGTATTGCCGGTAGTAGTTGGCGCTTCCCAGGAAGCGTTGTAGCGGTTTTACAGCTTTGAGAGGGGGCCAGTCTTGAAGGGCTTCTATCTTTGCGGTTTCCATCATCACCTCCGCGGGGCTGATGACGAACCCCAAGAAGCTCACCATAGTGAGATGAAAAGAGCACTTCTCCCGCTTACAATATAGCCTGTGAAGGCGCAGTCATCGTAGTACTTCTCGGACGTGGTGAACGTGCTCTTCCAAGGTCAGCGAGTAAATAAGGATGTCATCTAAATAGGCTATAACGTAAATGTCCAAGATATCTCGGAAGACATCATTAATAAGGTGTTGGAAGGTGGCCGGGGCGTTCGCAAGTCCAAAAGGCATCACACAATATTCAAACAGGCCGTATCGGGTTCGGAAGGCGGTTTTCCATTCGTCCCCGGTTCGTACTTGCAACAAATTGTATGCTCCTCGAAGATCCAGTTTCGTGAAGAACCGGGCTCCTTGGAGGCGATTCAGCAACTCTAGTATAAGGGGGAGAGGATATCTATTCTTGATAGTGATCTTGTTTAGGCCGTGATAATCAATACACGGGCGCAGCCCTCCGTTCTTTTTGGCCATAAAAAATATTGGCGCCCCAGCTGGGGAGGTTGAATGTCGGATAAATCCTTGTCGGAGGCTGTCGTCGAGGTAGGTGCGAAGCGCTTGAAGTTCGGGCGCAGCCAAAGCATAGATTCGCCTGAATGGGGGCTCAGTCCCTGGAAGGAGCTTGATGGGACAATCGTAGGGGCGATGCGGGGGAAGTTCCATGGCTTGAACTTTACTAAAGATGTCTTCATAGTCCCGATACACTGCAGGTTATTCTTCCGCCGGCGGGACCGGTTCAGTCTTTCCTGTGGCCCCACAAATAGCCCCTGGGACAGGGCGAAGACAATTATTGGCACAGTGGGAAGCGGAAAATTGGAGCTGCTTTGTAGACCACACATACAAGGGTCATGGGCCTGCAGCCACAGAGCCCCTAAGACTAACTGAAAGAGGGGTGTACACACCACATCAAAGCATAGTTGCTCATGGTGATTTCCAATGGCACACCCTATGGTGCGCGTACACAATGTCACTGGGCCCGAAACTAGGGGGGAACCATCAATGGAGTGGACCGATTCCTGAGGGGTCTTAGGTTGGGTGGGAATTGTCCATTGAGCAACAAGGGGGCTGTGAATAAAGTTCCCCCGAGGCCCCTGAGTCCACGAGGGCCCATACCACCATGGAGACCCTTGGAGACCGGGTAAGAGTAATGGGCACTCGGAGATGGGGGCTCGGGCCTTGAGGGGAACCTGGGGGCTTAAGTGTCTTTATGGCCAGGGCGACCCCGATCTGCCCTGGCCTCGCCCATTTCCCGCCTCATGTCGGTGGGGAGGTAGGGCAGGGCACTCCCCAATAAAGTGAGATGATTCCCTGAAGTAGAAGCAGGAGCGTGAAACCCAGCGTCGCTCTCGTTCCTCCCGGGACAGGGGGCCCTGCGATGCCCCGAGCTGCATGGGCTCTGGATCGGGAAGTTTCGAAGGCCCGGGGAGCGGGAGAGGCTGGACCCACCCAGGGCGCGCTTCTTGTCACCTCTCCCGCCTCCGTTCTGTCAATCGTGCCTCTATTTGCAAGGCTAGGTTGGCCAGGGCTTCCCAGGTATTAGGGCTCTCAACCAAGGCCAACTGATCCTTAATTTCTTCCCCTAAGCCTCTTTTGAACATGACCTTTAAGACCCATTGGGCCACTGAAGTTCTAGGGCGAGCTGCTGGAATTGTGTTAGGTATTCCAACACCCCCCCCTTAGACTGTCAAAGTGTCATGATCAAAGCCTCCGCGTCTCGAGCTCGGTGGGGGTAGTCGAATAAGAACGTGAGTTCTTTTACAAAGTCGGGGTAATTACTCAACAGGGGGCTGTCTCCCTTAAGGAGGGTCGTTGCCCATTCCAGGGCTGTGCCTCCCAGATTACCTATAATGAAGGCTACCTTTTGCTCGTTGGTCACATAGGTGGTCGACTGTACCTTAAACGTGAGCCGACACAAAGTCAAGAACCCCTGGAAGGCTTGTCTAGCCCCCAGAAATTTTTCTACCTTAGGTCCCTTGGGTTCCCGAGGGCCCAGAGGAAGAGCGGCTGCTACTGGAGGGGGGGGCGGCTGGGCCCCCACTACTCCGGCAGCGAGCCCCATGGGGGCCATGGCCCCCTGCAATTGGGTTATTGCTGTGGCCAAACCTCCGTGTTTGGCCTGGAGATCTTTCATCTCCATGGCTAGGGACTGTACGGCATGGGTCAACTGCGAAATTTCCTTGGCTATATCCATAGTCCCTCAAGCCCATAATAGGGCCAACTGGGGCTGGTGATTTTGTTACCGGGGTGGGGCTGGGGGGCAGGGTCCATGCACGCGGCCAACGGGTGCCTAGGTCAGAGCAAGGAACGAGTCGCCACTGGATGCCCGTCAGGATAGTATTTGGGCCTTCACCTGTAATTAAAGAGAACGAGCCCCTATCATCATTGGGCGCTGCTGACCAGGAACCCAAGGCTGCCCCAATCGCTCTCACTACACCCAAGCCAAGACACGGGGGTGGAACGTGGGGTTCTTCACCCTGGGGTGTGTTGGGGCTCCCGGGGAGGGGGAACGGGAAAGAACACAGGGCACTCACCTCCGACAACAGGGGCTCCAGGCAGGGGGGAAAAAGGGAGGGCACTCACTCGCTGTCACACTGCACTCGTTGACTCACTCTCTCTCGTGTCACACACAAGGTCTCCAGGAAGGGATCACACATCCAACAAGGTTTCCACTAAGGTTTGCTCTGTTCTCAGCTCAACCACGCACAGGGCCGGTCTCCATTAATCACCAGCGCCGTCCCTGGGGTGGTGCTGGTTTTTATTCCCTAAACCCCGCCCCCGTACGATCCTGCAGCCGCTCCGAGCGGCATTGCGGGGGCGGGGGAACCCCCATGTGTCGACGTCCTGTTGGGGGCGGGGCTTCAGTTCTTGGCTCTGCCGCTGCTGTCAGCGGCATCTGTGAAGGTTCCTCCTGCGGAGGCGGGGCACTCCCTGTTGGCCCCCTTTCCCTCGGGGGCGTGGCTACAGGTCCTGGCCCCACTGCTACTATCGGCGGAGAGCATGGGGGGGTTCCCTGTGGGGCCAGGGGAAGCTGTCCCGGGCCGTCATTTCTTGGGGGCGTGTCCCTGCCTTGCGGCTCTGTTGCTTTCTCTGGGGGAGGCTGTGGGGACGCCCTCTGTCCTTTTGCCTTGCTGGGCTGGCCCGGGGCGTGCTGATATGCACTGGGGGCTCCGTGCCCCTGCTTGCTCCGCTGTGCCCTGACAATAGGACAGCTATGACTTTTTAGGTTGCAGTTTACGTTGTCATTACAATTTTTTGGGACCATAGTACTATTTTCAAAAGATAAGATCAGACCCTAGAATGTAAACCTTTCTAAATTTGTTCTCTATATAGGCTTTTACCAGACATAATGCTAATCACTGTTTTGGCTAATAAACACACACTCCCTCATTACATGTGTTTGTACAAAGAGTTTGTGATAGCATGGAAAGCATGCTGGTGCACAACTTGCAAACGATCCTGCCACATAGTCACTGTTACATCTGGTAAGAGCAGTGATCAGCAGAGTTCTGGGAGGTCACTGGAGACCAGGGCAGAGTTAAACTGTGTGGGCTCTGGAACATGGGTGGTGTCTGGAGCAGTGATGGCAAGGCCCTGGGAATAGCATCAGGAGTAGCAGAAGGAACCCCAGGAACATCACTGGTGGTAGCAAAAGCAGGAAGGCCCCTACTGCCTCTGTTCCTGCAATTGCTGCTGCTGCTCCGGAGACCCTCATAGCTGCCAACACTCCAGGGCTCATCCAGGTTAGCTCGGCTTCACCTACCTCCCCCACACCCTGACATGGCTTCTGGATTGCATTTGGTGATCCAGCTACCTGTGCAATTCAACATGTAAATTGAATCCACACGTGTTTGATTTACATGGGTTTAGTGCTACATCTGGCAATGCTCATAACTCCCTCTTCAAGGACTCCATGGATTCCAGTGAGGAGGGACCCATTAAAAATAAATCAGTAGAAATACTCAATCAATATCTTTATTTGCCATGACCAAAGGTCTTGACAACGTTAAAAGTTCCAGAAAGGAACAAAATAAAACATATAAAAACATTACATTACAGTGTAAATTTTGATAATCAAAGCAACCAAGAAGTTAATTTACAAATTCGAGGATGCCCTGATCTTAGCACGCCTTTGTAACATCAATGCATGTGCCAGATTTCCTGAGGATTTGCTAACAGATATTCCAATTGATTTGGAGCACTCCAAAATAACTTCCCCTGCAGAACTGGGTCTAGAAGCTGCCTTCTCGCATGTATAGTAAAGCCACAATAGAACAAATAATGGGTCAAATCCTCAGGTTGTTGCAGGCCTAAGGCTATGTGGAATGTGGAGTTACCTTCCCTCCAGAAATCTAGATGGCATTGATTGAAACCTCAACAAGGTCTATGCATTCTGTATTCTGAAGTTTTCTAGCACTGCCATATAATGTTCCCGGCCAAAATTAACTTTACAATTTGCAAGCATCAGACCAATCTTATTTTGTCTTAGGGCAGCCATATCCTCCTGCATATGTAGATCCTTTAACCTAGTCTTAAGTATCTCCCTGGCTTTAGCCTTAGCTAATTCCTGTAAAGCAATAAAAGAAGGGCCAGCCAAGTTCAGCATGGAGTTCAGACTTTCATTCCACCTATACTTATCAGAGGCCACTGCTTCCAGCCAACGAAGAACTGGGAGGCGGCCCAATGGCATTTCAGTTAGTTTATGCCAATATTGGAATGACCTTAGTTTATTTATTTATAAATATTTTTTAGCCACCCCCTCATGCCCACGGCATCTCGGGGCGGCTTCCAACAAATAACAAATACAATAAAATTCCATAAAAATAATATTTAAAAAACAACTTCATCAATAATTTAAAGAATCAATATCCCATATTCAACCCCCCCAAACTACCCCACCCTCCCCTCCTCCCCTCCGAAGGCCAGGGCGAACAGCCAGGTCTTGCAGGCTCGGCGAAACGCCAGCAGACCTGGGGCCAGGCGGGCTTCCTCCAGGAGCTCTCATCATGTATTAGGTGTTCCTTTTGGAGTGCCTAACATCGCTCATCAACTTATTTTGGAAGGTCTCTAGATAATTTCCAGGAATACTGCCCCAGATTTCTGCTCCATAAAGTGCTTGTGGAATTAATTTTTACTCCATAAGTTTGAGCAACTCTGGAGTTTCTCCAAACTCCAGTAGCTGTTCCTACAGATGTTCATGCTGTTGCCTGTTGCTATGGCTATCTGAGACTCCCCTCCAGTTGCTCTCCAGAAACAAGCCTTGCATGTTTTCTGGACTATCAGATTACCACAGAGTGGAACAGAAATGGGGTGGTGGACTTATCTATACATAACAGTGGCTACATGATAGAGACAGATGCATAATGTCTGCAACTATGATTTCTGAAAACCCGATCTGTGATAAGTACACGACGATACTCCATGTGTGTTTAATGCAGGAAATGAATAGTTAACATTACATCTGGTAACACCCACTGAGTACAAACTGAGGGAAAGTTTATTTGTAAATCTGTATTAATGTGGATTTACAGGCCAAAATCTTCATGTAAGGGGTGTAGTGGAATAGAACCCACTATTCCAGCCCATAACAATGATACAGGAATACCCTGCAGCATCATGACTGCTCTTATTTTGCAAGGGTGTATTCCATCCTTCACATTTCCACAGAGATCCCCTACAAAGTACTTTTATACTTTGGGTAGCAGGGGGGGTCTTCCCAGGGCCACACAGGGGCACTGGGGCCTCTCTAGGGGAATGAGCTCTACCCCTCTGCCATGCCTATTCAGCCCTAGCCTTGGCTGAATCTGCCCTCGGAGGAAGGGGGTACCCTCCTGTAGGACCCAACACTACACCAGTCCAGAGGGTAACAAATTCACAGTCCTTTATTAGACACAGTACAGTCTCCACAATCCCTGGGGCTGCCAGCTCGTCCACTTCCACCCTGTAGGCCCAGCACCGTCTCGCTCAGGCACAGGAGTACCACAATATCAACCCCCAAAGTCCATAGGAGTCAGGCCCTTAGACCCCTGGCTCACATTAAGCCTTTCCCAGGCAGGAGGCGCCCTCCTGGGTAGAGCCTTCCCTACTTGCCTGGGTCCACTCCAGTTCTTCTGGTTCTTCAACCTTCAGTACCCTGGAGAGGATAGAGCGGGAAGGATCCCCCCTTCAGGCTTCTTCAGAGAGATGTGGTCCCATCAGCTTCCAGGCAGAGACTGACTTTCTTGCTGCCTTGCCTCTCCTTATATCCAGGCAGAATGGGTGTGGCCAGGCTTCCTCTTCTCAGCCTTAAAGGGCCAGTGTCCTGCCCACTCTGTCACATGGTCTCTTAGCTTGTTTGTTTCATATCCTGATCCCCAGCTATGGGGCTGGCTCTGCCACACCCCTGTGTGTGCTCAGCCTTCTGGTTGGCCCACGCAGCCTCCTTTTAAAAGGGGCAGCAGTCCCGCAGAACTGCTCCCTGCTACACTTTGCTTTTGCATTAACTCTATCTTTTCAAATTTATAATAAGAACGGAGTGCACTGGCTAAATATTGTCAGGTCGTGGCAGACAAAGTGGCAAACAAAACAGTTTCTGATCCCTATTGCCTTTGACTTGCAAGTTGTATCAGAAATCAAAGTCTTTGTTGGCAGGGCAAGGTCAATGCTTTTTTAATGCTCAAACCTATTCACCAAGAGCAAATTTTATGCCAGCATTAGCAACACTGCAACCTCTGTGCTGTGCCAGTGACTTAATTATTCTTGCAGCATAACCGGCTCTGAGATCTTACTGTATGTCAACAAATGACAGTTCATTGGACTTAGAAAAATCCAACTTACTTGAGAAGATTTTAACTTATATGCAATAAAGATCATTTGAAACACAGGAATCAGACTGCCTCATTAAGAAAGATACAAGTGTAAGGTGGACGCCATTAGGTTATATCAATACATATGTACAAAATCACAGATCTTTAAAAAATGTCTCAGATCTCCTCTACAAATGCTTGACTACCTTCCTTACTAGATAAATCAATGACATTTAGCTTCATGCCATTCTGACAGCTTTCCCCTTGAGGGCTCTGTCCTCTTTATTCACAAAGACTTCTAGATGTATCCACTCTATTGAAAGTCTTAATAGTAATAAAAAGATTGTAGAATGTGACTATGATTATTCAATTTGTTATTGTACAACCGTAGCAGCAGCTGTATGTTAAACCACATCCACAGTTTCATTCTAAGTGAGCTACACACCTGTTTTTTAGGACTCCAGATTGTGGGTTTAATCTGATGTTTTTCAAAGTTAGTAGTATTCAGGTAGTATGTGGTCTGTGCTTAATTTTGTGTTGTTCCATGTTGTATTTTTAAAATTATATTGGTTTGAGTGCTTTGCTTTAATGTAGAATCGCTGGGATGGCTTGTTTTCATGCCTATCTATATCTTTGGCTGCTTTCACATTTTAGGCTTGAAAATTAACATACATAGAGCCTGGCCATCCATGAGGGTTCTTTAAATGATTGGTTTCATCTGGTGCTGTTGGAGAGGTTTTATTAAGGTTTTTTAAAAAATAAAATTCACACATGCATGCTCAATGGCCAGACAGGCACACACCAGCAGTTCCGTCCTGTCTGGATGTTCCCACACATGCACAGAACAGTTGCCCTCTTCCAAAATGGTGCTGATGCTGCCATCGCCATTTTGGATTAGGACTGCACATGCGCCGAATGGCTTCAGTGACCATTTGGCGCATGCGTGCTGTGCTGCTTCTGGTAGCAGCTTTTTCAAGAAACTCTGGAGCTGGGACCTATAAGAAGAAGAAAGAGGAAGAGAAAGCCCAGTCCCCCAGCAGTGGATCTGGCTCTGCTGCCTGTGGCTGGGCCTCTTCCACTGCTGACTGATGTCGGGAGCTGGCTCCACAGCCAGGTGGCTAGGCCTTCTCCACTAAGCCCCAGCGACCTGGCAGCAGAGCTGACTCCTGACAGCAGTCAGCAGTGGAAGAGGCCTGGCTGCCGGTAGCGGAGCCGACAGTTCTGCTGGCGGCCCAGCTGATGGCCGTGACCCCCACCCTCCGGACCTGGACCTGCAAAAGTAACGTATTGAGGCCCTAGGGGTGGGGTGAGGGGTAAAGCCAGGCCCTGGCGGGTGGAGATTGGGGTGTTAGGGGTCATGGATCCCCACCCCCACCCTCGGAGTTCTGGAGTGGGGTGGTTGGGGATGCCCAGGATTTTTTTCGATGGCAGCTCCCTGTGTCTCGGGACTCTCAGATGGTTTTCTTTCTCATTGACTTCAATGGGAAAAACTGACACTGATAGATCCAAAACCGAACGGAGATCTGAGACACAGGGGAACTGAAACCAAAAGAAACAGAAAGCAAAATGTTGTCCAGAGTCCCACCCCTAAAAGCCAGTGACTGAAGAACAGGGAGATCAACTGGAAGTGGTAAAGAGACTTTGGGTGTTTTCAGACATGACGCTAACCCCAGTTTAACCACTCTTTAACCACCCTTGAACATTTCTATGCATGTTGCAGAGCTGCATAGGACAGTCCTGCAACATGCATAAGAAATGTTCAAGTGTGATTAAAGTGTGGTCAAACTGGGGTTAGCGTCATGTCTGAAAACATCCTTTAACTTCAAATGAAAGATAGTTAAGTAGAAACTGCTAGATTTCCTGTGTGTGTTAAAATACAACAGTGGTGCTAAACTCTTGTGAAAGAAGGAGCAATTGTCAAGAACGGGGTGGGGCATGGCCAGTCATCCTGTCACAGTACTCTAACTGCAAAGAAACTGCTTGAAAGTTTGACCAAGGCAGAAAGTTCCAGTGTACCCAGCTGCTGCAGGGGAGCTGTAAGGTGTCTAAAGTTGTGGGACACTGGGTATTTTCAGACATTACGAGATCACGCTCAACCACAGTGAACCACGGTCAATCCCACGGCGGGGCTAAGGTGCCCTGAACGTCTGTTTGGCGGCCGCCAGATGTTCACCACGCTCAATACCCAAACGGGGTCAATTTCAATCACGCTTCCCGGGCTCCCCGCACCAATTCCCGTGGACGCGTGGTCAAGGAGATCCCCACCGGGGATCAACCAAACGTAACGTCTGGACGGCAAACACTGCCCGGGATCAAAGGAAATGATCCCCAGGCATGGGCAATGCACATAACAGCGCTGCCAGGCAACCAGCATCAACACACTCACCGGAGGGAGATTTAAAGGGAAAAACGCAGCAGGCTAACGTGGCGGGAAGGAGCGAGGAGGGAGGAGGAGGAAGAGAGCGGTGGCGGAGGAGAGAGCTAGGGGCGAGGAGGTGGAGGTGGAGGAGGCAGGGGCACCGGTGGTGGTGGAGGGGGA
>QEPC01004521.1:3745985-3762878 GCA_003113815.1 Sphenodon punctatus
CCCCCCCCCCCCCCATCTGCTGTTCTTTTCTTTTCTTTTGTAAAAAATCTTGATATCCCTCCCCTCATGACACAGCAGCTCAGGGTGGCTTACAATAAACAAATAAACATTAAAACATTAAAACATATGAAACAACTTACTACAAGGATTAAAAAATCCCTTCCCCCCCCAACCCAACTCCCCCCACCCTTCACCCATCTCCGCTGCCAAATGCCTGGGGGAACAGACTACGACGTAGTTGTAGTCTTACAACTACGTCAAAAAGAGGGGAGATCTGGGGCCAATCGGGCCTCCACCGGAAGGGAGTTCCACAGCTGCGATGTGGCCACCGAGAACGCACTCTCCATCCTTCTTCCATCATAACAACATGAAAAACCTATTGACCATTATGTTGAACATATGAAACATTATGTTTCAACAAGATACAACAGTAATTAAAATTCTCAAAAGCACACCAGTAACCCACGTTTCAATTCTACTCACTACACAAAAAAATCCATACCATTTAAAAACTTATAACATACACCACCTAACTAGTCTCCAAATAGAAACACAATATCCAAAAAATCACCGAAAACATGCCACTGAAACTACTAGCCAACCCCATACATAACCTTCAAATGAAAAAATAAAATCAAGAAACAAACAAAAACAAACCGATAAAATATATGAAGCAATAATCAGTTAACATATAAAGGCAAAAACTTCAGCGGAGTATATTAACTCATGGCAAACGATTCACATTGCATGATTGAGTAATTTCAGTATACTTTTTGATTACATTACATAATAAAGAAACAATTTCAAAATAAAAATTAAATAGATGTACTGAGAGTCATTTGCCATGAGTTAATCTACTCCATTAATGTTTTTGCCTTTATATGTTAACTATAAAAGGGGTGGGCTGTGGCTCAGGTGGTAGAGCGCATGCTTGTACGTATAAGGTCCCAACTTCAATCCCCAGCATCGCCAATTCAGGATCTCTTGTAGCACACCTGGGTGAGGCCTCTGCTGGGGATTCTGGACGGTCTCAGGTAGCACGCTTGGGTGAGGCCTCTGCTGGAGACTCTGGAGAGCTGGATTTGAAACCCTGCTGTCAGCTTGTGACATTAATACCAGGCTAAGATGGACCATTGGTCTGATTCCATTAGGCAGCTCCTTATGTGTTTCTGGTGACTTTTTAAAATATTGTGTTTCTATTTGGGGAATAGTTCGGTGTTGTATGTAATATGTTTTTGAACAATGTAGATTTTTTTGTGTAGTGGGTAGAATTGGAGTGTGGGTTACTGGTGTGCTTTTGAGGATTTTAATTGCTGTTGGATCTTATTAACGTTGAATATGTTTTTCATGTTATGATGGAGGAATAGCAGATTCTATTTTTAAAATTTTTTTGGGCTGGAATGATGGTATTCTACTCCCCCCCCCACCTTATGGGGTTGTTAGGGTTATGTCGGATGTTGATAATCAGTCGGTGAGTGAAACTGCATTGGTTGTAGGACATGTTAGTATTAGAAAGTGATTTTCGAGATGGAGTGCTTAACTCCCTATAGTTTGTATATACGAACATGTTTTGTGCTGTTTATTGTTTGTTTGTTGTAAGCATATGTTTGTAGATGTTACAGGTAAATGCCATAGCTTAGCAGTTTTTGAAACCAACAGGTTTTTTATTAAGTTAATATTTCATGTAACAATATCTTATTGAACGGTAGTGTTTTAGGAGAGGAAACATTCCTTAGCAGTTAAAGCACAGGATGGGGAGAAGCAGAATCTGGGTTCTGTCAGCTTTGGTAGATGTATATATACAAAAATTATTTACATGTATATTTTTTAAAAACACACCAGGACCCAATTTAGTGTCAGTTATTCTCATATATCTAATTGCAAATAATTAAGTGGCCAGGTAAAATCTAACAAATTCTTGTGTACATGTGCATATACACAGTTAATCATGACATATACTTAAAATGTTCACCTGTTCACTATAGTTTGTATATACAAATAAGGGTCAGTTCTGATTCAATAATTAGAAGGTCAGAAATATAAAATAGGAGGTGCTACGCCAATTCCCTACTAATATGAAATAACTGACCAGTCCCTCCCTGTTGCCCTAAACAGTTTCTGTGACCCACTCCATCCTAAATTTGTGCCATTATTAGATTGGTTAACTGAACAATGCATTGACTGCATGTGGATATGTATGATATTTTTAAAATGTATATTGTAGGTTCTAAAAGAAGAGGTTCTTTGTTGCCATCATAACGTCTGCGAAATCTCTCCCGGTGGAGTTCTTCCAGGTGGTGATGGGGCTGGACAGTTCAGCCCCTCTCCACCTGGAAGTGGAAATTTCCTAGGCACACTGTGATAGGTTTATTGATTTTTTAAAGGGATAAAATCTCTCACATTCACCATGATTTCGTCGTGGCATTTGATACAGTTGGGGAACCAGGGGTTATGAATGCCCCAGCTGGTCCTGTTTTATGGGATCAATTTCAGTCGTTGACCCCTGACAAGGCGGGGGATGTCCTGTTAGGGCAAAACTTGTGAATTAAACCCTTGCCCATTCTGGTTGGTTAAGGCCACCAGGAAGACACTAGGGCCGGTGCTGGCATGGGTAGTCAGTGCCTCCCTTTGGGAAGGCAGGGCCCTAGGGTCTCTTAAGGAGGCCATGGTGCGACCCTTGCTCAAAAAAACATCACTTGATGCGGACGTCCTTGCCAGTTATCGACCTGTCTCCAATCTTCCCTTTTTAGGGTAGATAGGGAAGTCAACATCAAGACCAGTGGCTCCTTTTGTTGGAGAACTGGGAGATGGTCCATCTCTGTTGCATGGGAGCATACATGCACCTACACCCACCGTCCACCAACACCCACACATGCACCTACACCCGTGTCCACACAGATGCCTCCACCCATCTCCACCCAGCGAAACTGGGTGGAGGCATTTTGTGTGAAAAGGGGCCATGTTGCAGGGCTGCAGTGTTGCCCTGTAACATGTATAATAAAATGTAACACCCATTTTATCGATGTTAGAGTGTCTGTGTGGAAACGGCCATACATTGACAGCAGTCACAGATTCTACAACACAGACTAAAAAAAATAAGTTTAAGCAAAATAAATGATTTCCAAGTAGTAATACAAGGTGGGGAACCTTTTCCTTCCCATGCACCACTCTGAAAATTAGTGCAAATTCTGTGGGCCAGATAGGAGTTGGGGGAGGGGGGGCAGGGATGCTTAAAAGTGAAACTACCCGGACTCAAAATATTTGGTGTCCAGCATTGCATTATTGGATCTTGACCAAAGTTTTTTATTTTAAGTCAGAGTTTCTGCACTGCTACCTCTGGGTTGTGTGAATGTTTTACATGCACATAGGATCCCAGGGTAATTTTGTGTACCTGAACTTTGCCTGAATCAACTTTTTTTTTTTTTTTTTTCTTTGGGTGACTTTACCTTCTGCCATCTTTCTGCTTGATAGTCCATAGCAACAATTCCATTTCCTCTCTAAAAAATTATTTCATGAATCAGGGCATTTTGCTAAATCAGGACTCTGATCTCAAAAGTATTAACCTTAAAATTGATTCTAAGCATTTCAGATGTACCTCTCCCAATCTGTGCAGCCCACAGAACCTATCTACAATAATTCTATAGAGGTTAGTTCAGTAACTTTTTGTCAGCAAGATATTTCTATAATAATCACATTGGTTTAAACATTTTCAGCCAACAAAACATTTTTGCTGAATCTCAGAAAAAAAAATAGCATATCCTGTAGAAATTTAGAATCTTGTTCCAAGATTTGTTTGGAAAAACAGGAGGGAACAGAGAAGTTGGGAATTATATATATAAGTCCTCTTGCCATTATTTGTAATGATGGAAAATATGATTGATGTTTTCAGCCCAAAGGAAAGTCTGAAAACCAAATAACTCATGTATAGATAATTATATATTTCTGATGTTTTACACAACGTATTTTTCTAACTGAGTAATTTCTGTGTACCCCTTGTAGTTTTGTACTATCTTTTGGCATGAAGCTGATGAAGTGGTTTGTCAAAATGATCTGTGACTGGGGAAACATGTAAGTCTAATTCACTTTAAGGCTCTTTTCTAGAAATAATGTATGTACCAATGTGTGGAACTCACAAATTGGTAGCTATAATAATGTCATAGGCCTAAAGTTGATAACTTCATTTTACAGAGAGCTATGCTTGGAACAATTCCAATGATACAGCAGCATCAACAGCAGCTTCCAATTTGTTGTTGAGTTATTGGTGGTTACATAGGCATTTTAAGTTCAGTCTCTAAAGCCTGAACACTACTGTCCGTAGCAGAAAGAAGTGGCATATTTGTTGTTGTCGTCACACAGCATGTTCCTGCTGTTCTGAGTTGCTAAGCAAAAGAAATTTCCTAGGCTATGATGCACGTCTCTCTATGGAAAGAATAATGAAATGAGAGGGTGTTTCTATTCTCATATTATGCAGTGATTCATTTCTGATTGCATGCCTTTCCATTTTTGACAGTATACTGTGTGCTGTTTCATGAGAACATTAATGCATTTGTAATATGATTGTCAATTGGTTAGATTTGACAGCTCACACTTCATCAAAAGATAAAAGCAGATCTCAGAAAAAAATTAAAATTTTAAAGAGAACCTTTTGGGATATAATAATTTTTTTAAATTTTTTTTGTATTATTAAATTGAAATGAGAATACAAAAAATATAGAAGGAAACATATGTACAAAATACACACAACAGTCTTGGTAGCTTTACTGGGATATAATTATTCAAGTTAGTTCAGTTTCTTTTAGTCTTTATCTGGCGGATTATGTTACAACTACAAGAAATGAAGTAATATGGAGAGATTATGTTTGTAATCTAAAAAGGAATTGTAAAATACCTCTTGCTTCTATGGTATGTTGACTTATTTAAAATCACTTTACATTGTTCTGTATTAGAATACTGGATTCAGTACCGAAAATACAACATTAACCTTTCCTACAGCATGAGGAGTTCAAAATAGTACCAAATAGAGGAAGAGTTTGAAACCATAAATTGGCATACCTAACTTTTTCTGTTGTTCCCATAATGCATACATTTTATCCAATGAATCTGAATGTTTATACTAGCTTCCAAAAGTTCCATAGTTTCCAAATAGGATTTTTATATTTACATGATAATGCGGCACAGGATCATGCAAAGCACAGGATTTATGCAAAATTTGGGATACAGTCACATTTATACACAAATGTGAACATATAAGCATTGGAAGGAAGGTGGAAATGCTGTTTTGGACTATTGGTAAATGTTGTAGCTGTTTGTTTGGTTTTCGTTTCTGATAGGTCCCACAGTACACTGCAAGTATATGAAAGTAGAGTTGGTGCTGCAGTGAAAGTAAATTGAAGTTTATGAGGAACAGAACATGCTAGGAAAGTCTATTGTGTCAGAATATTGACATTTATGAAGGAAGGACAGTTCAGTTACTGTTTTTGATGTACTTCATCCCCAGATATGTTGCTACTACTAAACCAGATCTACCAGGAATGACATGTGCACCTGGGGAACAATGCTCGTCTCGGCTGCCCTAAAAGAACTTAATCAAAATATATTATACCAAGGGTGAGATACCTGTGGGCCATGAGCCAAATCCAGCCAATAGCTTTTTTCTTTTTCTTTTTCTTTGGCCTCATTCCAGTTACTGGATCTGTTGCGATATACCTGGAGATAGCAGGTATATCACTCCCCTCCTTGGGATACCTGTCATTCTAGGAGCTGTGTAGCCAGCTTCCATGCAATTCCCCTGCAGCCTCCTTCATTATCTGGGCTTCCTGCTTAGATAGCCCTGATGAGGCTTAGCTGAGCTTAGCCTTGAGCCCAGCTGCAGCTGCTAGTGGCTGTGTGCTGATCAGGGAGCCAATCCTGCCAAGACTCACTTCAGCCAGCAAGCACACTGCTGCCACACTATCACTTCAGAAATATTATACTAATTCACAAACCTCCTCCGGTAGTGGAGTACAAGAACGTTTTTGCGTATGGCCTTCGGCAGCCTTACCCCAGATTGGGTAAGGCTGCTCCGCAACACGTCCTGGGAATTTTTACAAGGATGCATCACATACCAGCCAGTTGTTCGTCCTGCCCCAGGGGGAACATCTGCTGGTTGTTGGTCCCTGGCTGCCCAGGCAGGGGTAAGACTACCCAAGACATGGTAGCCTCCCCTGCCTGTCTCATGTGGCTGCACCCTGTTTCAATAGTCTGGGTCAACACAGCTTGTCAGGCCCTGGGTCTCAACCCCTGGCCTTGGGGGTTTGGAGTGCTGCCTCAATGGCTGGCACTACCCCTAAGGCCTAATCCCAGCCTAGTGCCCTCCTCCCCATGTCTCCCACACCTTGCTATGCCATACCCTTCCCCAGCTATCTCCCATTGCCCCAGTCCTGCCTCCGAACTTCCTAATTGGTTACCAGCCAATACCTAAGGATGCTGCTGGCTGCAGGAAGTTGGGTGGAGCAACTGCTCTTTCCCTTCATTCTTTCTCTGTGTTTTGATTCCATGTCTTACAACCCTGCTCTAGTCCCTTGTGCTTCTCCTTTTTCTGTACTCATGCCCTGTGTGTCTTGTATGTATTCCCACCTTGTTTCCAACCCTTTCTGGCCTTAGCTGTGTTCCCTAGCTCTGATCCCTTGTATCCATTATCCCCAGATTCTCTATTCCCCTTGTAATTCTCTAGCCTCTTTCTGAATCCCTTGTTTAATGTTTAGTTCCCCCTTCATAGATTCCCAGTTCCCTATAAGTCCCTGCTTGATTCTGTTTCCCAGCATCCTGTGATGCCCTGCCCCCCAGGTGGGGCTCTAGTGGGGGGCTCTCCCTGGCTGGAGCCCTGGGGGCCTAGGGCACAAGGGGCTGTGGGCTGCTAGCCCAAGTACTCACAAACCACGAGCTTCTTCAACACTCTTTATTCACCCAGCGAGGTATCAGCAATACACAGTGGGTGTATCCCTCAAGTCCTTATCCCCGCTGAGGGGTTCAGTCTCTGGGCCTCCGGTCAGGCCCTCTGGCTCAGTTCTGCTGCATAGGCCCTCCTACGCAGTTAGCTCGGCTGGAGAGAAAGCAGGTGCGTCTGCCTCCTAGCCGATCATGCCCCCAACTGGCCGTGCGCCTCGCGTGCGCTTTCCCTGGCTCCGCCCACCAAGTCCCATGTGGGGCTCTGCTGCACAGGTGCCGCCACATCCCCCCTGTCCAGTGGTAAAGCCCTCATTTTGCTCATGTGCACCACACGATGCCCCTCTGAACCCTAACAGGAAACATGTGCAATGATCGCATGCATGTGCGAGACTCAGAGGTTGCTAGTACTTGACTCATCGTGGGAGGCAGTCTTTACCACTGCCCCATGTAGTAGTCTTGCAGGCGGGTAGGGATTCATGTCTCCCTGCGCGGCCTTGATCGTTCCTGACACGACGATGGCGACTCTGTCAGGCGATGAGGGGTTCCGGTCATCTCACTCATAGTTGGAGACTCCGGAGGGCTGTCGGGAACAGAATCGCTGACCATTGCTGGTTGTGTTTCTTGTTCGATGGGTGCTGGTAGGGGCAGCTCCTGGGGTTGCTCCTGTGTTGCAGTGTCGGGTGGCAGCAGTGGGTTGTAGGTTGTGCATGGCTCTGTGGGGCACTCAGCCCGCCTCAAGTGTCGCCGATTTCGGCGATATGTGGCTCCCTGGGGGGTTCTCACCACGTAGGAACGGGGTTCCGGCCGTTTGGCTACTACTGTGGCTGGTTGCCATCCAGTCGGAGTGGCCATCCGGATCGTGTCCCCTACAGCTAGGGGGGGAAGGGGACGAGCTCGCCTGTCGTAACAAGCCTTTTGTTTCTCCTGCTGCTTGTGTAGTGTCTCATGCGCGCCTCAGGGTACCATTGGCGTGAGGACTGGGGTGGTTGCTGGCAGTGTGCTGCGAAGTACGCGTCCCATGAGCAGTTGTGCAGGGGCAAACAGTGTGCCTGATATTGGTGTGTTTCTCAGGTAGAGTAATGCTAGTCGAGGGTTTGTGCCATCTTTCATCGGTTTCTTGAGCATGGCTTTCCCTGTCTGCACCATCTGTTCCGCTTGTCCATTGGATTGGGGGTACGTGGGACTCGAGTGGGTCAGCGAGAAGCCCCAGTCCATGGCGAACTGCTGCATGGCTTGGCAGGCAAACGGGGAGTGGTCGCAGACCATCTCCTTGGGAATTCCATGTCTTGCGAAGATCGCCTTGAGTCGTTCGATTATGGACCAGGCCGTCTTGTCTGGTAAATGAATTACCTCTGGGTATTTGGAAAAATAATCCACGATTACCATGTATGCTTGTTGCTGCAAGTCGAAGATGTCCACAGCTACTTTGAGCCATGGTAATTCTGGTATGTGGTGTGGCACCATGGGTTCAGCCTGCTGAGCTGGCCTAGCTTCTTGGCATGGGTTGCACCCTGCTACCCACTGTTCAATGTCCCTCGCCATGTTGGGCCAGTACATGAGGGTCCTCGCCCGAGCCTTGGATCGTTGAGCTCCTTGGTGTGGGATGTGTATTCTCCTCAACATGTCCTGTCTGGATTCCTCTGGAATTATTATCTTGTTTCCCACCATCAGGAGACCATCTTCCAGCCACAAGTCATGTCGGAGGGGCCAATACGGTCTGAGCGATGGCGCAACTGACTTCGCGTGGCGAGGCCAACCTCGGCTGTGTAGGGACTGCAAGCTGTTCAGGATGGGGTCCTGTTGTGTGTGATCCTGCAGTTGGCGAAGGAGTGTGTCACTCAATGGCATCGTGGTTTTGGTGTGGTATATCACCTTCTCCTCCTGGAGATCTTGCTTGGGAGTCTCAGGCAAGTCGACTGGTGCTCTGGACAGTGTGTCCGCAATGTGCATGCTGGTACCCTTCGTGTATTCCAACTCCAAGTCGTATTTTTGCAACTGGAGCAGCATGCGCTGTAGTCTAGCTGGAGCTTGCCCTATGGGCTTTTCCATGATTGCCTCCAGGGGTTTGTGGTCGGACTGGACCGTGACCGTGGTTCCGTATATATACTGGTGGAATTTGACCGTGGCAAAAAGGATAGCCAGGAGCTCCTTCTCTATTTGAGCATAATTTTGCTCAGCCGATGTGAGTGATCTGGATGCATAAGCTATCGGGTGACCATCTTGGGACAGGCACGCTCCCAATCCGTCTTTGGAGGCATCCGCCTGTATGACTGACCTCTTGCTCAGGTCAAAGTATTTGAGCACCGGGGCCGTTGAGATGGCTCGTTTTAGGGCATCCAGGGCCTGCTGATGATTGGCATCCCAGGTCCACACTGCATCCTTGCGCAGTAGGGTTCTCAATGGCGCGGTCATTGCTGACTCATTTGCAATGTATTGGGCCAGGTATTGGACTGTGCCCAAGATTCGTTGCAGTGCTTTCTTGTCCTGAGGGGCCGCTAGGTTCTGCACCGCTGCAACTTTGTCTTCGTCCGGTTGAACTCCTTTCTCGGAGAAGATATGTCCCATGTACTTCACTCGACCCACCATGTATTGGATTTTCTCTTTGTTAAACCTGACCCCTTTCTCTCTGGCCCGCTGTAGCACCTGCTTCAGTATGCGGTCATGCTCTGTCTTGGACGAGGCTGCAATCAACATGTCATCAGCTATGATGTGCACACCTGGAATGTCCCCAAAGCTCTCGTGGTTCTTTTGTTGGAATACCTCGCTCGCTGATTTGATGCCGAAAGGCAGCCTGTTGAAATGGTACCTTCCCCATGGGGTGTTGAAGGTACACAGCTCAGCCGATGGTCTATCCAGTACCACTTGCCAATAGCCATCTTTTTCATCTAAGATGGTGAATATCGATTTCCCTGCTAGTTTCCTTTGAACATCCTCTACGGTTGGGATGTTAAAGTGTTGTCGGCGGACTGCTTTGTTTAGGTCCCTTGGGTCTAGGCAAATTCTTAGGGACCCATTCTTCTTTTGTGTCACGACTAGGCTGCTCACCCATGGGGTAGGTTTGGTCACCCTGGAGATCACGCCTGCCGTCTCCAGATCTGCCAGCGTGCTTCTGAGCTGCTCCTGGACAGCAAATGGGATTTTGCGACACCCATGTATCTTGGGGGGTACCGAGGGGTCCAGGTAGATGTGGTGCGTCCCAGGGAACTGGCCAAGCCCTCCCATCACGTCTGCGTAGCTGGTAAGGATGTCTGCATCCGACTTTGGTGAGCTCGAGGACAGTGCATGGATTCGTCGAATTAGATTCAGGGCAAGGCATGCCTGTCGGCCGAGCAAGGGTGGGTCTTGGGAGTCGATGACGTAGATCGGGAGTTGTGTGCTGGCGGTCGCCGTGGAGCACTGGGCTTGAAGTTTTGTCTGGGGTGTGATTCTTCCCCCCCCCAACGACTACGAGCATGATGTCTGGTGCATCATGATGAATGTGTGCCGGTAGATTCCTTGCAATTCGTGCAGGAATGGTGTTGGTGTTTGCTCCCGTGTCCAGCTTGAACGTCACCGGGTATCCGCCTACCCGGATCCTGCAGTGCCAGGGGTCATCAGAGTATCGTATGTCGTCAGGACTGAACGAGGTCGAAGCCCCCACGTGCACTGCATTGACCGTGCTGGTGCGTGTGGGAATTCTAGCTCTGCAGACCTTGGCGAAGTGGTTCCTCCCTCCACACCGGCGACATGTCTGCCCGTATGCAGGGCATTGTTGGGGATCATGTAGGTGTCCACATCTTCTACATGGGCGTCGAGGGGCTTCAGTGTCCCTTGACTGGGGTGGGCTGGTCTCTGTCTTCGGTGGGGGCTTTCGCGAGGTGGCCACAGAGTGGGGGGACACTGCTAGGACCCACGGCTCAGTGGACATTGTCGTGGCTTGAGCCCGTGTGATGGCCTTCATGCGACAGATGTCCACAGCCTGGGTCAAGGTGAGGTCTGGTTTCTCAACAGCCTTTCTTTTAGCTTGGGGTCAGGGATGCTGAACACAATCTTGTCCCTGAGCATCAGGTCCACGGTTGGGCCAAATTCACAATGCTGCGCCTTCTCACGGAGGGCTGTGAGGAAGGGGTCAATCCCAGCCTGTTCGTCAAACTGGAGTTGCCAGAATTGGAACCGCTCAAATACAGGGTTCTTCTTAGGGACACAGTAATTCTGTAGAGCGCTGAGGAGCTCTGCTAGGGTCTGCTTGGCAGGGTCTGCAAATACATTTGGTAGGGTATTGTATACTTCTAGGGCCTTGTCTCCTAGGCAATGCAGGGCAACCGCTACCTTGTACTCCTCTGACTTCTTGGCTGCCTCAGTAACAGTGAGGTAGAGCATTAACCGTTACTCCCATCTCCTCCAATTTTCCCCGAGATTCCCATCAAAACTGAGAAGGGGTGGTGGCTTGAACTGGTCCATCTTTGGGGTTTCCTCCTTCACTGGTGAGTGAAGACCACTTCTGACATCATGTGATGCCCTGCCCCCCAGGTGGGGCTCTAGTGGGGGGCTCTCCCTGGCTGGAGCCCTGGGGGCCTAGGGCACAAGGGGCTGTGGGCTGCTAGCCCAAGTACTCACAAGCTACGAGCTACTTCAACACTCTTTATTCACCCAGTGGGGTATCAGCAATACACAGTGGGTGTATCCCTCAAGTCCTTATCCCCACTGAGGGGTTCAGTTTCTGGGCCTCTGGTCAGGCCCTCTGGCTCAGTTCTGCTGCATAGGCCCTCCTACGCAGTTAACTCGGCTGGAGAGAAAGCAGGTACGTCTGCCTCCTAGCCGATTATGCCCCCAACTGGCCGTGCGCCTCACGCACGCTTTTCCTGGCTCCACCCACCAAGTCCCGTGCAGGGCTCTGCTGCGCAGGCGCCGCCACAATCCTGCTCCCCAGCTCTGGTCCCTTGACCCCTTCCTTGACCTCAGTGATGAGCTGTAAGTTCTCTTAGGTCAGTATACCCAGTTCTGTGCTGAGCACTGAGGTCACTTTAAAAGCGCCTCCTGAGTCCCGCGTTCAGAAGAAAGCTGCACGGCGAGTGTTTACAGACTCCTTGTGCTACCGGAAGTGACGTGCTGCCCGTTCTCGACAGTGACTGGAGACGCGGGGCTTTGAAGACGCACGTTCTGAAGCTTGCAAAGTGAGGCTTTCAGAACACACCTCTTCAAAGCCCTGCATTTCCAGCCGCTGCCACTGCCGAGAACGGGCAACACGTCACTTCCGGTAGCACGGGGCGTGTATAAACACTCCCTGTGCGGCTTTCCTCTTAACGCGGGGCTCAGGAGGCGCTTCTAAGCGTCTTGTTTAAAAGTGGCCTGAGTCTCCAGATCATTGGAGTATGGCTGAGAGGCTTTCCCCTAATTTGATGCTATCCTGCTCCAGCCCCTCAGGTTGCCCTCTCTCTCAGTTCAAGTTCTTCCCTTCAGTCTCTCTGTGCCCTCACCCTCATGCCTATGACAATAGCATACCACAAATTAACCAGGGAATTGACAGGGAGGCTGTCAAGGTCAGCAGGTAAATCCTCTAGAGAGTTCCCATATGATGGGAAAACCATAAGAAGGTTCTTAATGAAAACAGCACTCCCTAACTTACCCCATCATAGTGGGTGTTTTTAGATGGACCAGGGGATGGTCACCCCCAGGTCTGCTCTGGCTGTAGTGGGCTTACACGGAGGCAGCTGCCACTGCAGTCCACCATCCACCTGTGTGCGCCCCTCTCGCCTGTACCATAGAGCTGTGGGTCGAACTAAGCAGTTGCTGGTCTCTCTGTTGCTGGTCTCTCTGTTTCCTGTGCTGTTCTCTGGGCCTGAGTTTAAGATCTTCTTGGGCATATTCTGGAGGGTGATCTCTGATCCTCTGCTTTCAGTGCTTTGCCTTCTCCCATTCTAGGCTGATGCCTACAGCTCTATAGTGGTTCCTGGGGTAACCCGTGGCCAGGAGTGGAGCTGCAGTATCCGTCCACCCTTTAGATGGACCACTACTCCATCCCTGGCTGATACTCCAGGTCTGAGCATCCCGCTCTCTTTGCAGTGTTCCTGAACATTCCGGCGCACCTTAAGTGGAGCTGACCCAAAGCAGGCAGTGGGTCACCTCACCTCACTTTACATGGACAGGTCACCCAGCGGTGGGGCAGAGCAGGAGCAGAGCAGGTGTCCGTCTAAAGACACCCTATGTAGCCCCAGTCCATGACCACCAAAGCTCTGCCTCAGGCTTCTGCTGTTCTGTAGCAGGAGCCATATTTTGAGTTAAACACCCTTGCAAAACCTTGCCACACTGTGGAAATGCATAATTAGACACAAGAGTTTCCATACTGGGTCAGGCCAATGATCCATCTAGCCCAGCACCTTTCTTGAAAGGGGATAGCTTTGATTGCTTCAGAGAAGTGCATAATAAGTCATAATGGAGTGATCCATTTTTTGCTGTCCACTCCCAGACCTCATTTCTGTTACATGAGGGGAAAGACATTCATGCAGGGGAGATTTTACAGGTGGGTCAGTTTGGAATAGTGAAAACAATGATTTAATATCAGTATCAGTAATTAAACTGGGTTGAAGATACTTCAGTTGAGCAACCCACTGAGATGAATGAGAGTTCACACATCTCAAAAGCAAACAGGGTTGTCAGATCAAAATTTCAAAAATAAGAAATACCACAGAGTTGAAGCATGTCTATTATGTTCCATGGACCTGTGGTGTTCAGAAAAGGGACATCTGTTATATTCCATAAAACTGTAGGCTTCTGAAATAAGGGACATCTGGCAATCCTAACAATTGCCTTCACCCGCCCCCCCTTGGCACAGGGGGTGGGGGTGGGCGAGAGGCCCTTTGCCGCGCCCAATTAGCAAGGTGGCCGGATGGCTGGGGAAGATTTCCCGCTGCTGGGCTGTGTTGGCCCAAAGGCGACCCTGGCCATTAGTGAAAGGTTAAAATCGGTCATGTGGGCCCCGCTTGAGGGGCGGGGCTCATGAGCCAGCAATTCAGCTCCAGCCCCACTTCCGGCTGGTGCTCCAACAAACAGGCAGCCGGGGAACGCGGCAGCCTGAAGATTTTCTTGCCGGCGAGTTTCCGGCCTGTGACGAGCGGCAGGGCCCTGCTTTCAGCATGGGCAAGTTGAAGAAGAACGCCGCAATGGTGGCCCGAAAGCGGCAGCAGGAGGCGGCAGAGGTGAATGCTCCTGGGGGGGGCATGTGTGAGCGGCGAAGCACCGCGGGAGGAGCTGGTGGGCCTGGTCCCCACCCTCCCTGCAACTGATAGGCCCCCTGAAGGAACAGGGGAAATCCCCCTAGCTGACAGGATGGCGAGCTATGAACCTTTCCTCCATCAGTTGGTGGGGGCTTCAGGAGCACCCTTGCCTGCGGGTCCCCCTCCCCCCAGCGACCCCATTGCCCCCCTGGATGGTTTTATCTCAGGGGTTGAGCAGGGCCCCCCACTGTGAAGGGGGCAGTGGCCAATAAACCCCCCTGCCCGATACATGGATGAGCTTTGTGGGGCACCAGTGGCGCAGACACGTCGGGGCACCAGGCCCACATGGGGCCCACGGAGTCACCTGCCCCTGCAGGGGAACCCTCCCCCCCCCTGTATGGGCTGCCCCTGCAGTGGGCATTTGTGGCCGAGGGGAGGGCTTTATGGGGGGTGGCACTGGACCACCACCGGGGTATCCCCTTGGGGGGCAGGCCTACCCAGTCTCCTATGGGACAGGCCAGGCCAGGCCATGGCTGTTAGGAATAACCGGTGTCGGGTCCCCACACGCCCCCCCCCACGGGGTAGCCCGAGACACTCAGAGAGGGGGCCCGGAGACAGAAAGCAACCCCCCGGCTCCAATCACCCCCGCGGAGCCAGGCCCCGCTTGCAGCAGCAGGGCTCAGGCGCCCGTGCTGCCGGACACGGAAACAACGGGGGAAGAAGGGGCGGGGCCACCAGGAACGCTGCGGAGGTCGGCGCGTCTGCACGCAAAACAGGGGCGTGGCTAGGGCCTCTTAAGGCCAGAGCGGGCCATGCCTCCCCGCCGGCGATCAGTCCTCTGTGAAGCTGGCCTTGGAGAGTGGTGTGGAGCGTTGTCCTTAGGAGCAGAAACTGTAGAGTGCGAGAACCATTACGAGTGAAAGGCGAGTGCAAGGAGTGTGGAAGGAAGAATGAGAGGAAGTCGTGGAGAGTGAGTGGGGGTGGGGAGTGAGAGGTGGGTGTGCCGCACAGCCCGGTGTTGTTTCCCCGGCCCCATCCGTGTGTGCCTCCCTTGTGAGGGCTAGGGCTTTCCCCCTCCGAGCCCCCATCCCGTGTGGTGCTTTCCCCGTCCGCCACAGATACCCCCCACCAGGTGATATTCCCCTGAGCACGGTGTGGTTGGGGTGTGTGGGTACGGGCAGGGAGTTTCTCCCCCTGCAAGTGGGCAGAAGGCTGCACACACATTGTACTGATCACCCCTGTGATGAGACGGCCCTGTTCCCTTGGGAACTCTTAGGGCCACATGTCAACCTGAGGGGACTTTTTCTACAGGATAATCGTGTGCTGCCTTCTTTGCAGGAGTCCTGTTCGGTGGGGTGTGAGTGGGGTAACCAGGTCCGTGGGTTCAACCCTTCCCCAATCCCGGTGCTAACCCTCACAGTATCGCCGGCCGGGACCATGGACCTGGCACAACAGGTAGCCGAAATGGGGCGAGCCATCCAAGCCTTGGCGTTAGAATTAAAAGACTTGAAGGAGCAGGGAGCGATGGGGGGCGTGGGGGTGCAAGACGAAGACGAGGCACCCGTGGTTGGGGCCCCGCCCCCACCAATGGTCGCGGCCGCAGGAAGCCCGGGGAGGGAGCCGCGACATCCCCCCATCCAAAAATTCGGAGGAGACAGAAGGTCCTTTCAAGGCTTTTTGGCCCTATGTAAATTGGCGTTCCAGATGCAGCCCCGCATGTACGCTGCAGACTCAGCTAAAGTGGCCTTTATTATAGGGCACTTGGAGGGCCTTGCCTTGGACTGGGCCACACCCCTCCTCCTTAAGAATAGCCCCCTATTACACGACCTGGAGGGGTTTCTTCAGGAATTTCAGTTCCTGTTTGATTACCCCCATCGCAAGCGGGACGCGGAGGCGGCCATTATGACCCTAAGGCAAGGCAAGGGCCCTCTCTTGGAGTATGTCACGCGCTTCCAGCAACTAGCAGTGGAACTGGGGTGGGCAGACGAGGTACTAAAGGTCTTGTTTCGCAAGGGCCTGAACGACGACATTAAGGACCAGTTAGCACTAACAGGCACCCCTGCAAAATGGGGAGAACTCGTCAATCTCTCCTGCCAGATAGATGAACGGCTTATCGAGCGACGGCGAGAACGACGCCAAGACGCGACGCGGCTATGGGTCCCTCGCAACCCCCCGATGGGAGTAGGAGCTGCAAAGGGCGAGGAACCGGAACCAATGCAGATTGGGGCAGCACGAGGCCCCCTTGACGCACAAGAAAAAGAGCGTCGGCGGGTAGGGAGATTATGTTACTATTGTGGCCTAGCCGGCCATTTCACTAGTTCTTGCCCCCAACTACCCCCTAGTCGTCGGGGCTCGGGAAACGACCGAGGCCGAGGTGGGCAGGGGGCACCTCGGTGAAAAATTCCCCCTACCCCTCTATGAAACCCAAGCAGATGTCGATAAAGGCGCTGCACGGGGAGCAATTCCGAGTTCCGGTAATGCTCCACATCCAGGCCGCTAAGACGATAGTACTCCTGGCCCTTGTGGACTCCGGGGCCTCGGGGAACTTCATTGATGTAGGCATCACACGGAAATATGAGATTCCCTTGACCCCCAAACCGACACCGGAAGCTATTTTTGCCATTGATGGGTCCCCGTTAGTCTCGGGCCCAGTGACCCATAGCACCCCTGGCATTGAATGCTGGATGGGGCACCATCGAGAAAAACTGGTATTGGATGCGGTTAGTACACCCGCCTTCCCGGTGGTATTGGGTATTGCCTGGTTGCGACAACA